>CM040120.1:8872993-9402993 GCA_022559845.1 Amorphophallus konjac
GAGTGCTTAGCCAGGAGAGCCACCCTGTGGCTTATTTCAGTGAGAAGCTTTCTGATGCAAAGCTTCGATACTCCACATATGATAAGGAGTTTTATGCCGTGGTCCAAGCCCTCAAACACTGGAGACACTATCTCTTACCACAAGAGTTTGTCTTATACTCGGACCACGAGGCTTTGAAATCCCTTAGCTCTCAGAAGGGTTTAAACCCTAGGCATGGTCGGTGGGTAGAATTCCTCCATTCTTTCACATTTGTCCTAAGGCATAAGGCTGGAAAGGACAATAAGGTGGCCAACGCCTTGAGTCGAAGGGTCTCCCTTCTTTCCACTGTTCGGGTAGAGGTCACGGGATTTGACCGCATGAAGGAACTCTATGGAGAGTGTCCTGATTTTGGTCCTGCCTACTCTGCTCTGTCTGCTGGACCCTCGATAGCCTTTTCTGACTATCTACTCCAAGATGGTTTTTTATTTTGAGGGCAGCAACTCTGTGTCCCGAGGACTTCTGTTCGGGACTTCCTGATTTGGGAAATACATGCTGGAGGTCTTGCTGGTCACTTTGGCCGTAACAAGACCATCCATTCTGTGGAGGAGCACTTCTATTGGCCTGGCCTGAAAGAGATGTGGCCAAGATTGTAGCCCAGTGTAGGACATGCACGATGGCCAAATAGGTCAAACAGAACACTGGTCTCTACACTCCTCTCCCCGTTCATGATCGACCATGGGTTGATGTGAGCATGAATTTTATCCTTGGCTTACCTCGCACTGCTCATAAGCATGATTCCATCTTTGTTGTCGTTGATATGTTCTCTAAGATGGCCCACTTCATTGCATGTTCCAAAACATCTGATGCATATAGAGTAGCCCATTTATTCTTTGATGAAGTCGTGCGTTTGCATGGTCTCCCCCAAACCATCGTGTCTGACCGAGATGTCCGGTTCACTAGCTATTTTTGGAAGACACTTTGGCACCTAGTTGGCACCAAACTGAAGTTTTTCACTGCCTATCACCCACAAACTGATGGGCAGACTGAGGTCGTCAATAGGAGTTTAGGGAATCTGTTGAGGTGTCTTGTAGGGGAATATTTTGGCACTTGGGATCTTCTTTTGCCCAGAGCCGAATTTGCATACAACAGTTCGGTCAATCGGTCCATAGGTATGAGTCCATTTGAGATCGTGCATGGATACAAACCTAGGAAACCTGTGGATCTCATTCCCCTTCCCCTCGAGTCTAGGATATCTAAGTCAGCTGAGGAGTTTACACAGCATGTCAAAGGTCTGCATGAGTCAATTAGGCAAGCAAATCAACCTCAGTAATGATACTTATAAAAAATTGGCTGATTCGCATAGGCGTCACCATGAATTCCAAGTAGGTGACATGGTTATGGTACGGGTTTGACCCGAACGACTCCCTTCGGGAGCCTTTAAGAAGTTGCAAGCCCGTAGTGATGGACCCTTCCCAGTTCTGCGGAAGATTGGCTCAAATGCGTATGTTGTGGACTTACCTCCCGAATATGGGATTAACTCAACTTTTAATGTGGCAGACCTAGTGGCCTACAAGGAACCCACAGCGATTCCTAGTGACCCTTTCGAGCCTTCTCCCCCCATTGAGAGTGAGGCCACCCCTGTGCGTCCCACAGCCTCGAGAGTACCGCGCGGACATATTGAGAGGATACTGGATGAGCAGGTGACCACTACACGGAGCAGGGTGTACCAGCGCTACCTTATCCGCTGGCGCGACCGTCCACCATCAGATGATTCCTGGATCAGCCGGGAAGATCCTCCAGCGCCTCGATCCAGATCTGCTGGAGCACTACCACAGCCGTGTCCCCCCTTACTCGACGGAGTCGAGTTTCCAGCCGCCCCGGAAGGGTTGGTGGGGACACCGGGTCCACTACCGGGCCCACTACTCGGAGCCAACGCCGCACCGCCACTGCAACCGAGCTTATGGCTCGGAGACTCGATTGAAGACCCGGCATCCTGAATACGTATTTATACATATTTGTGTATCTGTGTGTACGGTGGTATTTGTATTATTAAACCACCCTATCTTATTTTATTTTTCCTAAGTCAAAGAATTATATTTTATTAGGGTCCAAGTCAAATATTGGTTGGTGGGCTTTGTCTTGTTAGGCCCAGGGTATAAACACAATTGGGAAAGATTGAGGGTCTTGTTGTTATAGCTTTCTTTCCTATATAAGGAGGCTAAGGTGTGTTACGAGATGATATGATGAATAGCATGAAGGCCTTTGGTTTGTGCATGAGAGAGTTTCCCCCTCTTTCATTTCCTTCTCTCTTTCTCTTTGTGGAGTTTGAGTGTCGCCCGGTGTGAGACCGTCCGGCGTGAGGCGAGCTGTCTGAGATAGCAGTTATCCGTTCCCATCCTGTTCACGTCCCGGAGTGCCGTCGATCTATTCCACGTCGCCGCCGCGTCAGGGAGGTTGAAGGCCGACATGGACGAGGGGAAGGGGGCGCCACCATGAGCTCGCCGCTCCTTTCCTTCTTCCTCTCCCTCCCACCATTGTCTAGCCGCCGCCGCCAGTGCCCCGACACCAACAACTCGCTGATGATGCAACCCCCATCGTGTGTCCTCCACCTCCCTACCAGACAGAGGCCGACCTTGCCAGATGGCGACGCCACCATCCATTAATTAGAGGTTGAGAAACCCACTAAAGAGAGGCAGAAGGGACTCTCCTTACATTTCAACAGTAAATCTTATTTTTATATATCTTTGTTAATATGTTGTTTTTATTTTAAGATTTTATTTAAATTTTTTTATAAAATAACTCAGATCTTAAGAGAGATAACTGTGAATATTTTTATATTTTTATATTTTCTCACGTTGATTAGATCTAATCATAATTAAATTAACTCGTGGTAGCAAGAGGTTGCGATGGCGACATATTTGAATTTTTTTCGAAAGAGTGGTGATCTATATGTTAATCTATTTTAAAATAATATATTAACAATTTAGCTAGTACAATGGTTTGTGTGAACAAAATCCAATATTTTACTAAAAGCCTCGGTGGAACGATAAACCATTCAACCCCATCAACAAAGCAAACAACACATTTCGTGTGGAAGTCATCGTTATAGTCTATAACTTTTGTCCTCAAGAACCTTATCCACAACGCGTTTACGTCAACCCGTACACCCACGCCGAGGCAACACCTGCCGCGTTATCCCGATCGCGGGTTGCCACTATCGTACGCCGCGTCTCAGATGCGCCGGGACGTCGTTATTTAACGGTGTCACGTGCGTTAACCGAGTCCGATTAACATCTTACGTGTCAGAAGAGAAATGAGGCCCACCACTCTCTCTCTCTCTCTCTCGTCTACTCTTCCACCTTAACTCATTCTCAAACTGCCCTCAGGGATTACTTGGATGCAACTTTTGATTAACTTGGATAATATTCTTATCATAATTTAATTTTTAAATCCCATTGATCATGAATATATCTTTATTAAGTTCTGATTTAGTTATTTTGTGTTAACCCAATTGAGTTTATGATAAACTCGATTCGATTGAAAAATAATAAACATAATTAAATTAATTATAAATGAATGCTAAGGTTAATTTCATATATATGATCCGTACATACAAAATATCAAGATAAGTCAAACATCACATGTCCCACCATTATTGACTAATTTTTTCAAAAACGCTACTAATTTTTTGTCACAAAATTGTCTTAAAGATATATATACGTACGTTAAATCTAAAGTCGTTCATAGTTTGATCAAATAAGGCCACATGCAGTTTAATACGAAGCTTGTTCATGCCACCCTAGTGCCCGTGTCCCATTTTCAATATAGAAATCGGATTCATCTCTTAGGAGGCATGCATATACTTTGTTTAACAAGTTAGGTGATGAAATCTTGTTAAGATAGGGTCTCATCCAATAATTGAACTTTTAAAATCTTATCTCTAATACTTCGAGTGGCTATGCAAATATGTTAGGGTTTTTTACACATAAGCTAGTGTTACGGGTAAAATTATACATATATCATTTTTAGAAATATATTAACATATATATCACCATCATGTTAAAAAATTATAAATATATCACAACGGTTAACTCCCATCGACGAGACCTTGAATATTCTTCAAATATTTTAATATTCTCATAAGTTAGAGATTAGATGACCAAAATATTAAGAGAGAGAGAGAGAGAGAGGTTGAGAGAGAGAGATGGGGGGTTACAGTCAGTGGCAGGGGGAGGGGGAAGAGGACCCATGGGGGTTGCAGGCCAACAGATGGGGGAGGGGGAAGGGGTGGGGGACTATGGGCCGACGACTGGGGCAAGGTGTTGAAGGCCCACACGGCCTATGAAGGGGGAAGAGAAGCATGGGGATGGGGAGGGGGGCGAAGGGGACGAGGGGCTATAGGTTGGTGGTGAGGGGAGGGGGCAATAGGCCGACATAGTCTGGGGATCGGGTTGTAGGCCCACATGCCTTGGGGAGAAGGAAGAGGGCGGCATGGGGAGAGGGGGATGCAGGCCGACAGCGGGGGGAGGGGGTAGAGGGTGGGGGCTGCATGCCCACATGGGCTAGGGAGGGAGAAGAGGGCAGCAACGGGGGAGGTTGAAGGCCAACATCAGCGGGGGAAGGGAGCGCCACCACGAGCTCGTCGCTACTTTCCTTCTTCCTCTCCCTCCCCGCCATTGTGTAGCCGCCGTCGTTGCCCCGACACAAACAACCTGCCGATGATGCAACCCCCCTTGTGTGCCTCCACATCCCTGCCAGATAGAAGTCGCCCTTGCCAGACGGCAACGCCGCCATCCATTAATTAGCATTTGGGAAACCCACTAAAGAGAGGAAGAAGAGGACTCTCCTTGTATTTCAACAGTGAAGTCTTATTTTTATATATCTTAATTAAATGTGTTATTTTTATTTTAAGATTCTATTTAATTTTTTTATAAAATATTTCAGATCTTAAGAGAGATAATAGTGAGTATTTTTATATTTTCTCACGTCTGATTAGATCTAATCATAGTTAAATTAACTTATTATAACAAGAGGTTACGACGACGACATATTTAAAATTTTTTCGGAAGAGTGGTGATATATAAGTTAATCTATTTTTAAGAATAATATATTAACAATCTAGCCTAGTACAATGGCTTCCGGGAAAAAATACCCAATATCTTACTAAAAGCTTCGGTAGAAAGATAAACCATTCAACCCCATCAACAAAGCAAACACATTTCGTGTGGAAGTCATCGTTGTAGTCTATACAACTTTTGCCCTCAAGAACCTTATCCACAACGCGTTTACGTCAGCCCGTACACCCACGCCGAGGCAACACCTGCCGCGTTATCCCGATCGCGGGTTGCCACTATCGTACGCTGCGTCTCAGATGCGCCGGGACGTCGTAGGTGGCGTCTTTCTATGGGTCCAACGCATGACTCTCGGCGCAAACGAACCCAGCGCCACGTGTCAACGCGTGCTCTCCGCCGGCAGGATCACCGGAGGCGACGCGGCGTCGAAGCCCACGAACCGACAGTTCGCGTCCCCTCTACCCGGCCCGAAGGAAGCCGCCGAGTGCGTCGCTGCTTCGCCAGCGGACGACGGCGAGGGTGGGCCTGGGTCAACGGCGCGGCGGTAGGGGCCGAGCCACTTGGCCTGCATGTAGCGGCTCTTCCGCCATGGCGGCACCGGCATTCCCCGCTGACCGCAGCGACCGCCTCGCCGCCTCGGCCAGGACTCCCAGCAGTTGCCGCAGCCCCTCCGGTCTCCCCACGAACACCGCCGGCAGCTCCGCCGCCAGCTTCCTGTACTCCGCCGTCGGCCGCGCGATCTCGAACTCGCCCGCGAAGTCCACGTCGACGACGTACCTACACGGCGGGGACGCCGTTGTCGCCGGCACAAGCACGTCGATGTACTCGTAGGTGCCGGCGACGAGGCCCCCGCCGGCGCCCTCCCATCTGCACTTGCAGATCCCGGCGTTGTACCCGATTTCACTCAGGGATCCCATCACCGCCCTCCGGAACGAGGCTGGGCTCGGCCTCAGCCCCGCGAACCTGGCCGCCGCAGCCTCCACGTCCGCCTCCAGAACCCGCCTGAAGCGGTCCGCCGCGGGGGACGTCGCTCTGGGCCTCACGAGTTCCCGGATCATTCCCGCGGAGGGGAGGGCGCCGTAGAAGGAGCACTGCCCCTTCGATGGGTCATCGTCGTCCCCGCCTGGCCTTTCATCTCCCGCAGGGTCCCCTTGCTCGCCGTCGGACGAGGGGAAGAAGAAGCCGCAGACGAAGCCGGAGAGGTCGGCGGCATCGTGCTCCCTGCGGCTGCTGCTGGTGCACCCGGCCGCGCGAGGCCAGTGCTCGTCGTCTCCCCGGAGGCGGGCCTTGGCCTTGTCGTCCAGCGGGTAGGTGACCCGCTTCGCCCGCCCGAACCCCCGCAGCGGCATCTCCGCCCCGCGATGTGCTTCTAAACACGACTTTTGTCTGCCCTAGCTGCGGCAGCGGCGAGATAAACAGGCACGCCAAGCCCTTTCCCGGTTTCCCCCTTCATACAGACATGACCAGCAGCTGATGTGCAGGGGCTAGATAAACCGGTGCCGGGCTCCGCCACAGAGGGTGTGCATGGAGTGATGGACACACAACAGAGATCCAACACGACAAGGGCGGGTGAGTGGCCAACGCGGCAACCCTACCTGCGCCCGCACCCCGCTGCCAATCCAAGCCCACCACCTTAACCCTGTCTCTAGTTAATTCATCTCGTCTGTTCCACGGCGGATCGACAAGTTACAATGACCTACAGCCAGATGATGAAGAAGAACAAAAGCAAGTGGAGCTGTAGAGACGAACAAAGGAAAGAGGGTAGAGAAGAGAGAGAGAGAGGCGTCGGATTTGCTGTACGCGTGCATCAACTGTTGAAGGAGATTATGCTGGAATGATGGCAGTCGCTCGCAACACGGTCTTGCAAGCAGCATCCTTTGGTCCCCCGGTTGCTGTGAGCTGGCTCGTGCATGGCTAGCTTGGTGCAGCGAGACACGTTGCGAAGGGTTTCGTCTCGTTTGGATCTGTGCGTCAGGGGGCAGTCTAGCTGCAGCTACGGTGGGGAAAACTTCTGTTCGCACAACTGTTGCCGTGCGGAGGGCAGAACGCCAAACTGGGGGCTGAGTTCCCGTGGCATGCCTACACGGACACACGAGATTGAGGTGGCAGCACCTCGGCGGCCTCCGGCCACGCAGGCGGCCCTCGGCGGGAAGACCACACGCCGGGCTCGTGGCGGCTGGAGGCCGAGCCCGTGCCCGCTCGCGCCCCCGGCGTGGCCCTGCTAAGGAGTGTACGGTGCCAGCGCGGAGGGAATCAAGGGGATGGGGAGTGTGTGTGTGGAAGCTTTAAAACCTTCCTCGGGAAGAAGCTAAATGGGGGCCTCGCTGGGGAAACAAAGAGCATCATATCCTTTGTAATAAACACTTTCCCGGTAAATATCGAAAAAGTTGTTTATGCGGGGTGTTTTTGCAAATGCACCTTCTTAAACTTACTCACTTTGGTCGGTGAATACTGTAGACAGGAGGATCTGCTCTTCATAAAGAGAGAGCGTATGAGATCATGGAGAAGATACGGCCATCTAATCCGAATAGAGTTCCCGGACAATTTGTCCTTCTTTGACAGAAAGATAGGTATACGTTGAGATATTTTCCGTGAGTTAATGTATCTTAAAATTTTTTATTTATTTTAATAAATAATGAGTTAAATATAAAGTTAAATTATTTCACTAATTTTATTAGAATAATTTAATTGACAATGTAGAGATGAAAAAATAATTCTTAAGTCTCGTATCACATTTTTTTATTTATTTATCGGAGAAGACCGCCTAACACTCGTGGAAGCCTGCATACACTATAGATGAAGGGCGTCAGAAGGAGCCATGTGTATTATCTCATGAGACAACTCTCCAATACTTAAGTCAGCGCTCATAAGACGGAGAAGCATGGAGAAGAGTGTGAGAGAGAGAGAGTTGAGGAGTTGTGAAGCAAGTCTAGAGAGACGGACTGCCTTCAGATAAGGTCCTCGCCGTGGTCAGTGGGGGCTCGGAGAGTGATTGCTGAGCGGTAAGGGTGCTTAGAGGGCAGCCGGAGCTTGACGGAGGCTTTCTCGATCTCTAGACATCAAGTTGGCTTATCTTTTTCCCTTGACTGGAACTGAGTGTGCATTTCTTGGTGAGAATCACTGTGTCCATGTTCGTACGTCGAAGTCCCATTTATAGGGGGTTGTTCTGGTAGCAAGAGCCAGTCCCTTAGCAGGGAAAGACGTAAGTCGTGGAGTAACGTCTCCCCGCAATCGTGGGGAGTTTCCCGTTGAAGGACCGTTCTTCTGTAGTTGAACGGTTCTCTGGCGAGTCTTACGGCGTCTGGGGAGTGTGCTCGCCGTTAATGGAGTTGAGACAGACGTTGTGGGAGGTAACATTCGGTAGTCGGAGGCTCATCCGGCGGCCGTTGGGCCTGGGTCGGAGTCCTTCCTGCATTGGCGAATCCGATGCTCTATTGTTGTGGGCCGCTGGTTAATTACAGACCGCGGTGGTCAGGGCCCTTGAGCGCGTTGTAGATCGTGGGCTCGAATGGGCCTGACGAAATTGGACCTTACATAGGCCGAGCCAATTTTATCCTCCTCAGAGATATATTAAGATTATCTCTCATTATAATCTGATTAATTTTATTATCTTATCAAATTAAAAAATAAATAAAATGTAACTTATTTTTCAGATAAATAGGGG
This sequence comes from Amorphophallus konjac, assembly GCA_022559845.1. Classification (NCBI taxonomy): domain Eukaryota; kingdom Viridiplantae; phylum Streptophyta; class Magnoliopsida; order Alismatales; family Araceae; genus Amorphophallus; species Amorphophallus konjac. Next base: position 8,881,709 of record CM040120.1, read on the forward strand.
ATATATATACTACCGTCAAATAATTATTGGGTTACCATGAAAAGATCTCGACCGGGGTGACACTAAAATTTTGTAGTTTCGATTTTCAGGCCAGGTCCACCGTAAAACAAAATCGGAAGTAAAATGATTTAAAAACTCAATAAATCATAAATATAAAAATTTTATTTGATTGTCATCAAAATGAAATATTAATTCTCTGGTGTTAGAATCAGAAGAATACACTGATTTTAAAACCGATGCTTCTAAAATCTAAGAATTATAACAACTTACGGTAAAACAAACAATGCCAAATTAATTAAGTGGATTGACAAAAAAGTCATCCCCAAAGCCCTTCCGAATACGCCCTAATTACTCCATTCACTTGTAGAGGGTGAGACCCCTCCAATGTCGGAAATCATTTCTCCGTATTTGGAGGTACAAAATCCTTTGAACCAAATTTGGTGAAGTAGGGTTTGTCTTTTCCCCCATTGTTCCTAAGAATATGTAATAAAAAGATTGATATTGGTAGAATGGCAGCATTAGAATATGAATTATTGCCGATTAATACTTGTTGTACACCCAAGTCATTGCACCATGAGAAGGGTAAAATTAATTCGGTCTATATGCGGCCCATTAACATTAGGCCTAAGTCGGCCCAAGGCCCGCCCGGTGTGGAGTAGGCCTCCCGACAGTTAACAGCTCGTGCCAAGAGGCCCAATAAAGAGGGATAAAGGATTCGCCAGCCTGCAAGGGGAATTGACCCTGACATCTCGGGCGTCGGATGGCTCTCCGGCGACCGAACGTTAGTCCCGTCATCTCCGGCCTCTAGTCCAGTATGGGCGAGCGCGCGCCTAGGATGTCATAAGACTCGTCTGAGGACCGTACGGCCCGGACAAACGGACGCATAACGGGAAACTCCCCACGATTGCGGGGAGATGTTATCTCACGACTCACGCCTTTCCCTGTTGAGGGATGGGTCTTCTTCGCCAGGACAACCGGTATAAATAGACCTCCGATCAAACGACAAGGGGAGGTAAATCCACATATAGACACAAGTACACACGCAGAGACACCTCTACACGCATACATACGGAGACAGAGAGCAGCAAACATAGTAGCGCCCAGATCTACTTCCCGATACGTCTTAGGCCCTGCGAGCACTCTCTGAAGCACTCGCTGGACACGTCGAGCACCCCCGAAAGCTCCAATTCCGGCTCCAGGCTTGAACTTCATGCTCTCAAACCCTTTCTCTCCCCTTCATCTTCGGTTGATCTTTGTTCAACACGGTCTTTACTTAAGCATCAGAGGGTTATACCCTCAGGTAACATCCAAGACTCCTTCCGACGCCTTCTCTTTGATATGTGTAGGCTTCTACGAGTGACTAGACATTCTTCCCCAATAAATAAATCTTAATAATGTGATACGAGATTCAAAGATCATTTTCCCACCTCTACGCACCCTTTTAAGTGTGCATTAATTTTTTTATATTTTAAAAATTACGTCGTGATCTCTGGGCCCACTTGAAATACACGTATCCTAATAAGATACACCACGATTGGATGATTAAAAAAAAGGAACATTCGTAATAGGCCGATCACTTTTACCCCGTTATGAATATATGATATTTCTTTTAAAAAAAATATTTAGTTAAGTCTAATCATGATGTGTCTTATGTGGGTATTTACCACAGATGGGTCTCAAGATCCAAACATAATTTGAAAAACCTAAAAAAAAAAGCTATCATGCACCCACAAGTGTACAGTTAACCTGAGTGTGCAGCTAAGTATATATATTGCTCTTGCAGTTGGGTTAATTTCATCTAACACGCCGCCGTCAAAAAATTACACAGAAATCTGTATTGGTAGCATGGTTCGTCGACTCGCTGATCCGTACCGGATCGGGTTCCCCCTGATCCGGCACGGTACGCCCGACTCGGAACCGACTCGGAACCGACTCGAACGGACTCGGTCCGTCTTCCGTCAAATGTCTTCATAATTACCTATTCTTAATAAAAAAAATTATATTAAATGTTAATGAAGTGATAGCATGTAACCCATCAATATCTAACACCCAATGCATACTCAAAATACTTTTACAAATTTTCCACTCAACCACATTGACTTGTTAGAATTGGGTAAAAAACAAAATAGCGGCAACCTATTATTGCTGACTTTGAATCCATGGGATCAGTCATCATTTTCATGCTTGAATATATACCAGACAATTGTCAGGAATGATCGATTAACCTGATCGAGAAATTCATAAATTGCTGATCGATCGTACACATCTGATACACATATACCTGTCGCAATACAATCCCATTATGAAAACCATGGTCTGGAAAATGCTTAGCTTCAACAATCAGTAAAGAATTACCACATGCACACTCACAGACAGTCAGGCACACAATGATTTATCCTAAAAAGTTGCAAGTTCTGTTACGTAACCTTCAATAACCCACATAACCGATTAAATGCCTGCCTCGCAAAAAATGCTATAAAATTTCAGATGCTTCCCAAATGAAAAGAGAAACATTCAAAGGATTCCCAAATAAATGCTTCACCTGCAAGATTGAGAAAATAGTGTTTGATAGCTACAAAAATGCATGCCTAACTCTACTCCTTTCTTTTCTGCATGTCAATGGAAACAAAAATGCATTAACCATACTGTAAAAAAAAATTCCAATTTTTTATATCCAACTCTTGAGTCTTGGTTTCTATATGTTCTCTACTATGATGAAGTACTCATGGTTAAAAAAATGCTTGTAAAACTCTTTTTTAATGAATTAGATAGATGCAATAATGCCACAAAGATTGCACAAATGGCATACCAACTGCATGACAAAATCCATATTTAATTTTCATCTCCGAATCGCCTGCAATCATTCTATTTAGGCTTCACAGCATTTTTCAAAAAAATGAAAGGAAGAATGAAAGGAGACGACATACAGTGGATCCTGGGCAAGCTATCAAAAAAGCACATGAGAGTGGTCACTGCACAGAAAGGTCAAACAAATAAGAAATATATCTTCCCAGCAACAACCAAAAGGCAGAGGGTAATCTTGAAACTGGAGCAGTCAATAATAACAACAATGTCAAAACAAATTCAGCTCAACACGAGTACACATAAGGATTTCAGCTCAACACTAAATATTAGCAACAACAATTCAAGGTTTAACATGTATTATCCTTGACAAACATACATAAATTATTTGTAAGTCTCCAAACTACACAAATGAAACACAAAAATTCTGAAGTAAGATTCTTACCAAATTAACCAAAGAGATAACCTCACTTCGTCACTTTTCAAAAAAGGTAAACTTCCCTACATACCCTGCAGTTCACATGGAATATTTTGCATGAACCATATGTTTAAACTTTATATTGTCCATAGCCTCCATATACATCATGGCAAAAAGAAAAATATGTGCCGCTAATACAAGAGTCCATAATCCATAGAAAAGATAGTCCATACATATATCATGAAAAAAGAAAACCTGCAAGTCAATCATCATCACCAGAAAACTCAGTATTTGACGACGATTCCCATAAGTTATCATCTTCACGCTGAGATTCTGGAATTCCAAACTGTAAATGTGCTGCGATGGGTGGCGGTGCATGTGGATGCCTCTGTACACATCTAATCATGTTGACATATGATGGTGCATGTGCAGCACTGGGTGGTAAATAAAACTCTACAAAGAATGCCCTCACCACATTTACTAACTCTGTTGGAGGTTGCAACACTGTGGAGGAAGAGGCTGCTACTGTGGAAGAAGAGGCCGGTGCTGTCGAAGAAGAGGCTGCTACATGCGTAACAAACTGTGAACGAACATGGGAAGGAACAGATGGACATGCAATACAATCTCTGCCAAGTCCCGCGAGATGCTCAGAAAATCTATGTATGCAGCTAACCATATGCTCACAGTACATGCAATGAATCCGTCGATCATCCGGCCTCGTGTATCCATGTTCCCAAGCGGGGTGGCGTCGGTCACGCGGCATCTGCAAGATACAGAAAATACACAAAGTTAAGTTATAATACAAATGCATAAATAAACTACAAAACAACATGAAAGACTATACTTCCTTTCATTAAGAAACCAATCTACATAAGGTTGATGAAAACAAAATTTAACATGTATTATCTTTGACAAACATACATAAACTATTTATAAGTCTCCAAACTATACATCTAAAGATTTAAATGAATTCAACAAGCAACAATGCAATATGAGAATATCATTCTACCATTTTTTCACCATGATCAACATGAACCATTTTTTATCCAATGATCAACAGGTAACATCTAACAGTACAATTAAAGTACAAAACAACATATTGATCCTACCTAAATACCATAATAACCCCAATAAGACTACTGCTGAGGGTCGTAATATGAAGATGCGGAACTTGTATCGGCTCCTTCCATATCTCCATGCAATTGAACTTGATATGTGGCCATCAAATATGCTTGATACTGAGCCCATGACATGTACGCTGAATACATATTACGGTATTGCATCATGTAATATGCATAATGTTGGGATCCTGAAACATACACAACTGGGACAACATGAACATGTGCATGGTAACCATATCCTGTAGTAGGATGTGCAACTAGAGCTGGACGTGTAGGCACACTAGAATGATCACTGTCTGAAGCCATCAACTCCCCCCACATTCGATAGCACCTGTCCGACGTGTAGGGATGGGACGAACACTAGAGGAAACTGCTGAAGATGAGTCATAATCTTGTGTACTCAATCTCTCAAAGTCCGATAGCATACCCTGGTAGCTACCACTATCAGCCGCAGAATCACCAACTCTCCTCCTAGCATTAAATGGCAAAGGAGCACCTTGATCAATACCATCTTGAGTAGTATGTGTGAATTCTGACTCCCCTGGGAAATGTGTGCGCTGTGAATGTCCCCCCACATGTGTGAACTCTGACATAGCACCATTACCCCCAACGGTACCCTGTGTGCTGCTAGATGAGTCATCACTGATGGTGCGCTCAATATCAGATCATGGAGATATCTGTGTTTCTGCATCGGGATCTACTAATGGTGGTTGCTTTTTATTTTTTCCTCTGCGAAATCCAAACCACCCCTTCTTTGGGAGAGGGTGAGGTGGTGGTGGGTCCTTCCCAATCTTTGACCCTGAAGTGTATTTCCCTTTCTTCCCCTGCATCTGTCGCTGAGATGTATGTGAAGAAGCACCAACTGTTCTAGATCTCTGCAAAGATGGAACACCCCTCTGCGTAGAAGATGTATCCCGTTGTGGTGGTGGCTGTAAGGGTGCAGGCTGTGGTGGTGGTGGCCGTGAGGGCGCACGCTCCTGTGGTGGTGGCTGTGACGGTGGCTCCCGAGTGCTCCCTACAGTAGGACCCTACATCAGCCTTTCCCACTCAGCATCATCATCATCAGCTCTCCTACCTCTGCCTCTCCTAGAAGTGTCAAGTAAAATGATATCATCTTCTAAGTCTATCTCATCATCCTCTGCCACTGTCTCCTCAACATGACATGTCCCTGCTATACCCTCTGCATCTGATGCTGCAGCTGTGGCCAAGAAAGTGTTCGGGAGAGGTGCATCCCCTGGATCAGGGGCCTCCTCGTCAAGCTCATATTCACCTCGTTCTGTAGTTGTCCTTGCGACCCATGACACGATAGGGTCCTCATCGTCACGGAGATATGCATCATCTGTTGGATCATAATCTCCTTCCCCTTTTTTAGCATCCATCTGTATGTGCTTCAACCTCAGCCTCATATTGTAGTGCACATACATCAACTTGTCAGCCTTTGATGTGTCAACCTGTTCCTTATCTTTGTATGTATCAAAGCAAATGTGCTCCAATTCCTCTCACACCCACTAGAGGATGATGTTTGAGACAATATCTTAATAGCAATGTTCCTCAAGATGGGTGAGCTGCTTCCATAATTCAACCACCACTCAGCTGTAAAAGAATAAATATGACATCCTAAATTTTGTAACATGAATGATACAAGGGAAAGTAATCATTGTATGAGAAAGAGCATTTTACCTGCATCACTCCTCTCCCGACCAGCAATGGCTGATGGTTCTGCAAATGACCCGACTCCCTCTCGAAATTGTTTAATCTAGCAACAAAGAATGCATACATTAATCACCATATGACATCCGTACTACGGTTGTTCTTCAAGACTGTAGGAGCATAGTGTATACACGCTTTACCTGATTCATTGCATCTACTCCCTCTACGGGAGTTTTAGACATGCGTTCCACCACCTTTGTGACGACTTCTATCAAATCATCATCGTATGATAGCTCTTTATTGTAATGGAACGCAGGGTGGAGATAGTATGCTACATTAAAAAGTGAACAATACAATTGAGAAGTGCACACTTGTAAAACCTTGTTAAAATGAAATTGGTATAAAATAAAATGATGCATAAAGCTCACCTGCCATATGCAAATCACGGGACATTTGTCGATCCCACCTATCTTCCACAATACTCAAGAAATATGGAGAATATTTGGGAGACACCTGTTTCATCTTCTTTTTGGCAGCCTCCAACTTTGCATACACCAAACCTAATGTTGGTGTCCTGTCACCATCAACAACTCTAAGGACTTCATATAATGGCTCAACAATATGGACAATTTTCTGCACTCTTTCCCAGAAATTTGTGCTATTGATCAACTCTTCTACCTCTTTCCCATCACGAGTGTTTGCAAAAGAAGAGTCTAACCATACACGACTCCTAAACATTTGTTTGAGGCCATTATCATGCTTTAGAAGACTTTGAAGTGCAATATAGTTGGTTGCAAAACGAGTGATTGCCGGCCTCAACAACTCACCTCATGTGTACTCCCGCATCCAAGCAAGCACAATGTGATGATTGTATATAAATCTTGTTATCTTTTGCGCTGCTTCAACAATTTTCTTCACCGCCTCAAGTTGCCCAATATCTTTCAGCATCAAATCAACACAATGGGCTGCACAAGGTGTCCAGAATAGGTGTGGTCTCATCTTCATCAACTCCTCCCCTGCTTTCTTGTAGTTAGATCCATTGTCTGTCACAACCTGTACAATAAAATCTTCTCCGATTTCTTCCACCACTTCATTCATTAATTGTAATATGTAGTGGTAGCTGTGGATTTTGTCTGATGCATCAATGGACTTATGATAGATGACCTATTTTTCACAATAGACAAGAAAATTAATCAAGCTACTCTTAGTGGTACCTGACCAACCATCACACATAATGGTGACTCCAAACTTCTGCCATTTTCTTTTGAAAGAAGCAATGTATTCCTTTATTTCTTGAACTTCCTCATCAAGATATCTCCCAGCCAAATCTTTTGGAGTCGGAGGCTGAACATGCAAACCTTGTTGTTGGGCCTCCTGGAACATGGTCTTGTAGTATGGACTATTTGCTGCATTAAATGATAACCCTGCATGGTGCCAGAACTTTACCACGGCCCTTCCCAATTTGTACTTTGGTCCTTTCTTATTGTAGGCATCCTCCATTCTTGTTTGCTTCCCATGTTCCCTAGAAAAGACATTGGGATCCACATCTTCAATTGTGACACATGTGCTTCTTTTTCTTTGACTACCTGAAGGATGGGGATTTGTGAAGTAGCTCTTGATATTGCTTGTTGAATGACGACCTTGAACCGGTCTTGATGCAGGAGCCCCTGAACCTCCACCTTCATCATATACAGATCTATCAAAATGAACTCTATGAGATCTCATCTGATCTCTCTCCCATGCTTCAGCCCTGCTTTGATGCATAGCCGAGCGAGTGGCATGAGAAGGTGGAATCCCTCTCCCTTCCGTGACCTCCTGGACATCTTCCTCGTCAGAACCTGTCCATACCTCATCATCATCTGAATTTAATGAGCCTCTGCCACTCATCATCCGTTCAGCTGCTTATTTTTCTGCCTTCTTCCTCTGCTGTTCGACTTTTATGTCTTTTAAATGTTGGACTATTAAATCTTTGACCTCTCTAGGTACACTCTTGCATGCATGGATCTCATTATATCCCACTAATCTGTCTCCTGCAAGATGTTTCTTCAAGCGGGAGACTCCACCCCCCTTTGCAATAAAACCACAATAGTTACATTTGAAGTGGTGTCTATTTCCATCTATCATGACACCATGTTGCCACCCAATATCGTCGCTTTGTGTTCTCCGAGGCATCTAAAATCACATGCAAATTAAAAGTACAATTATGCAATACATTAATTTTAAATTATCAAAAAACTATTTCATCGTGGAATAAGATGTTTCACCATGGTGTGAAACCTACTAGTTTAGAATCAAAAAATAGTTTTCAATTACATTAGTGTGAAACTAATCTAATAATAGTATTTCAAAAATAGTCTAGAATCTAAAAATATAATAGTATTTCTACTTTAACAAATTACAATTTTGTTAGATAATCTAAAATCTAACAATTTTTGTTACATAATCTAAAATATAATAGTATTTGACAAATAACAATTTCAAAGATCTAAATCTAAACTTTAGATAATCACACCATAACAATTTATAATTTTGGTTGAACCTAACATATATAAATATAATAGTATTTCAAAAATCAATGAAAATATAATGTCATGCTTTCACATGGAAAGGTTGGATTAGGGGTCAAAAACGTCATACTCATACATCCTTTACCTAGATTAAGTATGTAATAATTTTTCCCTATTTTTAAAATTTTATTATTCTTTCCCTAAAATTCAAATCTATCTTAGATCTAGCCTAAATCTATGCAAATCAAGAAGGAAATATGCCAAACTCTAGCCTAAATCAATTACAAGATGATTTTATAACAAGTAATACAAAAAAATTGAAAAAAAAATAAAACTAAACCTAGAAATCGAAGCAATCGGGTTTAGGGTTTACCTCCGATGGTGAACGTTTGCTCCGCTAAAACCGCCTCCAATGCGCAAAAAACCGCCTCCTTCCAGATGCTGAACCTTCTCCGGGGATGATTCCGCCTCCAATCGTCTTCTTCCACGTCTGGAACGACCGGATCGCCGGTGTCTGCAACGAATGGGGCGAAGGGGGCGTTCTCTGCTTCGGCCGTCTGCAACGTGAGGCTTCGGGCGTATGCGAACTGGCCGACGATTACACTTCAGCTTTAGTATCGTGCGCTTCGGATCGCACAGACTCGGGTCCGGATCGTATCCGATTCGGATCCGACCCGTCCGACCCGCGCGAGTCTATTCGATCCGAAACCGATCCGAAACCCTTGTTTTGACTCGCCCGATTCAATGAGTATCTTGACCCGTCTTCCCTCTGATCCGGTACGGCACGCCCGAGTCGGGCCGGGTCGGACCGAGTCGGCGAACCATGATTGGCAGACGAAGCCCGCCATGATATATAAGCACACACATTCGTGAGTTGGGTTCACCTGAGACGAATGATCCCAAATAAATATGGCGGTGTTTGATAAATGAGCAAGGGGTACCGTAATCGATCTCGAACCAGAGTCGATTAGCGTGATTGTGTGAGGGGGAGGCGAGCGGAGACGGGGCCCACCGGTTGCGCTGTGTCAACTAACCGACCGACAGTCCCGCTATCAAACACGGCCTAAAAGATTTTTTACATATATACGTTTACAAATTTTGATTTTATCGAATATACTTTTCATCGGCGTATATTATCATAAATATCTTCATGAGTAATGTCACGATTATGTCCTCGCCGTAACTCTCGTGTGTTTAACTTGAGTTATGTGTAAATTAAAGAGTATGATTCATATATATATACTCCTGTAAAATTTGATTTTGTCAAATATACTTTAGATCTAACGACCGTAGATGACATATTTCATGAAATATTCTACTCTGTCGACGGCAGTAAACTAAAGAGGTATAACCGTAACATTTTTATGTAAACAAAGGATATTCATGAATCATAATAATATGCTCAGACGGTAGGTATATTTGACAAAACTAAAATTTACGAGGATATATATGTAAAAATCCCGTAAATGAAACACACCGAGTCAAGGCTAACATATTAGTCGTCAAGAAATTATTCGGAAATCTTTGTGCGCAGATTAAGGACTTCTTTGATTTAAAGAATAGGATAAGGGGGAATAATTAAATGATACGAGAGAAAAGTGGGCCCCATCATCTGCCTAATCAAAGATGAGTAATATATTTGCGTTCCCTCCCTCGGATATATTACCTCGCTCCATTTTCAAACGTGACCTAATGATATAAGCAAAGCCCATTCCTTAGTTGGGTCCATTACGTCGCCATGATCACGACCAAGCATCTGACATGTTATTTAGATAAAACATGTGGACGTGGACGTTCGCATCCGTTGCTGTCACCTGATGCTTTACGACGAATAACTTCGTTCGAGAGGGATTCTTATCATATGTAATTTTATGGGGATGTTGGGTAATTTTTTATATTAATTAGAAATCAAGTTTTAGTTTTTAATTTCGATATGGAAAATATAAAGAGAGAGCGGTGGTAATTTATTTCACTATAGGGTAACTCATTATTTCAATCCAATTTAAGAAACTCTAGTTTATAATTCCTGTCGAAAGTCAAAAAAATGATCAGATAAATGACTTGAAAAATATATCCTCTCAAAATATTAGATCATTATGTTACAAATTATATATTGAGGAGAGATTTCGGAGATTCTAATTACTAGAATCTTGGTCAAATTATGTACATGTCCCATCAATCTTTATCTGGAGAGAATTTTGAGGGTGAGGGAGAGATAGGAAGAAAAAGTAAACACTTTCAAAATCTTTAAAAACTACCTAAGTGTTCTTTTATTAATCTCTCTTCGTAGATTTTGAAAAAAAAATCTCTTTCCCTCTGATTATTTCCGAACGTAGTAATTCAGGACATATATTAAAATGAGAATTGAGACGAAAGAAAAACGAGATAGGTCTACGGTCGGTCTAAATTTCATGACTCTAGCTTGACTCGATAATTTGAGTCAAAACAACCCAATTTAAGACTAACCCAAAGTTACGGCTTTTAGTCCCACTTTGACGGCGACTTAAACCTTATCTCAGATTAAAAGGGAGTGAATTTATTTAATCCACTTTTATTTCATTTCAATTCGATAGCAATTGGACTAAATTATTTCACCTATTAAGATGAGATAGATTAACTCGAATTAGCTCAGATTAATCAAGATTTATTAAATCCAATCTTGTCCAAATACAATGGAATAAGTTTAGAATTAAGTGGGATAATTCCGAAACAAAGTAAGGTCCACAGATCACTTTGTTACATGGGATTGCATGATTTTGTCTCTTTAAAGATAATGTCGTCATATGTATACGTTAAGACGAGGTATGGTTGGTATTTTCGGTTGAAATCGAATTCCCTCGAAATCAGACGTCAAATGTATAGTAAAAAAATATTTTATTTAATTTTAGATCAAAATCAAAATCAAAATTAAAATTGATATTATTTTTATTTTAAATCTAGATGAGATTAAAATAGAAATCGAAATTGTCAGCCTTGAAATGGCGAGACAAGTGTCGGTCTCGTCCTTGATAACAAAAAAGGGAGAGTGCCCCCAACCTCGTGACATCTGAGGTCGGTTGGATCTGAGGGAATAAAATCTCGCAGTAGCTTCGTGAGGCTGCCTTACACACATGTTTATTCCATAGTGTCCGTACAACTCGGAAGAGACACACGATAAGTGAAAGATTTGTGTCTCTCAGTCTCACGTGAAAGCACCGAAATCGAACCCGCATCCACTCACTGTGATGGGGGTCCACCCCATGGCATTCCTCTTCGTCACGGTGACGTAGATCTGAGAGTTGGGACCCATCTCTCTATCTATCCTTTTATCTGTTCTCGATGCGCCCGTACATTAGATGTTTGTTTGTTTCCGTACGACTATTTTATTGATAATGAAGAATCTAATATAATGGTACAGAGAGGTGATCAATTATTAGATCATCAGAGTTTGAGTATTATCTTACGCATCTTATCATCTTTTTTTTTTACCGTCGTCGTAAAACTTTAGATTCACATCCCTCGAAGATTAAATGTGAGATATATACTACTATATGTTTATATATCTTGATGGGAATCAGTGGAGAGGGTCGGTTGCGGTTAAAAAAATTATATTTATAATCTTACAAACTCTAATTTTTGTGTCGTCGTAAAATTTTGGACTCACATCCCTCGAGGATTAAATGTGAACTACTTATTGCTATATGTTTGTATATATGTTGATGAGAATGGGTGGAGAGAGTCCCTTGCGATTAGAAAAATTATATTTGTAACCTTACAAACTCTAATTTTTGTATATGTCTTGATTTTTACATATTATAATAAATATCTCACGTATGTTATTTATTACACCATTCGGTCAATACAAAATCTAATTTTTGCATATGTACTGTTAATTTTTACATATTATCATCAAGATTTACCAAATTAGAGCGGGACGACCGGAATCATTCGACTCGGACTGTCTCAACCACAGACCGGGACGATCGATGTATAGTGCGCAATTGAGACAATATATATAATATATTATATTTTATGATAAAATTTGATCAATAGGTCGGTTGATTTAAATTATTTTACTATAATCGGAACGTCCCGTGTTGGAATCTCAGAACACACGTCAACTTTTTAATTTTTTTTCACTTTTCTTTAAACTACTGAAAGGAAAAAAGGTTAAAACCTCATTGGCATTAACAAGAATCTAACCCCGACCGTCTCCTTTACGCATAACGCTGCTTAATTAATTGATCTAAAGAATATTTTGTGAAATTTTATTTATAATCTTTATATTAAATTCTTTATTTCAGAGCGGTATAGTACCGTCAAATCTTGTCCAGGCCGTGATCAGTACGACCGATTATCATACCTGCCCCTCATATCTTATTTATTTTACATATTATCATAAATGCCCCTCGTATCTTATTTATTACACCATTCAGTCAATAGAGAATCTAATTTTTGGATATCTACTCTTGACTTTTACATATTATCATAAATACCCCTCGTATCTTATTTATTACACCATTCAATCAAAATGACGTTAAACTCAACCGAGTATGTTAAATTGTGGTGAAAGTAGAGGTATATTTGTAAAATTCTAAAAATTTATGGACACACGCATAGATATATAAAATATTATATTTTTTTTAACAAATATAGTAAGAATCAAGAACTAAGAGTTAACGGTGCTTCGATAGAAACGGTATAAGTCTAACGTTTTTGAAGACATTAGAGCCGTTACGACAAGAGATGAAAATCTGGTGAGAACGTCAGGTTTATTATCGGGTCCACTATTTAGAGTCGACGTCGTATCATTCGATCGCATCAAACTTATGATTCGGAGACTCGTTTGAATACTCGACGTCTTAATTACGTATTTATATATATTTATGTATTTGTATACGGTGGTATTTATATTATTAAATCACCGTATCTTATTTTATTTTTACCAAAGTCAAAATATTTTATTTTATTATGTCAAAGTTAAAAGAAAGTTGGTGAATTTTATTTTATTAGACTAAAGATATAAGAACAATTAGGTGAATGTTAACGGTACGAGTGTTATGGCCATACCTATATGTAAAGGGGGACTAAGGTTTGTGTTTACACATATGAATGAATGAAGATTTTGAAATCCACGTAGGTGCTTTGGCCCCTTTGTGTTTTCCCTTCTCTCTTTCTCTTTGTGAGATTAGAGTGTCGTCCGATGAGAGATCGTCCGGTGTGAGGCCGATCTGCACGAGACAGTAGTTATCCCGTTCTGTTCGCGTCCTAAAATTATCGTCGGTCCTTACTCCGACGCTGACCGCGTCAAAATCAAGAGCACACATATAAATATGATAGTCTACAGGGCTATATATGTAAAAGACCTTTAAAATTTTAAGTAAATCTTGATGATTTTGTTGTTTGAAAGAAGATAAGCTTTTATATCTAAGCATCTTTATAACTGTAGTTAAAGTGCTAGTACCAAAGGTTAGCATATTGATATGATAAGATATTAAAAATAATTTCACATGTTAACACTTCAATATTTTAGCATTTTCATCGTATTAAAACCTTAACACGTAACGTCTCAATTTGTTAACATGTTAATATACTCTGATATCTCACTATTTTGACATTTAATGCTTAATATCTTAGTAAGATAACATCTCAATTTGTTAAGATGTATTAACGTGTTAACCAGCGACACTTTAACCAAATTTGTCAACACATCAACTTCGTCGGCGGCCGTTAACAACGAGGAATACAAAATAACTCTCGCCGAAAACAAAGAGGAAGAAGTGTCTAATTTTTAGATATGTCAGGGAACATATACAAAGTGAATATATAATTATACGTGAGGAGGGTAAATATAGTTTTACCCAGAAATGGTCTAAATACGAGCGACTCATTAAGGTTTGAACGAGTTAAGTCCAGGCAAGGGGCGAACATGCTTGCCCGATCCAATAAGAAGAAGACTGGCCCAACAGAGTATCAAATTCCACGACGCACGATGAGACCGGCTCAAGCGAAGTTCTCGCCGGAGGACACTCCGACGACCGACCGATACCCCCACGACGTCGGTCTTGACCCCGTAACGGGCGAGCACACGCCATGAGTGCCGTAAGATTCGCCCAGAGACCGGCCGACGCCGGGGCTATCGCCCTTCAACGGGAAACTCCCGCCAATATAGTGGGGGAACGTTACTTTACTAAACGGACCCTTTCCTATCAAGGGATGAGGCCCCTCGCTCTAGGACAACCCATATAAAAGGGACATCGACAGAAGAGAGAGGACACTGTAGATTCTTCTACTAAACCCCACGCTACTACGCAAGAGGAGACACGACGGATACTTCTGCCACTAGAGCTTCCTACTGAGAAGATAGCAACCCAACCTGTAACTACGACAGAGAGGCCATCCGCTACAACCAGAAGGCCTCCTCCTCCTGCACGGCCTTACCACCTAGCAAGCACTCTTCGAGAGCCCACTAGGGGCGGCGAGCACACCTACGGAGGACCTACATGCCTCTCGGATCATCTGCTGCGGCCTCTACTTCTCTCCCACCTAGCTCATCTCTATTGCTCATTAATCTCTTGCTGACTTAAGCATCGGAGGGTTGTCCTCTGGGGTAACACCTGGAACTCCTTCTGACACCCTTCTGGTTTCTTGGTGTGTGCAGGGCTCCACGAGCGCGAGACGACTTCCCCAACAAATAAATGGAGATGATAGTACGTGGTCTAGGAACCACTTTCCTGCCGCTACAGTACGTATTTATTTTATTTTAAAATTTTAATAATTTAATTTTGATTCATTATTTAATTAATTATTATATTATTTATTCATATTCAATTCAAATAAATAATTTAAATTATTTATTTTTATTTTAAAATATTTTATAAATTTAACATATTCTATATGAGATTATTATTATTATTAAGTCTCAACTTTATCAGAATGATGAATAAGAATGTAAAAAAAATAATATTAAATAAAATATATATTTTATCAAATTTTATATTTTATAATATATTATTAAAAATATAAGTATTATATGATATATAATATTATAGATAGATATTTTACGAAACGAATAGTATGATATTTATATCCGCTCTGACTCAAATGTAGATATTATCTATATCTAAAAAATAATATTAATTTAAATATGTAGAGGTTGGAATCTGGTTCCTATGCCACATATTCCTTCTTTATTTATTTGTTGGGGAAGTCGTCTGGCACCTCGTGGAAGCCTGCAATCACCAGAAGAAACGGACGTCAGAAGGAGCCCTGGGTGCTACCCCTGAGGACAACCCTTCGATACTTAGGTCATCAACGGTTGTAAATGAGGACCAGAGAAGAGTGAGAGAGAAAGTGTAGAAGGAGGTCGATGTAGAAGATCTGAGAGATGCGTAGGTCCTCTGATGCTCGCCAGTCCCAGTGGTCACTCGAAGAGTACTCGCTGAGTACGTACGTGGTAAGGTCGCACAGGAGGGGATTCTCTCTTTTTGGGAATGAGCAGTCGTGACCTCTCTAGTAGTATGGCAACTAGCTCTCTAATTAGCTTCTTTGTAGGTGTTGTATTGGTGAGATTCACTTTGTCCTCCTTCTCTTACTCTGTCAGGTTCTCTTTTATAGGTGGTTGTCCTGGTGCAGAAGACCAATCCCTTAGTAGGGAAGGGCGTGAATCGTGGAGTAACGTCCTCCATTATCGTGGCGGGAGTTTCTCGTTGGAGGGCGATTATCACGGCGTCGATCGATCCCCGGGCGAGTCTTCCGACACTCGTGGGGCGTGCTCGCCTGTTATGTGGTCGAGGTTGACGTCGTGGGGGTAATGTTCGGTCGTCGGAAGGTCCTCCGACGGTCATTGCGCTTGGGCTAAATCCCTTCATGCGCTATCGAATCGAAT
The DNA here is from genome assembly GCA_022559845.1 of Amorphophallus konjac. Classification (NCBI taxonomy): domain Eukaryota; kingdom Viridiplantae; phylum Streptophyta; class Magnoliopsida; order Alismatales; family Araceae; genus Amorphophallus; species Amorphophallus konjac. The sequence goes on from CM040120.1 coordinate 8,898,074, forward strand.
GCTGAGTTGTAGTGAGCCGCGTCTTTATGGGCTGCGACTATCGGGCGTCCTTCGGCGCGTTGCATACCGTGAGTCGAATTGGGCTCATCGATAGTGGACATGTCATGGGCCGAGTCAGATCTACCATCCTCAAAATATTACTTCAATATGACTCGAATTCGAAGTTAATCCGAATAATATCTGGATCCATTGACAATCGTACTAATTTATTGACATCGACCAAGGGTAAATCAATTGTTCTCAAAGGAGAGCTAGTTTATTTTCTCTAAATTTTAACACGCCAACATCTTAGTACTTTAATATCTTACATCAAGACAGTAATACTTACATATTAATAGATTAAAAATCTCAATGGTATAGTATTCGTAAAAATAAATATGAATTTAAATATTATCCATCAATATAAATTCAGATTCAAAGTGGATAAGAAAAATATCTGGATCGGTTGAAAGAGCTGCTATTTTATTACGAGAGACCCGAGGGTAAATCAAATGTTATTAAAGGGGAGCTAGTTTATTTTCTCTAAATTTTAACACGCCAACATCTTAGTATTTTAATATCTTACATCAATACATTAATATTTACATATTAATAGATTAAAAATGTCCATATTATAATATGTTTAGTATATAGCACTTACCGAGTTACCGTAGAATAATAGAATTGATAGATGAGGCAGAAGAAAAGACGGCAGTTCAAAGTTCAAACAAAGTTCCGCAACTAATTTCCTTTCATAGAAAATAAAATAATATGAAATAGAGAACATGCTGACACGACACGATGATGACACTTCCAGATATCGTGGGTGAGACCTTTCCGATGCCTCGCAGTGGCACTTCTGGCTTATCATGCTCCACTGCCCCACCTGACGCTAACCACTCGACACCTCAGCCTCCTGCCTGGCTCTCATCACGTCCTGGTCGCCGGCGGGATCGCGCGGTGTGCAGCCGCCGTCTCGAACCCCACGAACCGGCATTTCATGTCCCGGTCGGGGGTGAAGGATGGCGGCGGCGGGGGCGCAGCGGCTGGGAAGGCACCGGAGGGCACGGGGTTGACGGTGCGGCGGTAGGAACCCAGCCACTTGGCCTGCATGTAGCGGACCTTCCGCCATGGGGCGACATGCATCTCCCGCGACCGGAGCGACCGCTTTGCCGCGTCGGCCAGCAGCCTCAGCAGCCGCCTCAGCTCCTCCGGCCTCCCCACGTACACCCGCGGCAGCTCCGCCGCCACCCGCGCGTACTCCGCCGTCGGCCGCGCGATCTCGAACTGCCCAGAGAATTCCACGTCCACGAGGTACCTCTGCTGGTGTGGGGAGGGCGGCGTCTCCGGTGGTTCCCTCACCACGTCGATGTACTCGTAGTTCCCGGCGGTGATGCCGCCGCGGCTCTCCCACCTGGCCTTGCAGATCCCGGCATTGTACCCAGACTCCCTCAGGGAGCTCATCACCGCCCTCCGAACGCCGGCCGGTTAGGACGCAACCCGGCGAGCCTCTCCACGGCCTCCGTCACCTCCGCGACAAGGTCCCGCTTGAAGCGGTCTGAAACCTCGGAGGGTCTGAGCAGGTCCCGCACCATCGCCACCACCGGCACGGGAGGTACGGACCGACCGCCCTCTCCGCCCGATCCGGCGGACCCGGCGTCGTCATCATCCAGTTCTCCCGCGGCCGCAGCCCCGGCGTCGTCTTCGTTGTCGGAGAAGAAGAAACCGTCGACGAAACCGGAGAGCTCGGCTCCCCCGTGCTCGCTGCCGCTGCTGCTGTAGTCGGCGCCGCGGTAGTCGTCACCCCTGAGTCGGGCCTTGACCTTGTCGTCCAGCGGGTCCGTCACCCGCTTCGCCCGCTCCCTCCCTGCCGCCGGTGCCATCTCTCTCTCTCTCTGGTTCTGGTCGATGAACTGCTCGAGCAAACCCCCGAGTCGAGGACACCTTTTCTTATAGCGGACCGGGCGATGTCAACATTCCTGCGGCAGGATGCGATCATCTGAGCACTTACTCCTGTTTTAGGAATGTCAGAGGATATTCGACATTTGTTCTACTTTTCCAAGTTGTCAGTTTAGAATCTAGTAAATACGAATAGGAATATTCGTGATGTGCTGTACTGTTCCAAGATCAAATGCTGCTTTTCCGTGAGAGCCGACCCCTATTTATTTTTTAAAGGAATAACATTATTTTATTGAATAATTATTTTTTGGATAAAAATATTTTTAAATCCGTCTCTCCTTTTTCAACAAAATGCATAAACTTTAAGCTTTAATGTGCATTTATTTCTTAAAAAAACACAGTTTCGTTCTAAAAAAAGAATATTCTATTTAATTCTCCGTTACTTGGGGGTTCCATGCATGGGGAATGACATGGGATCGGGATATACCCGGCGCGCACACCTGCGCGTGGCCGCATATGCTGGGCATCCGCCCGGCGGTGCCCGGAACGTGGAGAGGAGGCGCTCCGCGCGCGGAGGGCGTCGGCGGGGTGGAGCTCCCCTTCGCCCGCCGCCCCCGCCTCGGCACGGCTCTACGTGCACCCGTGAAGACTGCGACTCGGCGCATGCAGCAGCTTCCATCAATGTGCGGTGACGACTGGCAGCTCCGTTTAAAGGGCAGCTGCGGGCACCTGCAAGGGAGAAAGCTAGGTGTCCCGGTTCATCGCACCTGGTCGAACGTCCAGATTCAATGCATATGAAGTGGAGATTTCCTAAGCGTCCATCCGGTACGTGTTGTTACGAGGGTTTTTTTTCGTTGTTACAAACGAAATTATAGGTACGCCATTTTGAGCATATATTAATATACATTACTCTTATTTTAAAAAACTTTATGAATATGTCATGTCTGATGATATATTTTGGGGCGAAATCTTAATTTGTGATATAAAACACATGATTAGATAGTTATAAAAATAATAAAAAAATAATTTTTAAACAATTGAATTTAACACTATTCACTTGTTATGATTTTTATTTTTAAATTTTTAACATCATTAAATGAGATTGTGTTTTTAAAGTAAATAAGAGTGACTTGAGATTTACGTTATCTAAATTTCGATATAAAATACAGTTTATCGTTGCTCACTCTGATTCAAGATTTGTCGACTCGATGGATCGTATTGACTCGCGCTCGTCTACTTGATACGATACGAGTCGATATACATGACTTGGATCGACTCGGAGAAGTCACTTAACTTCTCCTTCGATGACTTGGGTTGATTCGGCGGATCCATACCGACCCGAAGTATACAGTCCATTGAATGTAGCATCTCATCGAAGGTAATCTCAAGTCATGTTTAGTGCTACGACATTTTATTTTGCCCCCAATATGAATAATGAACGAAGGAGGAAATTATAACATGAACTATAATATTTTATTTTTTTAATTTATAAAATAGAATATCATAAGAGTAATTAGTGAGACGTCTCCCAGTCTCCGGTCATGGGCTGATGGCTTTTCCCATCTCCCGTCCCACTGGAGAAGGTACGACAGACGGAGTCTACAGGTAGCAGCAAATGGCAACGCCTCGAAGGGTGTCGTTCTCACCGGGAACAGATGCAGAGTGAGCCAAGCTTCACGGGGTCCTCGGTCCGCCGACAGGAATGACCGGTAACCATACAATGCGATTAGGCCACTCAAGTTCTGGTCCACGCTTTTGTTTGCGAGTAAGGTTGGTGTCCGGGGTGTGCACTGTGCAGTGAGTTTTAATTTTTTTTAAAAAAAATTTGGAGGTGGATTTTAATTTATTTTAATTTATCATGTAAGTTATATCATCATTAAATTACTTTAAAAATAAATTAGATCAAATAAATAATACTAGAGTTATTTTTTTAAAAAAATAATATATTTTATTTTTAATTATTAGATAATCGAATAGTGACATGACTTTGACGTCAAATGAAGGTGACTTAAGTGTCACGTCAAAAAATATTTTAAAAAATAAAACTCAATGCACATCTTGGGTGTGCAGCACGCCCGTGTATGCTGCAAACCTTACTCTTTATTTTTTATCTATTTTTTTTCGTTCTTTTATTTGGATAAAGGGTCTTGTATGTGTTCTTTACCTGTTGAAATATCGATCGACAAAATGCCCCTGTGAGCGAATTACATATCGCGCGTTCTTGAACTCCCTTGTGAACTCCATGTCGAGGGCGTTCCTCTCCCCACTCCCAATCTAAGTCCACGACCTTAATTCTTTATCTATTTTTTTCTTTATTTTTTTTTGACAATTTGGCCCAATGATTGGACACTAAAAAATTAAGGTGAGAGGCTCAAATCTAACCTCCCACGAGAGACCCTAGGGGATCTCACTCTCCCACGTCGAAGAAGTAAAATCGAACCCACAATCTCCCATCAAGAGAGACTATGTCCATTGATCTGCAATATGTGTCTAGTTAATTGTTATCTTATGTTGTCACTGTGGTCTTTGTGAAAACAAGCATAGCCATAATGTGATCATAAGATGAAGTGATGAGTAGAAGGAAAAGAGGAGAAAAGAAGACCGACACTGAATGGATGACTTACCATTATATAAGAGTTGGACTTTCTCATTTGAGACGTCTCATCCATTCTCTTAGTATTTGGGACTAAAGTTCATTTACTGGATGCCCATCAAGGGCAACCCATGGGGGCGTGACCCAAGTTTCGCCTGGACTTGGACGGCCTGTGGCCGACTCACATAAAAATCCCACTGGACATGGGATTGTGGTGGATTAGGGAAGGAAAGAGTTTCCTCCATTTGATTCTCCAAGTCTCATCGGGAGTTAACCCCCTTGAGCTAGCTGCCTACTTTCCTATCCTAATCCCATTGGGACTCTAACGTCTTGGCCTACAAGAGAACTCTTCCATGTCCAAGCTGGGGCTAGATTTGGGCTTGACCACCTCCACATCTCTATAAATATGAGGGTAGGGGAGAGGAGAACCCAGTGCATACTGCCCCTTGGAGAAGAAAGGAAGAGATAGCCGCATCTCTCCTTACTCCCATCGCCGCTGCCGCTCAATGTCGGGGCTGCGACCCTCCTTCCGACATTGCCCTTGTCGCTGGCCCTTGCCACTGCTCCCCGTGGTGTAGCACCTCGAGAGGCCGCGTCGCCCCGCCTAGCTACAACCATCACCTACTGTGCTACTCCTTGTAGCCACCCCTCACCGATGTGGCTCCCTAGTTGTGTGTGTGTGTGTGTGTGTGTTTGTGTGTGTGTCGCCCGTTGCACTACTCTTCGTAGCCACCCCTCATCGGTGTGACTCCCTAACTTTGTGTGTGTGAGAGAGAGAGAGAGAGAGAGAGAGAGAGAGAGAGAGAGGAAAGCCAGTCTATAATCGGCCCTGCCCTATCTGTTGAGAGAGAGAACACCACAACCATGGAAGGTCGTGGGGGCTTCCCTACATCACCCTCCTTTGTCTCTTCTCCTACTTCCTCCCTTTGCTCTTTGTTGCGAGAAAGAATGAGAAGAGAAGGGTTGCACCCTTATGCCGACAAGGCCGTTGCACTTGACCCCGTGGATGAGCCGGAGCCGCCATTCCACGGTCATCTCAACTTTATCTTCTAATAAGATGTCATCGTTCGTCAATGGATCTTGGAGTGTGAATCTTAAAGGGTAGACTCTAATAATCTACTCTCCGTCTCCACAATATTACGTGAGCAGACCGATTCCGTTGTGCGTAGATATGTCCCGAACTCAATCTATATTCGTTACGTGGTTTCCTCGGATTTTATCAACTCTGGGTTAGGTGTCCGATGATTTATGGTCAGAATTCAGTCGTTTAACGATACCAACCGGCTCATAAGTATGTCCCAATATCCTCTGTAGTGAACATTTGTTCACATGACGCTAAAGAGACTCGTAATTATATCCCTCTAAAAGCAATAACTGATGACTCTTCTAATGCATTAATGTACCATGCCCATGACACAGAATTATCATCCAGTTTAAACCCGTAATGTTATTCTCTTTTATGCATGATCTGTTGACTCAGACTCGTGGTGATTTGAGTGACTCACATTGTATCGAGTCTAGCGTCAAATAAATTATTTAAATAATACTATCTATAAATAGCAATTTAATTTTTATATAAAATATTATAATAATAATAATATAATTAATATTATGTTTTCAAGATGACAATTTAATAATATTATTTTATTTTAAACATGCAAATAAACATAGTCAACAGTCAACTCGGAATTGCGCGGACTCGTACAAGGGAAATCGGATCCCTGCGCGATATAACCTGTGCTTTAAATATTGAGATGACATGACGCGACACCTACCTTCTGCTTTTATTACAAGTACTACCCCCCCCATCAGCGTCCTCCACGTGCAGGTCTCTGAACGGGGAAACAAAAGCGAACACAACCCGCGTCCTTTCATTAACAGGTATAGCGATTACTATGGATGGTGATGGAAGTGCCGACCATAGTGGTGGATGATGGAGTGTGGCCCCCACACTGCCTTCTATCTGTTCGACGAAATGCCCCTGGGAGGAGAGAGATAGCAATATGATCAGATACTTCTGTTCTGTAATTCGAAGCCGGATAACTACGAACCTTAACGAACCATTAACATAATTAATTACATTTATAATTAACATGGCGAGGACCGACACGTCTTCTTCTCGCCTCGTTTCCAATGTCACGCGGTGGCGCTTCTGGCTTATCTTGCTCCACTGCACCTCCCACAGCCGGTCTTCTCCGCGCCCACCGCCGCAGGCTATCGCCGCCAATTTCTGCTGCAGAACGCAGGGATCTGCCCTCATCTCGTCCTGGTGGCTGGCGGGACCACACGCCGTGCAGCTGCCGCCGCCGCCGCCGCCGCGTCGAACCCTACCCACCGGCACTTCATGTCCCGGGCGGGGGCGAAGGAAGGCGGCGTCGGGGGCGTCACCGGTGTGGGAGCGCCCGAGGGCGCGGGGTTGAGGGTGCGGCGGTAGGGCCCCAGCCACTTGGCCTGCATGTAGCGGGCCTTTCGCCAGGGCGGCACGTGCAGCTCCCGCGACCGCAGCGACCGCTTCGCCGCTTCCGCCAGAAGCCTCAGCAGCCGCCTCAGCTCCTCGGGCCTCCCCACGTACACCCGCGGCAGCTCCGCCGCCACCCGCGCGTACTCCGCCGTCGGCCGCGCGATCTCGAACTCCCCCGCGAACTCCACGTCCACGACGTACCTCTGCTGCGGCTGCAGCTGCTGGGAGGGCGGCGTCTCCGGCGGTTCCCTCACCACGTCGATGTACTCGTGGCTCCCGGCGGTGACTGATCCGCCGCGGCTCTCCCACCTGGCCTTGCAGATCCCGGCATTGTAGCCGGTCTCCCTTAGGGAGCTCATCACCGCCCTCCGGAACGCCGCCCGATTGGAGCGCAACCCGGCGAGCCTCTCCACGGCCGCCGTCAGGTCCTTGTCCAGATCCCGCCTGAATCGGTCCCCCGCCGAGGGTTTCAGCAGATCGCGGACCATCCCCACCACGGGCACGGGGGGCTGGGACCGGACGCCCTCCCCGTCCGACCCGTCGGAGCCGGCGTCGGCATCCTCCCCCTCGCCCCCTTTGGCAGCGTTGTCCTCGCTGTCGGAGAAGAAGAAGCCGTCGACGAAGCCGGAGAGCTCGCTGCCGCTGCTGCTGACGTAGCCGGCGACGCGGCAGTCGTCTCCCCTGAGTCGGGCCTTCACCTTGTCGTCCAGCGGGTCCGTCACCCTCTTCGCCCGCCCCCTCCCGCCCGCCGGCACCATCTCTCTCTCTCTCTCTCTCTCTCCCGTGACTGTGGTCACTGCAATCTCCACAAGCAATCGCAGAGCTGAGCTTCTCTATTATAGGTACGGCGACGGGTGGCGGTGACCGGACGATGTGATCATCGCTGCAACATGATTCTTTCATATTAACGCTATCCACTTTATCCCCACGGTTAAAGGCGTAAAAGTATTATTTTCCAGTCTATGATTGTAATTTCTTGGGCACCAGTTAATCCATCTGTTGTTCTTTTTCATGTCCTTCATAAAAAGTTCACATTTATTTTTTAACCCTTATAAGGTTTTATATTTATGGATTAATCGGTTATTCCCTTATTATTAGCAAAAAAGTCTTCACACATTTACATAAAACTCCTAAAACAGATGTTTAACAAGTAAATATGTAAAATGTGAAGACTTATAAATAAATATCTAGATTGAAGGGGTTAATCTATAAATATAAAAGATTATAAGAATTAAAAATTTTAAAACCCAAAAAATTGAGAAATATATTCTGGAATATTCTTGTTGGGGAAGCGGTTCTACACCTTAAAATTTGGATATTCAAATAAAAATTATTTATTTATTTATTTACGTAATTTTCTTTACCTACCCTGTGGCCCTCTAGAGGAAGGACCTGTGGGCGTGGGGATAGATACACCAGACTAACGTCCACGTGGCGACAAAGGCCGGGGGCATCAACCTTGCCACGCCAGGAACGCGTGGGAAGGGATCCCAGGCTGCATGTGCCTCGAGCGCGACAAGTGCAATGGTTGGGACTCGGCGACTCGGCCGGGCAGGCAACGTGGTCGCGCGGCTTCGAAGGCGAGCCAGAGCTGAGACAGGTCGAGTGTTGGGTTCCGCTTATACTTTATACGAGGGAGTTTTGATTTTAAGGCCCTAAAAAATTTTAAAATTAAAAAAATATCTCTCTATTTCATCTATTCAGTCAAAAACTTATACGATCTTCGAATTTTTAGAAAAAAAATCATCGAGTTAACTCCCATCCTAAAAAAAGAATATTTTAAAAAAATTCCATCTCCTGTCTCATTAAATTTTTTATTTTTTGTTTTACTCTCTTATTCTCTCTCTCTCTCTTCGATCATTGTCGTCGGTATCTAGGGTTCTCTCTCTCTCTTACCATCGGCATCAAAGTGGCGTGTCGGAGCTCGATCTCTCCCCGGACAGATTCCATAGGTTCAGAGTTTGAGTCATCGTGGTCGATGTTGTTGTGGGACGACGGCGGGGGAAGAGCCAGCGCCGCCACCTCTGCTCTGTTCTCTGTCCCTTATCAACAAAATAACTCTGGTGTCCGACGAGGAGGGTGAGGAATGACTGAGACGTCTACTCCGACTCAAACGAGGATGGGGGAGCGCAATAGTGGTGTTACTGCTGCGGCCACGGAGAGGGAGGGAAGACCCCCTCGAAAAGTGCTCTCCCCCTCCACTGCAAACCCTAACCATCGCCACCTTCTTCTTCCGATAGGGATCAGTCTAGCTGCAATCAGGTCCCTTGCGAGCACAAATGCCTATTGCGGCCTCTCTTTTTCGTCCTACTTCTACAGCCGTGGGAGGTGCAGTGGATCTCTTCGGGGGAGACCCCCCACTAGTGCTCTCTCTCTCTCTCTCTAGAAAGTGTATTACGATCTTTTTTTTCTAACCCCTAATTAGGCTCAACTATGGTTAAGTTAGTTTAACTAGATTTTACCATAGGTTAACAGATCACGTGGCTTTTTTTTGGAACGGAGAAGATTGCGAGAGATTTTAACTAAATAGATAGATTTGGAAGGTATTTTTTTAACTTCAAAAATTTTTAAGGACTTAAAACAAAAAAAATAGTTATATAACAGGTACGAGGAGAGAACTGAAATAGAGTCCGGATTCATTGCACCTGAACTTTGTCCAAATTCGATGCACGTGATAGCATCTATCTGATGCTCTCGCAACACTAATTGAAACTTTTTTTGCCGTAACGGAGAAGATCATGGTGGATTTTGAGTAAAGAGATAGATTAGAATGATGTTTTTTAAGTTTAAAAATTTTTAAAGACTTTCAACCAAAAATTTCTTTATATAACCAGGAGAGAACCGAAATAGCGTCCGGATTCATTGCACCTGAGCTTTATCCAAGTTCGATGTACGTGATAGCATTATCTGATGCTCTCGCAACACTTAATTGGACTGCTTTGATCTGATTTCTGTGTTGGTCTTCGCCACCAAGTGCTGCTCTTGTGGCATGTGAATTTGATGGCACCCTGGTGTATTAATCACTGGCAACAGATTAAATCCAAATTTATCTGATTGAAATTTAGTTTGCCCTTTCTTTCTTAACCTGGTTAAACCACAAAACATGGGGTCTAGGTTCAATGCATCATGAGTCTCAAAATCCAACGGATGATTAGAAGCTTTAGAGGTGACCAAGTAATGACAAAGGGCTTCACCAGCAAACCTGTACTGCAAATCCTCTAAGTCTGTGTTTGGTTAGAAGTTTAATTTAGTCGGATTAGTATATTTCCCATTTATCTCATTTTTGTTTCTACCTCCTTTGAAGAAATCTTGGAGAAAAATAATAAGCTTTTCTCTTTCCCCTTTTATCTTTTATTCCATTACATCCATTCGATACCAAGGTTAGCACGGTTGATGATATCAGCTAAAATGTTAATAACACGATCCTGACTGTCAACTAGGGATTGGTTAAAATTGAAACCGTTTAGGTTGAAAGTCATAGTGCTAATACCTAAAACAGTAAATCAAATACCTACGACAAGTCAAGTAACTAGGAAAAAGTGTAAGGAACGAGAGTTATTGAGACTAACATACATGCATCATATTCTTCTCTACTATTTTTCACCACAATCAATTGAGATCTTCCTAAGGTGCAACACTTGCACATCTTCCATGTATCATCATATTCTTCCTACCTATTGCATAGAGGTTTAAGGCCAAACACTAACAAGGTGTGTCCCCTTTCATGTTTTATTATTTATTTCTATTAAGAATTTGATGTTACAAATCTCAAGTTTTTAATCCAATTCTTCTTTTACTGGTTGTTTGTTAATTTTGTAAGGATAATCAAGAAGAGACTCCCTCTATCGACTGGTCGATTGGAAGGGAAGATTAGAACTCACATCTCTCCCGCACTTTCAAGATATTTAACACGATCACCTCTTTTTTTATTATTATTATATTTTTTTGAGACCCGTGTATATATCTCTAGCGATCATGATCTTCCTTCATCTCACACTCCATCACACTACTTTATTATCAGGAGTTCTTCATCTATTTTATCCCCCCTCTCACCTCCTGTGTGCTGACCACTCCCTCACCCCTCCCAGATTAACCAAAAATAAAAAAATATAAGAGAGAGAGAGAGAGAGAGAGAGAGAGAGAGAGAGAGAGAGAGAGAGAGAGAGAGAGAGAGAGAGAGAGAGAGAGAGAGAGAGAGAGAGGTGCTTATGAGTAATGTGTGTGGTGGATCCTAAACCCCGGGTAGGCGAGGTGACATGTACGTGAGGGGGCTCTGGTTGGGGAGAGAGAGATTTGTGACGGATTCAAATCAGTCGCAAAGTAGTTGTTACATTTGCGACCAAATTTTTTTGTCGTAAATCTACCATAATTTTTTCATTTATGGCACTGAATAAATTCTCATTTGAGACCTATTTAAATCACTCATAAATCCTTCGCTAAAATTAAGTAAATTTTTGTTTATCATGTGAGTCAAATTTGGGTAGCTCACTTTTGAGATAGATGCAAATTTTGGCACAAATCTGATGCTATTTTGCGACGAATTTTTTATCGCAAAAAATCATCGCTAACAGTGTTTTTTCCTTGTGTCGAAGTTTAAAGAATATTCAACGTCAAATTAAGTGAAAGGTACTCTCATTATGTCACTCAGTCTGCCCTGTCGAAAATATATTGCATGTAAAATAATTTTTTATGTTCGGCTTCAGAGAAAAATAAAATACAAGATTAGAAAAGAAAAGATTCCCCAGCGGCGCTGCCAACTCCATTCTCCCCGTCCATTCCACCGATGTAGACAGCATGGGGAAGCTTAACTTGCATACATAAGTTCTTCCTATTGTTTAATGCACTCATGATTAAGAAACTATACATCATAGTACATGTTGTTAAGCATCATGTCGAGATGAAAGTAAGGTTCGTAATAACGATTCGGTATATCGCGAATCGTATATATTAGATCGTACCAATTGATACGATACGAGTGGTACATGATACACAATTGATACAATATTTATATTTATTTTAATATTATATATTTTATTTTATATTCAATATATTTTGATAGTTAAATTAGTTGAGGACGTGTCTTTGTTATTTTTATTTTTGTTAACATGAGTTCTAACCGTAGTACTTCTGAGATTCGAACTCTAAATCTCAAGTTTATGCACGACTCTCCCTAACCAACTAACGTATGAGTGATTTTAATATATAATTTATTACAATAGATATTTATTATATAGTTGACACGTTACAATATATTACGGTATAGTCCCGTATTATATCGTATGAATAAAATATCGATATAGCCGATACGACTGAATTGTCAAATCCTACATGAAAGATATCTTTTGTGCCATTAAAAATATTTAATCGTGTTTATCTCCGTGACTTATGATTTACTTGAGATGATATCATCTCTCTAGACTCCTAAGGCCATAATAACCTTCACCTTTTTAGGGGGGATTAATTTGGCACATAACCTATGGTTAAATAAAAGATTATGAATTTATTATTCTTATATTTATACATGCACATGTATCATTAAAAATTAGGATATATATATATATATATATATTCTCGTAAAGTTTGATTTTGTCAAATATATCTCTCATTTGAGTATATTACCATGAATATCTTTCATTTAGATAGAAATACTGTGATTATACCCGTTTAGTTTACTATCGTCGACGGAGGAGAATATTCTGTGAAATATGTCATCTACGGTCATTAGATCTATGGCATATTTGACAAAATCAAATTTTACAGGGGTATATATACAAAAATCCTACTCTTTAACTCATACTTAACTCGGGTTAAACACACGGGAGTTACGACGAGGGCATAATCGTGACATTACCCATATTTCGAGGATATTCATGATAATATGCTCCGATGAAGAATATATTAGACAAAACTGAACTTTATAAGGGTTTATATGTAAAAATCTTTTAAAAATATCGATAGTGTTTAAAAAATTATACAACGATGTTTTTGCACTATTTTTATGTTAAATAGAACATTCAATATTTTTTACACGATATTGATGTTTTAATGATACTTGTATAAATATAAATGTAAAAATAATAAATATACAACTTTTATTTTAACAATAATATATATGAAAAATACTTTTTTTTCTGGTTGTGAAGTCGAGAGGTGACGTGCACCACTCATGGTTTGACTGATCGGGCTGGGTCGGCCCGACCCGCACGACTCGCCTCGTCCCAGGCTCCCAGCGGGTCGGGCGGGGCTTGGGACGTGGCCGGGTCAGATTGGCCCACACCGACTCATCCGTCCCGCCACGTACCAGACCGGTCCGTGGACGGGACGGGCTGGTACGTGCAGGTCGGCCCGCTCGTGCCGGTCCACCCATTTAACGGGCTGGTGGGGGGCGTCTCCAGGCCGTGGATAGCTGGGCGGCGAGCGGCGGTGGACGTCCCGGAACGGTGGTGGACGGCGGCGAGCGGCGGTGGACGGCGATCGTAGGTAAGTTTCGTTTTTGATTTTTTTTAAATATGGTGGAGGGTGGCCGGTGGGGGGCCGGGTGGCGGTGGGGCTGGGCGTGGGAGGGCGGAGGAGGTGGTGGACGGGGGGGTCACCGGCCCCCACCGCCCCCTTTGGCCTCCCACCGGTCAGATCTGGCCTGATCTGACCGGTGGGAGGCCGAAGGGGGCGGTGGGCGCCGGTGGGGGACGGGGGTGGGGCTGGGCGGGGCAGGGGCGGTGCTAGACGGGCGCGACGGCCCTGGGGGGCGGTGGGAGGTGGGGCAGGGCGGTGCTGGGTGGCCGTGGCGCCCTGGGCGGTGGTGGGGATGGGCAGTGGGCGGCCATGGACCGCGTTGGGCGGTGGGGGTGGGGTAGGGCGGTGCTGGGCGGCCGTGGCGCCCTGGGCAGCCGTGGCGCCCTGGGCGGCCGTGGCGCCGGGGCAGGGCATGGGTGGCCACGGGTGCCACTGGGCAGTGGGGGTGGGGCAGGGGGCGGCCATGGGCGGCGGTGGGGGACGGTAGGGGTGGGGGAGGGGGGGGAGAGATTAAAAAATTGATTTAATATTTAATTTATATAATTTTTTTGTTAGTTTTAAAATTTTAAGAATAAAATTCATTAGACTTTTTAAATTTATTTTTGTTGTATTGTTTAATTCATTTATTTAGAGATGTTTTTAATTTAAATATAAATTTAGTGATAAATATTTTACAAATGATTTTAAAGTTATTTTAGATGTAATAAATATTATATTTAATCTGATGTGCTATAAAAATAATGATATTATTTTGGACTAAATTATATTTGTAACATAAAATGTAGATTTAATTGAGATGTATTAAATATTAAATTTAGTCTTGCATGTTGTAGAAATAATGATATTATTTTGGACTAAATTATATTTGTAACATAAAATGTAAATTTAATTGAGATGTATTAAAATTTGAATTTAGTCTTCAATGTTGTAAAAGTAATGATATTATTTTGGACTAAATTATAATTTTAACATAAAATGTAGATTTAATTGAGATGTATTAAATTCTGAATTTAGTCTTGCATGTTGTAGACATAATGATATTATTTTCATTGTTAGTTGTAGACGTAAAATAATATAATTTTTTATTTTTGAATTTATTTGTAAACTATATTCGATAGCTCTACGTAAAAATTAATTTATTATCAAATTAAGATATTTTTGATTTATATTAGTTCATTAACAAAATTAGTGACATCTATAATTTATATTTATTAAATTTCGGAGATACAGTTAAGCACTCTATGGCTCCTAAGGAACGACCAAATGACATTGGATGGTCACCCGGAGTTATGTTGGATGGCAACCGTAGGTGTTGGCGTTGCAACTATTGTAAAATAGAACACCGGGGAGGAGGTGTGTCTCGGTTGAAGAAACATTTGGCAGGAGGAGCCGGTGCGGGATACTCTGAGGTTGCTGGGTGTACCCATGTGCCTAGAGATGTAAAATTTGTAATGGCCAGGCACCTGTGGGAGAAGAGAGCTGAGTTGCAACAAAAGGAAAAAAAGAAGAAAAGAGATGAAGCGGCAGTGAGCGGAAGAGCAATCGGCAGCGACGAGGAAGAATGTACATGGACATCCAGTGACGAAGACCAACAAGCACGTATTGACTAGGGTAATGTGTATGTCACGGTGAATGATCCATACAGAGCCAAGTTTCGTGAGGCAGTACGTCAGAGCAGGGAAGAGACGAGACATCCCGAGGAGACAAGAATGCTAAGTTAGGAGGCGGCAATGACCGGGGCATCAGGGAGTGGTGGTTCATCTACGACCCGACAACCACGGGGCATAAGGAGTTTCTTGACTGGTGACTCGAGTTCACAAAGAGAAAGGTCACAATCGATCAACATTGAAGATGTGGAGCCCGGTGCACTATCCCGAGAGCATGGCAAGCAAATGAGGATGGACGATATATATGGCCAGAAGGGGCCTAAATAGAAACTTGGTCAGGCCGTTGCAAAATGGTGGCACCACACGGGTCTGCCTTTCAAATCAGTCAATAGCCCTTACTACAAGCCAATGTTTCAGGAAGCATAAGTCATTGGGTTACACGTGCAACCACCTACAGCGAGCGAGTTGGCCGGCGTATATCTTGATGAACAAGTTACTGAGATCAAGAGTTATATTGACTCACTCAAACAGAAATGGACAAAGTACGGAGTCACACTGATGTGTGATGGATGGTCAGGTACCACAAAATCTAGCATGATCAACTTCCTTGTTTATTGTGATAGACAGATTTTGTAATGCCCTGGATCTTGATGGATCTTTTGCAGGTCTTGTTGGATCTCTGCTGGATCTTTCGGATCTGTTTCGGATTGGTTTCGTTGAGTTTCGGTTCGCTTTTGTGGCTTCCGAGTTGAGTTTGACGAGCCGTGTGGGTTTTTCTCTCGTACTAGTTACGGAACCCTACGGTGAGTTTGTTTGTCAATTCTCGAACTCGTGGATGCTACAGCGACGATGTACTCTTCGAGTCGGTCGTTTCGACTATTTTTACGTATTTTTCAGAATTTGTGCATTTTCGACGCATTTTCGGAATTTTCGAAAATTAGGAAAATTTCCTAATTTCTTTTCTTTTTTTTTTCCTTT
The DNA here is from genome assembly GCA_022559845.1 of Amorphophallus konjac. Lineage (NCBI taxonomy): Eukaryota > Viridiplantae > Streptophyta > Magnoliopsida > Alismatales > Araceae > Amorphophallus > Amorphophallus konjac. The sequence continues at coordinate 8,914,104 of CM040120.1, forward strand.
TCCTCTCTCTCTCTCCTCACTCTCGTGATCTCACTCTCTCTCTCCCGTTCTCTCTCGTTCTTCCCCCTCTTTGGCCTTGGCTGCAGACGGAGCGATCATGGGCGGGTTGGCGACGAGGTGGAGCTGTCGAGGTGCGCGATGGGGCGAGGATCGGATCGATTCTGGCGCGATCCCGTTCGGTGGATTCAAAGCCGGTAAAATCGGTTCGCGAGTGGATTTCGGCGTGGTTTAGTCCCTTCGGGGCGCGGTTTCTTCGGTGAAGGTAGGGTGACTGATCCTTACTTCGTCTTCTCCGTTTTCCCTACCATTGCACGGCGTTCGGCTAGGAAACGGTCGAGTTTGGGCTTGTTTTGCATAAACCGTGATTTTCGTGGTTTTTAGGGTCGACCGGTAAACGGTGACCATTTGCGGCGTAGTTAGTTTCTAACTGACCGCTGGGACGTTAGAATCCCATCCACGTTGATTTCGTGTGGTTTGGTGTTCATTCGAGGCCGGTAGAAGCCCGGGAACCTCGGTGACCCACTTAGGGTGGATTTGATGAAATCGCCTGAATCGTGTGTTTTTGAGCTTGCATGTGGGGTTTTGAGTCCCCTGATGTTGTTTTTGGTCGTTTGGGTTTGTATCCCCTGCGTTTCGGCGTGAACGGGGCGTGGAACGGGCCGGTTTGGCCGTTCCTCTGTTTTCCCGCCGTATGGGAAGTAGCGGTCGTTTCAGTGGCCGTTATTTGGCTCTGACGGCCCAATGATAGACCGCCATTTGTTTAGGCGTTTTTGAGCTTTTTAGCTTCTGGGAATGTGACGGTCCTAGGCTGGCGCGTCGCTTCCCTGTAACACGCCTAGGTCTGCGCCTTACTTCGCTTGTTGTTGCCTTGTTTTGGGGTTGAGTCGGTTGATCTAACGTGCTTGACCTAGCGCGTTAGATGGAAGCGACGCGCCTTGTCCTGGCCGTTGCTTGCTGTTTGACCGACGTTGACCTGTTGAGGCGGTGCCTCCAACGGTTGTGCCCCTTGTTGATATTTATTTGCCTATCTTTTATCTTACTTTTGAGGTTTGCAAAGTAATATGGCAAGATGACAAATAAGCAATCAAAGATCTACTCAAACCTATGAACATGTGAACATGAACCTAGACAATCATAGCTAGCTCTAGCATGGGCATGCTATCTCAATCAAATTACGCTAAGGAAAAGGAAAAAACACACGCCGGAGCGTGGAGCAAGGAATAAATAAAAACACACCGCTAGGGGTGGAACAAGCAAGGGAAATAAAGATGTGATGAAGAAGACAGCTAATGCCCAATACCAAGGAAAGATGTGATCGCCACCAAAGTAAACACAAGTCAAAGACTCGAATGTACCTTGGAAATAGGTGGATGAAACACCCGCGCACGGGAGAGAAAACCAAGGAAAGCATGCAGATCAACTTGGAAGTAACGGCCAGAACCCCGTGCGTCGCTTAGAAGCGACGGCCGTACGATAGACCGCCGGAAGATAGTGACGCGCCTGTACTAGACCGTCAGGTAACCTGTAGTAGTAAAGCTTGAATCCTTTTAACTCCAACTCTTCCAGCCGGCTAGAAGACTTGGGCCACGTGCTAATGAACCTGTAAACCTGCCAAAGATGTGGAAAGACAAGACAAGATAACCTCAATTAGCCCTCTTCACAAGTATAGCATCAATTCTTAAAGAGTTTAAGAACATCAAAAGGAGAGGGAATTACCGGGGAGTTTTTGGTTTTTTAACCCCTCTGGGTGTTTTTAAAAGTTTGGGAGGATGTTTGTATGCTTAAAGAACAGCGAAAAATGTGGAGGAAGAGAAGGGACGATGCTTTGTTTGAGGAAAACCAAGGAAGAACTCAAGCATGCAAGGATGAACTTGAAAGACAAAACTAAAGTACTCCCTTGATTAGAAGATGGATGGACGTGGGAAGCAGCTCCTCCTGGATGAAGATGGCTCCTGAGTTCGGCAGCACTTCGTCGTGAATTCAAATCTCCTCCCCTTTTGGCCATGAAGTCAAGGGTTCTATTTATAGACCCTCAAACTCTTAGGTCGAGCAGAGGATAATTCAGCAGGAAAGAGGGATAAATCTTAGCAAATCCTCGAAGATAATATCACCGAGAGTCCATAGAAACAAACGGGGGGTCCTGAGGATCAGATTTGAAAGAGATAACGTCAATCCAAGTTCTTATCTCAACCACGGAGTAGCAGAGAAAAGGCCTGAACTGCCAGGACTCTCGGAAGGAAGTAACGGCTGCACGACAGACCGCCACTTGGAAGTAACGCATCAAGGAACGACCGCCATTTTCAACCCTATCCCAAAGAGATAAGATCAACGGGAAGAAGATCCAAACAATAGGACTCTTCAAGGAAGCGACGGCCAAGGCATAGGGCGTCAGAATGAAACGACGGCTGCACGACAGACCGTCATCATCAACGTGGAAATTAAGGGATAAGCACTGAAAACGAGGCCTCAAGCCTTAAGACTCTTCAAAAAGTAACGGCCCAGGTTCTATCCGTCAGAGGGAAGCAACGCGCCTGACTGAGACCGTTATTATCATTGAGGTTCCAAAAATAGGGTGAAGGGTTTTGCTGAGCTTCATCCAACGAAATGCCACCGGGAGCCACATCTTAATCCAGGAACTAAGACCCCCCAAAAAAAAAACAGGCTTCAACTGATCAAGAGACTAATCAAAGAATGAACAACTCGGAGCATCATATAGAATGAAATAAGGAGATGACCCGACTTATTGGGTATAAAACGGGTGTCAACAGATGTCCCTCCTTAACGTCCTCTTTGAAGGGGAGCGAGCGGAGGTGACGCGGAAGCGAAATGGAACATGGAGATGAAGCGGAAATGAAGCGGAGTGTACCAAAAAGAGGGCGTTAAGGTAAACGACACCCGTTCTGTACCAACAAGCAATAGGAATTTTCTGGAAAACCTCAAATTGATCACAAGGACATAGCCAGCCAAAGGACGCGAGTCTGGAGGAACTAATTAACTAAGGAAAGGAAACACGGCTAGCCGTCGGAGGCAACGGAAAGGAAAGAGACTAAACTCCAGACAGGAATCTTCAGCAAACCAGATCACGCGAGCAGATCGAAGGAAATCTTCTAATTCTGAGTGGAATAATTCTCCTTATTCAAGATTAAGAACACATCTATTCACCACCACTGAGATACCTTGAACAAATGAAACTCATGGATGCTCAAAGAATCCGCATGATGTATGCTGGGCTAAAGGAAAAGAAATCATCAAAACGAATGCAAAGAAAGATAAAATAGAAAAATACTCGAGAATAGTATTGCTAGTTTGGAGAAATCGGAGTCAGGACACTATCTGCAACCACGGCGTGCAAGACAGAACCATCGTCCCCAAATTTTCCAATCTAACGGCCTATCCAACGATTAATCGTGTGAACTTAGATCATCATCATTTTTGTTTAAGGGGAACATCAGATCCCAGGACACATGAATGACCAGCCGGTTCTCGAGGTAATATATCATAGGTAACGTATAGTAATGCATTAAGAGCGTGAAGGAACAAGATACAATACCTGACTTACCTGCCTGACGGACGATAAAGCACGACTTCACTCATAATTCCTTCATGAAAGATAGGTTAGCCAACAATAAAAATGATCATGTACCAAGTCGTAACCATTTGTACATGCGAGAGGCATCAATAAGGAACAACATGGAAGAAATTGGAACCATTTTGACATTAATTAGACCATTTAATTCATCAAGAAACTTGCAAGTTTGTAACGGTCTCATGTACATGCGTTACATAAAGTAACGGACCACCCATAGTCCGTCATAAACCAGGCGGTTCACATTCTTCAATAAAACAGTGCCAACACATGTAACGGTCAAATCCAGACGCGTCAGAATGATGTGACGGTCGGTCGATGGACCGTCGCATTTCCTGAGCGTTCAAAAAACAACCGAACGGTCACGGCCCGTTCATTCCAACACTCAACGCCCAAAAAACCTCAAAACCGAGAGCTCCGGTGATTCCACCCCCACCGCTCCAATGGCCGGCGACGAGGCACCCCAGCCACCACCAAAGAAGAGAGAGAGAGGGAAGAGGATGGCAATACGGCGGTTCCACTGCCGTCTTGAACGGGAGGCGATCCCGCCGGTGGAAGAAGAACGGCCGGCGAGAAGAAACCCAACAGAAGAAGAAGCAGTCCCCACGGCTGAGGAGGACCAAAGGGAAACCTCACTGGGTGCAGAGGAGCCCAAAAAACCAGAGAAAAAGAGGAGGAGAGACATGGACCGTGAGGTAGGCCCCCGCCCTAATTTTCCAATTTTTGATTTTTTTTGTGTTTATTTATGGATGCATGTGAGGGAAAGGGGTAGAAATGTGTCTACGAACCCACTAGGATCAATTGTAGGCCATTTGGCCATAGTGGGAGACCACGGGGATGCAAGGGAAAAAATTCCCAAATGCAGATAATGTGACGGTCTTGCCAGCGACCGTCACACACCCGACGCATCAGGCTGCGTCCGTCAGAGTCAAACGACGCCCCACCTCAGGGCCGTCACTTTAGCCAGGGAATTAAACTACTTTTTTAGGGTTTTCAATTTTCAAATTTTTGTTTTGTTTTCAATTATGAATGATTATGTATTGATTATATGATGCAATTGGACTAATGAATGATCTAATATGTAATGCAGGGGAAGAGACGGTCGCGGATCTCCTGGCTACAGATCCGGGCAGTGTACCAGGCATTGCCCGACTACCAGAGAGAGAGATTAGCCGGCATGGGATTCGCCGAGGTGCTCAGCATCGAGGTGATCCGGATGGACACGCCGCTGCTGTATGCCTTGCAAGAGAGATGGGACCCGATCAGCAGGGCGTTCATCTTCCCGTGGGGCCACATGATCCCCACGCTAGAAGACATAGCAAGGATTACCGGATTGAGAGTCCACGGAGCCGCGGTGACAGGGTGGACATACAGCGACTACCGAGAGATGGCGCAGCAGCTGCTCGGGCTGGATTTGATCAGGCCGGGACAGTCCTCCTCTCAGCTTTCGAGGTCAGTGCTGCAGGAGAGCTTAGGCTTGAGAGGAGCAGCGATCACCGTGGGAGAGCTACCCGAGGAGCATCTGGGCAGAGTGATAGACCAGGTGCGCCCTCGCGTGGCGGCGGAGGCTGGACCAGAGGGAGACAGGGTGCTCAGACGCTTCCTGATGCTGCTATTCGGGAAGCTCCTCTTCGCGACCCGGGCGGATGTCATCAGCTGCAGGCAGCTGCCGATGATAGAGGATTTGGGCAGAGTCAGGAGATACGCCTGGGGAGCAGCACTGCTCGCATTCTTGTTCGAGTCCCCCAGCACTACGGACCGGCAGACGATGCTGGGCGGCTTCTCGCCTTTCCTACAGGTAAATGTACTTCATATGTGTTCTATTATACCATGAATATTGATGCCATGATTTATGCAAATGATTTATGTAATGATGCGACTGACTCGACTTCTAAATGCAGATCTGGAGCTATATGTACCTCCCAGGCATCGGGAGAGGCGCACTACTCCATCCCGGCCTCATACCAATTGCGAGGCGTTGGTCGGTGGCGAGGGACACTGGGTCGATCATTAGACTGACCCGGACGATCCAGGACGACCTGGACTCCTTCCCGCATACATCGGTAAGTCCAGAACTCAAAAATGATTTCTATATGCTTTTAAAATGCTTCTAAATGTTTTCTAAATGCTTTCTACATATCTCTAATATCTTTAATGCTTTTATATGCTAATGAATGAACTAAATGCTCTCAGGTGAGATGGACCCCATACCGCGACGAGGGTTACACGGGACAGCCGTGGGTAGAGGCGGCCTTATCGTACCGGGGGCGAGACATATGGTTGCATTGCATCCATATCATCGAGCCTCTGCACTACAGGCTGATCCTGCGGACCCGGGGACTACACCAGCCCGAGGTGACCTTTCCACGCCACAGCGATGACCACCCCGGCAAATCAGCAAGGGGCATCAGCGGCAATGTGGATTGGTGCGCCCGGAAGGCGAAGTACGTCCACGATTGGAATAGGCGGGGTCGAGCGGTGAAGGGGCGAGACGAGAGCGACGAGGCATATCTGAAGGCCTTCGCTCGACTCTACGGCGACCGGGTGTACCGAGGTACCCGACGATCGGTATGCAATTCTAAAACTCTAAACTTTTATTATGCAATGTGCAATATGATATATGCTGACTCATGCTTTCTAAAATGCAGCTAGACCCCGAGGGACGGATAGCCGAGCTGGAAGGGCTACTCCACTCCACCATCCAGCAGCGGGACGGGTACCGGTCTGCCCTGGAGCTCCTGGTGAGACTAAAAACTTAAATGCTCATGATTTATGCAATGATGTTCATGATGCAAATGCCAATGTCAACTAACCATGACTTCTAAATGCAGCGGGCCGAGGGAGCCCAACGCGCTGGGCCGGATGCCCCATCGTCTTCCTCGCAGCCTGCGGGAGGCAGGGCTGAGCAGGAGGCCGACTTTGCTCGGGCGGTTGCCTGGGCCGAGGAGGCGGAGGCCACCCTCGCGGAGCGGGTAAGAGACTAAAAAATGCTTATGACTATGCCTAATTAAATGCTTCATGACTAATGATATAAAATGCAATCTACAGGCGAGGGATCTAGCAGCAGCAGTGGCCGAGGCCAGCCAGGCGAGAGCAGAGGTAGAGAGAAGCCGGGCCGAGACCGATCGAGCCCGAGCAGAGACGGAGCTGGTACGGGCAGAGATGGCCCGACTGAGAGCGGAGACCCCGCGACGCCCAGATGATGTAGAGATGGAACAACTCCGGAAGGAGTTAGCGCGGGCACGAGCTGAGGTGGAGGAGCTTCGGATCGGGACGACCGACTTGGATCGCTATCGGACCGAGGCACGGGACACGCGGCGTCAGATCTTTACACTGAAGATCGAGCTGCGGACACTGGAGCGGACGGTCCGGATGATGGGCCGGGGACCGGAGCGGAGTGCCTCCCAGAGTGGGGTACATAGGAGTGCCGCCCCGAGCGGCTCAGTAGGAAATTTCCTTGTCAGCTCCTCCGCCCAGCGGAGGAATGAGCGGGCAGAGAGAGGACAGTAGGAGGAGAGTGCTTCCATAGCACCGCCACCCGTGAGGAGACCCGAGGATAGAGAGGATGAGGGCGGTCCGGCTGATAAGCCGACCGAATGATGTATTTTTATGTTTTTTTTCTTATCTTTTGTATAGAACTTTTGGCGAAATGGAATGAGATCCCTTCTTTTTAGTTTTCTGTTTTGTTTTAATTTTATGCGAGCGTGAATGAATGAATGTGAAAAAACAGGGTGGACGAAATGTGAATGAATGAATGAGATGTATGTAGGAATCTGTGAAAATGGGAAGAGGACGAGGTGTACAATGTGAAAGACCGCCAGGTCTAGGCAAGGGCAGAAGGAATAGCCCGAACTCAGCAGCAGAGAAAGTGACGATCTAAGATCTGACCGTCATAATCAAACGACGCTCTGGTGAGAGACCGTTAATCATCAGAGGCCCACTCTGGCAGTGGGGCATCAGGATAAACGACGGCCAACCGAGGGTGCGTCAAAGACAAGTAACGGCCAAGGGTCAGACCGTTGATCATGGCAGAACGATAGTTGGTCAGGGCAACTAGCAGGAAATGCGACGGTCTGAAGGAGACGCGTCAGACTTAAGAGACGGTCATAAGTAAGACCGTCAGGAAGCGTTTAGCCCAGAAGAGAAGGAACAGAGTGCTGGGAATACGACGGCTCAGGATTTGCGCGTTACAGAAAGCGACGGTAGACCCGTATGTAGACACGCCGTTTCTGACGTTACGATGAGTAAATCCCATACTGTACCGTAATGCCCTGAAGTGGTTTACATTTTCTTTTATTTGAGTGATTTTCGTAATTATGGTTAAATTGCATTATTTTGTGAAAGGGAGAAGATTAAAATATGTGTACATATAAAATAAATAAAAAGAGAAAAAAATAAAATTTCAAAAAAAAATGTGTGTAGTTGTGTTTACGTAAACATAATATAATTGATTTTCTCTAATAAATTTATTTTCATAAAATATAAATATATATATAAGTGTTTAGTATATACATAATATATTTATTAAAAACCAAAAATATATATATAACCATAAATAACATATATATAAAAAGAATCAATAAAAGAAACAAAACAAATAAAAACAAACAAGCATAAAAAAAATAAAATAAAAGATAATTAGAAATAATATTCCCTACCCCATCTTTCTCTCTAAGTCCCTTTCTATTTTCTATTTCCTTCCCTCTATCTCACATAATCCTCTCATCTCCGTCTCTTTCTTTCCTTCTCGTTTCTCTGCTCACTTCCCCCTCCCTTATGGCATACACACACACCCACACACATTTTTCCTCACGTCTTTTTCTTTCCCTCTCACCTCACTGCACACACCCCCTCCCCTACGGTACACACACACACACTCCCTCACGACCGCTCTCCCCCACTCTCATACCTTCATACCGCCAGCCTTTCCCACACCCTTTCTTTCTCTCTCCAGCCACGACAACACCCACACGACCGGCCACCTCCCTCTCCTTCTGCATGCGCCCCCACGAGCCCCAGAGCCCACCGCCGCTGCCTTCCTCTCTCCCTATTCTCTCCACCTACCCATGTCGCTCATCGTGAACCCCCCTCCACGCCGGAGCAGCCCCTTCACCGACTGCCGCGGCCGCCTTCGTCTGCACCGCCTCCACCGCTCGCCACCGCGGCGGCACCGTCCGCACGCCGCCCGGCCGCCATGAGGCTCCCCACCAACCGCCTGCCGCCAACCGTCGCCGCTGCGTCTGCGTCACCCCCCGGCCACGTCCGAGACCACCCGCGAGCTCCCACGCTGCAGCACACGCGCACGCCACCACCGTCACAGCCGTCGTCGTCCGGTCGCCCACGTCCGAGACCACCCGGCCACGTCCACCGCTGCACCCTCACCAGACGCCGCCTGCGAGCTCCCCGGCACCGCCGCAGTCGTCCACGTCCACGCCCGAAGCCCCTACCTGCACCGCCGCCCCGGCCGTCTTCCCTCCACACCGACGCCGCTCATCGACGGCGCGCCTGCCGCCGTCGACGGCTCTCCGCGAGCCGCACCCGCGTCCCCGACAGCGCCGGCTGCCACCTCCGCAAGCAGCCTCCCCCTCTCTCTTACTCCCTCTCTGCGCTCCCCCTCTCTCCCTCTCTCTCCTCCCGTTCTCTCTCTTTCTCCCTCTTTCTCCCACCAACCCTCTCTCCCTCTCGTCTGTCCCCCTCTCTCTTACTCCCTCTCTGCACTCCCCCTCTCTCCCTCTCGTCTGTCTCCCTCTCTCTCCTCCCGTTCTCTCTCTTTCTCCCTCTTTCTCCCGCCAGTCCTCCCTCTCTCTCCCGTTCTCTCTCTTCCTCCCTCTTTCTCTGCACTCCCCCCTCTCTCCCGTCGTCTCTCTCTCCCCCGCGATCTATTTATCTCCCTCTCACAGTCTCTCTCTTCCTCCCTCTCTCTCACGCTCTCTCTCCTCTCACCGCCTCTCTCTCTCTCTCTCGTTCTCTTCCCCCCTCTCTCTCACGCTCTCTCTCCTCTCACCGCCTCTCTCTCTCTCTCTCTCGTTCTCTTCCCCCCTCTCTCTCACGCTCTCTCTCCTCCCTCCGTCTCTCTCTCTCTCTCTCTCTTTTAAATTTTATTATTATTATTATTCTCTCTTCTCTCCTCTCTCTCTGCTCTCACCCGATCTCTCTCTGCCCTCTTTCATTTTTTATTTTATTATTTTTTTTATCCCTTCTTTGCCCCCATATCTATGTATATATATATATTGATATAGTTTTCTTTATATATTTTTAAGATACATGTAACACTCTCTTTCCCTCTATAACTATATATATATATATTTATAGATCTATTATATTTTTATGTAGATATAAATATATACATGTATATATAATATCACCTCCTTCTCTCCCATAGTTATCATATATATATATATATATATATATATATATATATATATATATCTTATTATGTTCTTATTCTAATTATTTTTGTTTTCCTTTTAATCTTATATCTCCTTACATCTACGTTCTTAATATAAAAAAATCCAAAAAAAAAGAGCGAAGTAGAGCTCTCTCTCTCTCTCTCTCTCTCTCTCTCTCTCTCTTCTAACCCCTCTCTACTTTTTCATATACCATTAGTTTTTTTTTCTTTATTTCTTTGTTTACTCATATTTCTAATTATCTTCTCCCACCTTATATATATATATATGTTTGTATATCCTTCTCACTTTGTACATATATATGTGTGTTATTATGTTCGGCCTAATCAGTCTCTGAAGTCCGCTCGGAAGCTCCCTAGTCGTGCTGTGCTCGTGCTATTGGAGCCCTCCTCAAAGCTCGTTGCCGACCTCCCTCGATAAGCTTTTCTCCCCTCTCTTATTTTATCTTAGTCAATCAATCATGTTCCATGCATCATTTAACATATGTGCCATGCCTGTCTCTCCGAGAGGGCCTAGCTTGTGAGTGTTTTTGTGTGTTCGTGCATTTCATCATGTCATTCTCTCCACCCTTTCAATTCTAAAGGGGTTTTAAACACACCAACCAGGTACGTGTTCGTTTATGTTATTTACCGTTTTATTACCTAAGGATTGGTACTACACCATCGTCGTTCTCACCAACTAGTTCTGCTCTGTTTGTTCTTTGTGTAAGGGTAACCAGTCAAAGGCCCTCTTCTTCGGCCTGTCGAAAGAAGAGGAAGTTGGAGCCCGCATAATCTCGTGTCGAAGGCGAAAGCGATCAATTCACTCGGGACCCTCGGTCCCTGGCGATCACAAAACCCTCTTAACGCGCGCTCCATTTTGATCATCTCTGTTTTAATAACACCCGCGGAGAGTTACTTCCCGCAGCGGTTGCTCTTGTGTTTTGTCCTCACCCGCGCGGAGGATTATTCCCCGCGGCGGTTTCTGTCGTTTACTTTCTGTACATCTAACCCCTAACTGGTAGCGGTGGGTCACCTCCCGCTACCGTTTTACTTTTCGCACTTTTATTTTTGTATATCTAATTCCTAACTGGTGCGGTGGGTCACCTCCCGCGACCGTTTCCATTTTAGTATTTTATTTTCTGCACTTTACTCTCTAACCCCTAACTATTTAATTTCAGCATTCCCCATCATCGCTTTAAAACCCCGTGGAGATCAACATCTCGCGGCGGTTTATTTGATCCCTCTTCTTTTCTTGTCACATATATTTATATTATAGTAAAGACCCCGCAGAGGCCACAGTCTCGTGGTGGTTTCTATATATACATATATATATATATATATATATATATATTATTTATATTCTTTATGTCGCATTAAAAACCCCGCAGAGGCCACAGTCTCGTGGTGGTTTCTATATATATACATATATATATATATATATATACTTATACTTATTATTTATGTCATAGTAAAAACCCCGCAGAGGCCACAGTCTCGTGGTGGTTTCTATATATATATATATACATATATATATATATTATTTATATTATTTATGTTATAGTAAAAACCCCGCCGAGGTCAATGTCTCGTGGTGGCTTATATATATACATACATTTATTATTTATATTGCACCAAAAATCCCGTAAGGCCAATGTCTTGCGGTGGTTCCCATATGTACATATATTAATTATTGCTTATATTGCTTTTCCTGTTAAAACCCCGTAAGGCCAATGTCTCGCGGTGGTTTCTATATGTACATCTATTAATTACTGCTCATATTGCTATATTCCTGTTAAAACCCCGTAAAGACCAATGTCCTGCGGTGGTGTGCTTTTATTTATATTGTTCTTGTAACTGTCGAGGAGGATATATCGTTACAATTTCCGAGTCTACGTGTCTTCCCGTCTGTCAAATTCTATCACGTAGAGTCCCAGGACTCGAATTCGGTATCTGAAAAGCTGCTCTCGGAACGGTGGGTCACGCCTACCGGGAAGGGGTTCAGTTTGCGCGAGAGGGTCTTCGGACCCCTATCTCCGCCATGTACCGGAGTTCGGTCAGTCTAAATTCTCCATGTCTCCATTAGAGTGTCATCTGTAGGTCGTACTTGTCCACCGTTCTTTCATATCCCCATAGCGCGCGTTTCATTATTTTGTCCTCATTTCTTTCACCCTTTATCACTCAGAGAGGGAGAAACCCCATCTCTCTCTCTCAGTCCACCACGTGACGCGTTCACATCTCTGGCGATCACGGTGGGACCTGCTTTTTGCTTTTTTGGTTACCCACAAGCTTTCGGCACCCACGTGTGCCCTCCTTTTGACACCCACGTGTGTCCCTCCTTTCGGCACCCACGTGTGCCTTTCCCTATTGCGCCCACGTGCGCTCACTCCTCTCGTGCACCTCGTGCACTCCCCCGATCCTTTGTGGTTACTTGAGAGGTTAATGTTGTCTCGTGCACCACGTGCATTTCCCCTCCGCTATTCGGCACCCCACGTGTGCCCTCCCTCCATTCGGCACCCACGTGTGCCTCTCCATTTAGCACCCACGTGTGCTTTCCTCTATTTGGCACCCACGTGTGCCCCTCTATTTAGCACCCACGTGCACTCCCCACTATTCGGCACCCACGTGTGCCCCTCCATTTAGCACCCACGTGTGCCCCGCAATTTAGCACCCACGTGTGCCCCTCCATTTAGCGCCCACGTGCTCCCCTCTACTCGGCACCCACGTGTGCCCCTTTTTATTTGCGCCCGCGTGCGCTACGTCATCCCCCTCGTGCACCACGTGCACTCTCATAGTCTTTTTACAAGTGGTCTACGTGTCTCGGAAAGAGGAACGGTTGTATCTTACTCCATCTGTTTACTGCTTTTATATCTCTGTTATATCATTGTGATTATCTCTGTTCTATTTGTGTGTTTATCTCTGGTATTTATGTGTTATACATCTTTTATTCAGCACTGCATTTCTTGCATTTACCCCTTTTCTTTTCTTTCTTTTACTTATTTAAGGATTAACCCCTCTCGGTGAAGGAAGGACTCTCCGTCGGGAATTCCTCTCGACGGACTAGGATCTCCTCCACTGGGACCTCCGTAAGTCCCCGACAGCGAAGGATTCCCTCTTCGTTCACTGGGCTGGTTGTACCACTGAGTACCCCGGAGTTAGTTACCTATTCGTGGTGAGACGAGTGCCCCTAGCTGACACGGCGGTAAAACAAAGTGCAATTAGGGTCCCTCCTACTAAGTGTGGATTTTATATTTGTTAAAATTAAAAAAAAGAGAAAAAGAAAAATCAAAAAAATTAAGTAAATCAAAACACAAAAAAAGGTTAAACCAAAACAAAAAAATGGCGTAAGATCATCCACTTGTCTGTTAATCTCTGATACTTGTTTGCTAGTGTATGCATTTACGCTCTGGTAAAATTACAGGAATGGCTCACGACTCTTCCGAAGAGAATCAATTAGGTCGTGGTCAGTCAGCTGACCCACGGGTCCACGCAATGGACTCAGGCCCCTCCCGCGACACCTCACAAGAGGTCCCCGTTGTTCCACGGGAGGTAGCTCCACCCCAGGATATCTTTTCCCTTTTGGGTGTCCTCGCTAGTACACAGCTCAGCCCTGAGCAACTTCTGGCCTTTCAGGCCATTTTAAAGGGGAAGTCTGTTTCTCCCCCTCCTCAGGAGTCAACTCCGGCTCCCACGTCCTACCAACAGCCGCTCCAGGCTACTACATCTCCATCACATGTATATGTCGCTCCTTCTTCTTCACTTCAAGGACAGGCGAGCCAACAGCCCGCCTCTCACCAATTCCCCCCTCTACAGTCTCAAACCCCTGCCATCCCTCATACGGTACCCCAAGCGGGTCCGTCCACTGGTGGGCCACCATACCCATCTGGCTCAGGGTTCCCTTCTCAGGTCCCTGTAAGGCCTTCTCAGCCTCAATGGCAGGCCCCACTTTCACCTGCCGAGGAGCTCACTCAGTCCCTCCTCAACAAATACACTGAAATGAACGAGGAGTTCCGAAATTTCAAGAAAGAGGCACATGGGAAGTCTGTCCCTGACATTTCCCTGCCAAATCTCCCCATATTTCATCTTCCTCCCTCCGAAATGCCTACATACCGTAGGTATAACGGCACGGGAAATCCTTATATTCACATCAAGGATTTTCTGTATGAATCTTCCTCATGGCAGAACGATCCAAAATCCCTGGCTTACCTTTTTCGGAAATCATTGGATGGTCCCGCCCTAGAATGGTTCTATTCCCTAGAGCCGAGTGAGGCTGGAGATTTTGAAATTGTCAAAGCCAAATTCATACAGAAGTACCGGGATAGGGTCGGTCCCTCCCTTTCTATCACCGACCTAGTTGCTGAGAAAATGAGGTCAGATGAGGATTTTGTCCAATATGCTGATAGGTGGAGGTCTCTGGCTGATAAAATAAAGGATACCCTTTCAGAGCCCGAGCAAGTCAAGATGATTGTGTCTAATGCAACCCCGCAGTTTAGACACATTTTAGCCATGAATAAGCTTACCACGATGGAGGAACTTTATGAGAGGGCTCGGTATATCCAGACCCAATTAAAAGATTCCCCCATCATGCATATGTTTGAACCCCCAAAGCCAAGGGTGTTTAAGAAGACGGGCACTGGTGTCCAAGGAGGAACAACTGAGGGAGTCGTCATAAACGAGCAAGTGAGTGTGCTTGGCAGCCCCAACCAACCAGTTAACCCAAGGCCTCCTCAGGTTTCACGACCTCCCTTTCAACAAGGTCCACCTCTTTATCGTCCTCCACCCCAAAATAACCCCCTTCAAAACAACATGCCTCAACCCTTTCATCCCCAACAACAACAACAACCACAGCCTCAGTATCACCAAGTTCCACCCCCGGGAAATTACGGCCCACCACAACAACGGATGAGGCCCATTGGACCCAAAAGAGCCCATTATCCACCATTGCCCGAGGCATTGCCGGACATTTTTAATGCCCTCATGGCTGCCAACCTACTTACTTTGCCCAAAGAAAAGTTTGCATGGCCCCCAAATGCTGATACCTCCAGGTACTGTGTCTATCACAGACAGCCGGGTCATACGGTGGAGAATTGTTTCAACTTCAAAGATTACATTTACGACATGAATGATCTCGGTGAAATCGATTGGGATGAAATGAGGCGATGCATCGCCACCCTAAAGGCCAGGAGACCTCCGCCTAGGCCACAGTTACCACAACAACCACATCAACAACAACAGCCTCAGCAGGCCCCACAACAGCAGCCTAATATGGGCATCATCCATAACCCGCTTCCGGAGCACCAACAGCCCAACTACCAGGTTAATCCGATTTCCTCCTTCTCGGAAGTTGGAAGAGAGCAAACCTGTCATTTAGAAAGCACCTCTGTCCTTGCTACCAGTCATACCACCAATCAACCTCCTCGTCTTCTTCGAACATCATCTTCTTACCATTCAACCCCCTCACAACCCCTATTTGGTCCTTCTCCCGTTCCACAGCCATCACGCCCTCTTATTCGTACCCCTACCGTCAATTCACCGTTAGTCCATCACCAAAGGCCATCTCCCACTCCTTTTTCACCCCTCAGTCCCCTGATCACTTCTTATTCCTCTAATTTACCATCTACCTCTATCGCACCTTTACCCCCGCCTTCTAACCTTTTTACCGCCCATTACCCGTATGACCCACCATCCACCTCTATCCCCACTGAACCTCCTCCTCCACCGTTTAAACCTCTTATCAGTCACCATTCATTTGAGGTCCCCTCTACTTCCACTATACCCCCTCCATCATATAAACCCCTTATCGTCCATCATCCACCCCAAGTCACCTCCGTTTCTGATCTACCTCAACCATCTAAACCCTTTATCATCCGTGATTCACCCGAGACTCCTTCTACCTCTACTATACCTCCACCGAGCAAACCCCTAATCAAAACCCCTACACCCATCATAACCCCTATCCCACCAACCATTCCTCTACTATTACCCCTCAAACCTTTGTTAAAGTCCACACCCAATACCATAGAGGTGCAACGAGAGCCACAAGCAATGGTGCTCCGGAGTGGAAGGATGTTCCACCGGGTGTTTCCCCAGAATAGTCAGGCCCCTGAACAATCTCAACCCCAGAAAGATAAGGAAGAGCAGTCAGAAGAGTCCATCCCTGGGACCCAGTATGACTTGTTAAAGCATCTGGATAAGACGCCTGCCCGTATCTCCATCCTTGAGCTGATTAAAAGATCCCCATCTCACCAAGAAGCTTTAAGGGAATATCTCCAAAAAGTCATGGTGAACGAGGATCTCCCTGTGGAGAAAATCTCGGCAGTCCTGACGCCCACTGATACACAACCGCCTATCATGTTCCACAATCACGAGCTTGCCCCCAAGGAAGCTCGAAAATATGCGTTGTGTATTGCGGTGAAAATCAATGGCGTATCAGTGGATCCGTGCCTGGTGGACACGGGCGCGTCTATAAATGTGATTTCCCCGAGTACTCTCCAAGCATGTGGGGTTGATGAAGAACAACTCATGCCCTCCTCAATTACAGTCACGGCCTACGACAACAGTAAGAGGCCGCCAATGGGGATGATTGCCCTCAATGTAGAACTAGGCCCTGTATCAGTCTTCACGGAATTCATATCCTTGATATGGATCCCACTTTCAAGGCTATACTAGGCCGTACCTACATTGAAGCTATGAATGCTGTGCCATCCACCAATCATCAGTGCTTGAAATTTCCATACAAAGGATGGGTTATCAAGGTAATGAGCATGCCCTCTGTTCTACGGTGGATGCAATCAACACCTCTTTGCCTTCGGTCTGGCCGACTCATCGGCCCATACTATCCTTGTTGGATGTGTATGACCCCTGTCGTGCTCCCTTCAGACAACAAAAGCCATTCCCTTTGTCAAACTCACGTCTCCCTTCCGCTCCAAAGGATGGGAGATTATGAGAAATATTGGCTACCAAGATGGCAAAGGTCTAGGGGCACAACTGCAAGGAAGGCTGAGACCACTCCAAAAGATAAAGCCAATCCATAGAGCTGGCTTGGGTTTTAAGGGGCCATTCGAATCAGACGGCAAACCCCTCACTTGGACTTTGTCCTCACATTTCAAAAAGGGGCCCATCGTCCAGATGGGAGATCCTCCACCGGAATCACCTGGGGGGTCACGGGATGTGTTTTTAGCTCAAGCATGTTCAAGGATCCCTAAAAGAGGGAAGATTGTCCACCTAGATTGTGAATGGTATAAATGGTTTGACATACCAGATATATCCATTGCACTGGAAAGAATGTTCTCGCCTCCACATCTAGAAGGGTCGTCTTTGATCTCCGAAATGCCAGGGGACACCACCACACTTGCCAGAATGACAAACCCTCCTCGCCAAGAGGATGTTGTCATCGACGGGTCATCATCCGTCATCAATATTGTCACCGACGGCTCATTAGCCGTCATTTTCTCTACCCATCTATCACAGCCTCTGTTGCTGTCTCCTTCCTGGGCCAGACAGTTGTCTGATGATCTTCCCAGGTCCCCTTCTTTACTCATATACCTACGTGGGTTTCTTAACTCACGCCAGGTTTTCAATCACGATCTGCTCTACGAGCTACACAACCCTCTAGCTTTAGTTCCATTTTCACCTCCTCCAATTTCTTTTCACTGCTTTGTTATTAAAAATGAAAACAAAAAAAAACGTCAATTTCCCAACTCCCCAACAACACATCTTTGTTGAGGAGACATCCTATATCTCCCATGAGTGTGCCCCGACTTACGGGCCACTCATTCAAGGTCCCTTGAGCGACCTTCTTTACCCCTCCTCTGAGGGGTCCCTCCCTGTACATTCTTCACTATCCTCTTCAGCTTCTTCTTCTTCTGTAAATAATGTGTGTCAGGTTAGGAATAAGTCAAGGGTAGTGCCCAGGAAGAAATCCAAGGGTAAGCAGATCCCTCGGCGATTTCTTTTAGATTTAGCCGATAGGTGTCAAGCCCTTCTAGCCATTCCTCAATTGCTAGAAAATCCTATCCAATTGCCGGAGATAGAATGTGAAAATGATGGTATGATTGATAAAGGGTATGGGGTCTATGAACTCACTGATGAGGAATACCCCATTGAAGAAGAGGATGAAGAATATGAGGACGCGGCTGACACCTATGCTAGTGGAATGAGCAGATTTGACGAACCGTCAGCCGCTGTAGAAGAGTCTACCAAAGAGATCAATCTGGGAACTGAGGAAGACCCTAGGATTGTCCTCATAAGTGATAATTTACCATCATCTGAAGAAGAGGCACTAGTTAAGGTTCTTAAGGATTACAAGGACACGTTTGCATGGAGCTATGAGGATATGCCAGGATTGGATTCTACTCTGGTTGAGCATCGTCTCACCCTCAAACCAGGGTCCATCTCGGTAAAGCAACGGTTAAGACGTTTCCGCCCACAAATGGCTTTAAAAATGAAGGAAGAGGTCGACAAGCTCCACAAAGCTAGGTTCATAAGAGTCGTCCTTTATCCTCAGTGGGTCGCAAACATCGTCCCGGTCATGAAGAAAGATGGAAAGGTGAGAATTTGTATTGACTTCCGGGACCTTAACCGTGCGTGTCCGAAGGATGATTTCCCTTTGCCTCATATTGATGTGTTGATTGATAACACGGCAGGATATGAAACCCTTTCATTCATGGATGGATTTTCTGGATATAATCAAATCCGTTTGGCAGAAGAAGACCAGGAGAAAACCTCATTCACTACTCCCTGGGGAACTTATTGTTATGTGGTCATGCCATTTGGACTGAAGAACGCTGGAGCCACTTACCAAAGGGCTATGATGGCAATATTCCATGACATGATGCACATATATTTGGAGGTATATGTGGATGATTTGTTGGTAAAATCCAAAACTAGGGCGGAACATCCCGAGGTCCTTGCAAAGGTATTGCAAAGATCCGTGAATTCAATTTGAAAATGAATCCAAAGAAATGTGTGTTTGGTGTATCATCTGGCAAGTTACTTGGCTTCATTGTGAGCAAAAGGGGTATTGAGATAGATCCCAACAAGGCTAAGGCAATTAGGGATATGCCACCCCCGAAGAATCTGAGAGAAGTTCGAGGATTAATCGGGAGATTGCAGTTTATCCGTCGCTTTGTGTCGCAACACTCGCAAAGGTGCCGGCCCTTCTACGAGTTGACCAAAGCAGGGACCAAATTCTGTTGGGATTCTAAGTGTCAGAATGCTTTTGACGGATTAAAGGAATATCTGGCCAACCCGCCTGTTCTCACTCCACCTATTCCAGATAAGCCTTTGATCCTATATATCTCGGTCCTAGACGACTCTGTGGGAGCCGTCCTGGCACAAATCAATGAGGAAGGCAAGGAACGGGCAACCTATTACTTGTCCAAACTCCTCAACCCCTGTGAGCGAAAGTATACTGCCATGGAAAGACCTGTGCCGCCCTTGTGTGGGTGGTACAGAAATTGAAACATTACTTTCTTGCTCATGAAGTCCATTTAATTGCTCGGATGAATCCTATCAAATTTCTCTTGGAAAAGTTTGTCCTTACTGATAGGCTAGCACGTTGGCAAAGCTTTCTATCTCAATTTGACATCACCTATATTCAACAAAAGGCAATCAAAGGCTATGCTATAGCCGAGCATCTCGCTCATCACCCTCTCC
Source organism: Amorphophallus konjac (assembly GCA_022559845.1). NCBI lineage: Eukaryota > Viridiplantae > Streptophyta > Magnoliopsida > Alismatales > Araceae > Amorphophallus > Amorphophallus konjac. The sequence continues at coordinate 8,933,732 of CM040120.1, forward strand.
CCAAGTTTGATCCTGTTCAATCAGAGTTTCCAGATGAGGAACTAATGTCCATTACCCAGTCTGATGATCCCATGTGGACATTATATTTTGATGGAGCTTTGAATTCCCAGGGGAGAGGTATTGGCATTGTTCTTTTGTCACCTGAAGGTGTCGCTATCCCAGATGCATTCCAGCTCTCATTTCCAGTCACCAACAACGTGGCTGAATACGAGGCTCTTCTGGCAGGTCTGAACCTTGCCTATTCCTTCTGGGTCACTGAATTACGAGTCATAGGTGATAGTCAACTTATCCTTCGCCAAGTGCTCACCAAATATCGCACTCGCGATCCCAAGCTCAAGCCATATCAAGAGCTTACTGTTGCTTTCGCTAAACTGTTCACTAAGTTGGTCTTTGTCCACGTTCCTCGCAATCAGAACATTCTCGCCGACGCCCTTGCTTCGTTGGCATCATCATTAAGGTTTCCTCTGGGCAGAAGGGCTCTGTCCGTTTCTATCCACAAGCTTCTCTTCCCTGCTATTCACAACCCTTCCTATTTAAGGGTTCAGGAGGAAATGTCAAAGATGGCTCAGGATAGAGAAGTTGCTGAAAAGAGGGAAATTATGTTGGTCGAATTGGAAGAAGAATTGGCTGATGAGGAGAAGCCATGGTTCTATGAGATTGTTAAATATTGCAAAGACCAGTCTTACCCTGAAGAAGCAACAGCAGAAGATAAGAGGGCCATAAGAGAGTTGCCCAAAGATATACATTGGTTGGAGGATTGCTATACAAGAGAAGCCTCACTGGTGTTCTCTAAGGTGTCTTGATGATGATGAGTCTTGGAAGTGTGTAGAGGAAGCACACTCAGGTGTGTGTGGTGGCCATGTGAACAGCCAAATGCTTGCTAAGAAGATCCTTCGGCAAGGCTTTTACTGGCCCACCATGGAGGAAGATTGTGCTGTCTATGTTCGTAGGTGTGTCAAGTGTCAACTTCACGCCGATAAGATCCATTCCCCATCTTCCTCTCTCCATCCAGTGTCCTCCCCATGGCCCTTCTCCATGTGGGCATTCGACATCATTGGTCCTCTTGGTGATCCTAACTCCCTTACCAAGCAAAAATCCTTCATCCTCACTGCAACGGAGTACTTCACCAAATGGGCTGAAGCCGAAGCCTATGCAGAAGTCAAGGCATCCACAGTCTGCAAGTTCATCATGAAGAATATCATCGCCAGGTTCGGCATTCCAAGAACTATCATCACCGACAATGGGCCACAATTCATCTCTCAGGATCTTCAGGACCTCTGCCAAAGGTATAAAATTGCATTGCATCATTCGTCACCATATTATCCACAAGGTAATGGCCAAGCAGAGGCCACTAATAAAACACTGATTAAAATCATAAAGAAAACATGTGAGTCTAGCAGATTCTCGGATTGGCCAGAGAAGCTTATCGAAGCTCTATGGGCCTATCGCACTTCAATCCGAACTCCTACTGGGCAAACTCCGTTCGCCCTCACTTACGGGATGGAGGCGGTAGTTCCATATGAGATTCTGATTCCCTCTCTGAGAGTACAATTGGACAAGGACCTTCCCCTCGACGAACGTCGTGATTCTCTCCTTGCCCAGTTGGAACTCTTAGACGAGAAACGTCTGGTTGCTGCCGAGCATGCTCGCGTCTACCAAAATAGACTCGCACGTTTTTACCAGAAGAAGGTTATTGAGAGAAAGTTCAAAGTTGGTGAAATGGTAGTGAAAAGAATTTTTGTAAAACCTGGCGGGCCGCGTTCTAAGCTCCAACCCAATTGGGAAGGACCATACGTGGTTCAGGCTGTGCATCCTGACAACGCCTACAGGCTAGTCAATGCTGAGGGAGTTGAGTTATCCCACCCTTGGAATGGGCTTTACCTTAAGAAGTATTACCCTTAGATAGGTGTACATACTGTCAAAGATAAAAAAAATGAAAAGAAAAACAACAAAAAAATGAAAAAAATGAAAATAACAAAAACATGTGTATAAAACAAAAGAAAAGACAAAAAAATAGAAAATTCAAAATGCTGATGCTTGGAGACCACCATGGAATCAAGTTATTGCATCTACCTCCATGTAAGAAAGGGCCCATTAAGACTTGGTAGGTCTCAGGTCTTGGTTTGCCAGAACCGTGGAGACCCCTGTCCGGCCAGTTCGGCCTATGCCCCCTCAAAAGAAGACAACATGAATACACATCTGTGTTATAAAAAATTGATAGCATCGCTTATGGTAGGGCATCACTCAAAAGGTCTCCAAGAAAGCTAAATCTTTGTTCTCTTCTTCTCGACCGAGTGAGACAGTCGGCGCCCTTAAAACGCTGAGCATGGGAAACACTGAACACAACCCCTAGGGTGAGAGTAGGATCCAATTCTCGAGCATGAATCAGAGCACGAGAAGAGGGCAGTGTCCCCGCAGGCATCCAAGAGGGAGTCCATAATGTCAAAATACTATGTCCCTCGCAAAAAATCCATCAAAAGAATCAGAAAAAGAAAAGCAAGAAATCAAAGTCAAAAGAAAGGCCTGGTCGTAACCGTGCCTGATTCCACTAAATGAAACCCCTTTGACTGAAAGTCAAATTACACAAAAGGGGGTCATGAGATGTAAATGCTCGAGAGTTAGTCCGAAGTTGCCCGAAAGGGGAAGTTAAGTGCGCCCCTACTGGCTCGCCGGGTTAACGGTTTTGCCGGTCCTCTCAGGAGGTTTACCCCCTATACTCTTCCTTCTTCCTCTAAAGATGAAGGCTCAATGGAGTTCCTGAAGGGCGAAACTCGCCAAAGCCTGCAACATCCTTTTAACACAAACATATGGTTGTCCATTTTGAAAAGCAGAAGCCATTGTCGTGAAGGAGTCTCCGTGTTTCTGGCCGGTCAAGACCCTTATCCACCACCTTAATGCCTTCTTAGTCTAACCTCGGGCTTAGACCAATGCAAGCGCGTCACCTACGGTGCGACGGCGTCTGATTCCGGGTCAGCGTCGCGCGGTTGGTCGTTTGGGTTCCAGGGTGTTCCATTATATACCATCTAGAGTTGTGAGGAAATAGACCCGGGTCGGGCAAATCATTTACCTCAAACGCTTTTTGGGTGAATCCCTGCGGTCGGAAGCAACTGGGAGCCTAAGCATGGCATGACGGTATTGTCATCAGGATAAGTCTTAGCCGGCGGGATTATCATTCGAGGAGTCTAGAGGCCCAAATCAACCTAGATGTGCACTTAGGATACCTGGGAGGTTAGCAAGAAATCCTTGTTCTCGTGCAACTTACATGTTATATGGGTTGGTCATCATGCATTAGCAAAAAACAAAAAAATAAACAAACCAAAAACAAACAAAAAAGTAATAAATCCAAAATCCAAAAAAAGGTAGAAAAATGTATATGAAAATGTATATGCATAAAAAAAATGGAAATGTAAAAGACCAAAAAAATAAACAAACAACAAAACATAAAAAAAAATGAATGAATGAAAATTCCAAAACAAAGATCACATCTTTGTATGATCGCATTTGTATGCAGCATTCATTTTAATTCTCGTTTGCATCCGTGTGCTTGTCTGTCGCATTCATTATCATCTTTCATCAGTGCCTTTGTTAATAAGGGCTTGCCCCTTGACTCGTTATCAAGGATGGTTCTTCATCATATTTGCTCATTGAGCAAGGGGCAAGTCAGAGCAGAAATACTGACTTGTTTGTTTAAGTGTATGCAGGGACTAGAGTGATCAAGAAAAGCAGAGAACCAAGCACGAACTAATTTATTCCACTCTCAACTAAAAACAAATAGAGATTACATCAGGTTTCACCTTCTCTCTCCACATTACTTGTCCCGCCACCCTCCGGGCGAGACACTCTTGAGGGTGCTACCCAATCATGGAAAGCGGTCCTTCTACCGCTTTGTGGGCCTCTTTCTATCTCTACTCCCCGGCGCCGATCTGCGGGGGCACCAAAGAAGCTGCTGACACGAAAGCCACGCTCTCGTGCTCTTCGGTAGCGTTCCTCACCGTCCTTTAGCCACTGCTCGGCGAGGCCGAGACTGGTCTTCAATTCAAATAATTGGGCCTCCAGGGCCCTCTTCTCCTCTTTCTCGGCCGACCTCTTGGCCTTCTCTCTTTCCTTGGCCTTTTCCCTCTCAGCACGTTCTCTCGCTCTGTCTTCCCTCTCCAGCTGAAGGGTGATCCTCAGCTCTCTATAGCGTCCCTAGAAAAGTCATCACCTGGACGACGCTGCAGTTCCTCTTCTAGCTCGGCTATTCTAGCTTCCTTCTGGGCGGCATGTGCGAGTGCCTCCTCCATTTCTTTCTCCTGCCAGACGTTTCATCTCAGGCTTCTGGTGACGCTTGAACAAGGGATTTTAAATGGTGAGGCTCTCACCTGTACAGAAAGCATCCCTTCTGCTTCCGCAGCCCGCTGTGTGGCATGAGTAAGTTGCTCGTGTAGTGAATCTAACTCTGAAGTGGGAATCCATAGACTGGAAGAAACGCCGTCTGCCCCCATTGCCGATGAAACTACATCGAGTTGGGCACGCTGCGTACACATACGAGAGGTGACAGTTAAATGGTTAACGCCATAAATTTCAAATCATGCCAGGAGTATGTATATATACACTTACTGATGAACCCAGAGCCGCTCGAGTATCAGTTAACTCTTGCTCCGTGTCTGCCAAACGAGCTCGTAAGTCCGTTATTACGGTGTCACGGGCATCCTACAGCCATGGCTCTTGAGTTCACAAATAAAAATAAAAAAAATGGAAGTTATAAAAGACAAAAAAAATGGTGTTTTATTTTACCTCTATAAGCCCTCCAAGCTGGAGCCTCTCCGCATACATTGCCCTATAGAGCCGTAGGTAATCTTCACTGTCTTGCGCTTGTGATTCCAGGAGCGTGCCACCCCGCTGCCAGTCTTCATACTGTTCGGGGAAGCGCACCCTCCAATCAACGCAGGTTGCCGGCCCACGCGTCTTCTTCCCGACGCTGGGTGAGGAGGTTATATCCACCCATTCCTGGGCAAGCCCGAGGGTTCTCATGACTAATCGTAGCCTTAATGGCTCAATTTCATTCAAGCAATGAAGCCAGAGATCCCGTCCGAATCGGGCACGGCTTCCAATTACCCATGGCTGGTCGACATCGACCATATTCAAGTAAGGCCTCCAGTTCACCTATGTTGGGTTGTACATATCTTCTTAGTTACTCAAAAATACAAAAAAATTGAAAAAAAATGAACAAAACATATAAAAAAGAGAAAAAGTATCCTACCATCGCTGCAGGGAACTCTTGCAGCTCCCGTCTCGATACCATCAGCTGGTAGGATAATGGTGCTGTACTCATGATGGGTTGCCACCGCCTAGCCAACGGGATCGTCACTGGCCGACAGTGTCGAGCTCTCCCCATTGGAATATAATAGTAGCTCCACAGCTACACCATCATGTGTCATTGGCATCAACAAATTTAAAAAAAGAAAAAAGCATAAAACCAAAACCACAAACAAATAATTTTTTTTACCTGGATGAAGGGCGTAAACCCATTTATTGTCACCTCTCGGCCTGTCCTTTGCGACAGACCTGTAAATAGATGTGCCAGCACGGCAGCTCCCCAGGCGTACTGTCCTACTCTCTCCAAATCCACGAGCAGCTCCAGGAAGCGGCAGTGTATGTTGTCTCCCTTGGAGCCCAGTAGCAACCTACCCAGCAGAAAGAGGAGGAACCTCCTCAGGTCCATGTTGGTCCTCTCCCAGTTGCTGGCATCTGCACAGTATACAGCACGGGCACCTCTCTCTGCCCTTTCCATAAATTCCTCCAAGGACTCGTCATCCCGTGGACGGATGTCAGTAAGCCCTAACACCTCCATGATCGATGTCTTGGCTACTGACCTGTTCTTCCGTCCATCGAGTTCCAGTCCTAACAGTTTCTGGGCACCTTCTCGGTAATCCGCATAAGTGACGCCGGTCACTGCCTCTCCATCCACTTTGAGGCCCGTAATGCGGACCATATCTTCCAAACTGGGCACCATGTGCCCCCAAGGCATCAGGAATGCCCGACTCGCCGGATCCCATCTTTCATGTAATGCTTGGATCAGGGCAAGGTCGAGCTTTATCGGCTCGATTCGGAGGAAGGCACCGAACCCCATCACGTCTAGCCTGGCCTTTTGGAAGTCCGGAAGACCTCGATATGCTGCCACTACCAGCTCCCACGAGATGTGCGATCGCATCATGCCCTGCACATCCACAAGAAGTGAGAAAGGGGAGCATTGCTAAGCAAGAAAGGAGAAGAAAAGGATGAAGGAAGGAAACCAAAGAAGCCACTTACAAGCTGTGATCGGGTCCTCTCACTCAGTTGTCCTTCGACTTCTGAGAGTCTCCTGGAACTGCTACCTGATCTGCTCCTCTTCGAGGAGCGGGAAGACTCACCTTCTGCTCTAAAGCTGGATTCACCCTCCATCCTGAAAAAGTGAGCAACACTCGCAACCTCCCTTCCTTACAAATTTGCACTCCTCAAGTCTGCTCTCAGGACTTCGGTGTTTCCAAGTCGAGCGAAAGGGGAGGTATTTATAGGATTGGAAAGAAGGTGGTCTGGATCTATCACCATCACCCCAGCAACATCCTTTACGATGAGTCACCCTCTCTTTACTCTCGCATGTCACCCTGCCATCTGGAGTGATCAATTCGGAGGCGTGATTTGTTGACTTGCCCTCCCCATGCGGCCTAAAGATTCCCCGTGTTTATTGTCCCGTTACGACTACTTTTAGCGCAAAGAAGAAAGTGGGGGACATTTATACGGGAAAATAGGACCAGGGACCGACGTTGTTGAAATTGGTGGTAGATTCCTTTGAAAGTCATGGCCACGGTACACTCGCGTGCCACTTTGCCATGTGAAGTAAATGGAGCAGAGCTGTGATTTGTTGACCCGCCACTCCTATTCGGTCCAAAGATTCCGCGTGTCCCTGGTCCTATTGCGACTACTTTTAGCGCAAATAAGGAAATAAGGGACATTCACGTGGGAAAAGAGCACCACGGGCCGATATTGTTGAAATCCGTAGCTGATCCCCTTTGAAAATCATGGCTATGGTGAGTCACCGCCCCGTGTTTTAAGGCGACATCTCGCCGAGCATACTGCGCGTGAACCTATGTGGTGGAGAAGAGGCGTAGAGCAGAAGAAACATATCCAGGGCGAACCAGCCGTGTTCAAACCAACCTATTTCACTTGCACATATATATAAGGGTTTGTGCCCGTCATGAGAAGGGAGTGAGTGAACAAGCCACTCACTAACTCTCATCACCTTCCTGGTTACATCTCTTCTCTCTCCGAAGGCAAGCAGTCCCTCGGAGGCCTTCTATAGTTTCGTGACGCAGCAATCGCTTTGTCGCGTCATGCATTCCCACCTGCTCTTCGGCAGTGCTCCTCACCGTCCTCCTGTTTCTCTCGTGACCCTGATGGCCGCGAAGCTCTTGAAGTTGAGGCCGCTAGCTGAGCTGCCCTATGCTCTGCCGATGAAGATGCTACCAACTCCAGGAGCTCCTCTGTTGCGAGCTCTAATCTCCTTCAATCTACAGGGCGAGCCATGACTGGATGCTCTTTCTCTCAGAGCTCCATCTCCTGCGCCTCTTGTGCTGCTCTATTTTTGCCATTTCTCTCTCTCTTATCTCTCGCCTTATCTCTCTCAGCCATTCGGAGAGAAATCTTCAGCTCCCGGGCATCACAGGGCAACTCCTCATGCTAGTTACCTTGATTTTTTGGCTTTGTCCGGAATGGTTGGTTATCACCTAGCACTCGCTATTGCAGATGTTTGTGTCAAAAACAAGAAAAAAGAGGAAAAAAGGGAATAAAGAAAAAAAACAGTAGAGAGTGAGGATGTAAATGGCATTAAAGCTTCCATATTTATTCCAAGATAAGATACATTAGGGTTTGAGCATCTCAGGCCTCAATTTCCCCAACTCGATTACATAAGCTTTCAGCAGTTCTTCGTCCTCACTCACAGACTCTATTGCCCTCAGTGCAATGCTGGCCTTCCATGACGCTTTGATTGTCTTCACATTTCTTGCGTCACCCCCTGTGCCCAGCTCCCTTTTCCTGATCAAAGGAAGGTTGGATAGCAGTGGGAATGAATGGCGAGGGAGGCCTATCTGAGTATGACACCGGTGCGTGTTGTAAAGGATGAATTCAGACGCGCCAACAAGCTGGAGCTCCATGTTAAGAGAAGACCTCGCGAGAAGCTCATATGGGAGTAAGCATGTCGGTGCACGAGTGAACATATACTCTTCAATGGTACTGAAGTGAGCCCGCCAGTCTTCTCGTTTCTTCAACCAGGGAACGCGATTTGCTATACTACCACTAGAGCCTAACACATTGGCCATATGGTGAAGTGGGCTTTGTTGGAAGAGTCTTGAAGTAGACGACATTCCCTCACGATGGTTAAATTTGAAATGCAAGTCAGTCCAGCAATTCAAAAGGAGTGCGCAACCAAAAGGAGGCTTACCCATACTGGAAGCCGTGAGTCCGCTATAGAGATAAGCAAGGATGGCAGGTCCCACTCTCTTTCCTTCCCAAATTCCACAAATGGCACTTAGTTGATCTTCCTCCACTATGTTGTCAGTATAAGGAATAGGAGAGCACCCGCTAAGCAGATGGTGAATCCCTTCATGAGCCCTTCAATGCGATCATCATCACTTGTCAACCTTTCAAGAGCATTTATGACCCAATCTGCAAGTTTTTGCAGATGGATTCCCTTCTGAGTCTGGACGCCCTTGATGGTTTCAGACGGCATGAAGCTTCTGAGCACCTCCTCGGAAGTCACCCTTCTTAGCATGCGCATAACCTTTACCTTGCCATTTCTCTGGAATTTCTTCACGCCCAGCAGAAGTTCTGCTTCTTCGAGAAGAATAGTTGCCTCGAAAGTGGGGAAAATGAATGTATGGGTTTGAGGGTGCCAAAGCTCTACCAGTGCATCCATAGCCGACCAATCCATGTGAATCTCGTTATAATGTTTGGCATGAGTTACGAGCTTTTGGAGATGCCACTTTCTGATGATGGCCCTCATACTGATTGAGATGTTCGAAGTGAGTTTCGACAGCCATGGCAACCTTGAAAACTTCCTCGGGCCAGGAAAGAGTGGGTACGGCTGAAAATAGAAAGGTGGAGAAGGCAAAAATGGGCATAAGAAAGTCTTGCAGAAACACAAAAAAAGAAATGTTAACGCACCATTCGAGACTGGATTCTCCCGCTAAGATGCCCTTCGAAGTCAGTAAGCCGCTTGCACTCGTTGCTGGGCTTGCTTTTCTTCACGGGACGGGAAGACTCGCCTTCCATCTCGAACTTTGATCTCCTCCTGAGCTTCAACTTCCTTAGCTCGCCCTTGAATGCATTTTCTTAAGGCCAAACGGGCGATACTTATAGTGAGGAAAGGAATCTAGGAACAGTGTTACCAGTTTCGTTCTGTTGTGTGTGATAATGTGCTTGCATAGTTGTGATCTTGTTTTGTTATGTTAATTATCGAGTGGGGTACCACTGTCCCACCGATGCCCCACCTTGTCCCGCATTGTCCCCTAATCATTCAATCATTGTGGTCCCCCCTTATCATGCATCGTATTATATGATGTTTACGATACTAGAGCATGCCAAGGACCTTACGGTCTGGACGAATCTGGGATTTGAGTTCCCCTTCAACAAAAACAGTGATGATCCCGGAGGAGTTCAGGACGTACGGATAGGCCGTTAAGTTGTGATAGAATGGGGACGACGGTTCCGTTCGATGAGTTGGTACGTGGATAAACGGGCCCTGACTCAGTATCAGCTCATTGGATCGGTATCCTGACCCACTCTCCACAGCCTAGCAATATTATCCTTGGTTAGTTTCTATTTTCATTTGTTTTAATTTTTCTTTTAAACCCAGCATGCATTCATGTAGGACTTTGAGTTCATTGTGGAAAATCATTCACTTATTTTGATTGTGTGAGTCACTGTGCTTAATTGTTTAAATATGGGATATTCCATTCTGAGTCGAGTACTGAGTTTTCCGAGGTTGTCTTGGGACGTTTCTCTAGATGAAACCATTGTTTGGATCTGTCTCCAATCATCTGTTTATTCCCCTCGGACCCACCTTGGCTGCAGCACTTCCACAATGGCTGGTAACCGCTCCCCAATGGTGAAACCTGAGGTTTACGACCCAGGTACTTTCGCGCCGTGAAGTTGGTCCTCTTAGTTTGTTTGTGTTTACCATCCAAACAATCGTGGATTTCGGAGAACCTTCCTCAAGGTTGCTTCGTGAAACTCGGGAAAGATTCCCATCGCGTGATGTTAGAAGCGTGTCTCATCACACCTTGGCATCGACTTTTCAGTCCACTCCATTTCATTTCAATACACTTCGTTTCATTCCATTACACGCCCTTCCCTTACAAAGTGGATGCCAAGGCGGGGCAGCTGTAGACACGCCGTTTCTGACGTTACGATGAGTAAATCCCATACTGTACCGTAATGCCCTGAAGTGGTTTACATTTTCTTTTATTTGAGTGATTTTCGTAATTATGGTTAAATTGCATTATTTTGTGAAAGGGAGAAGATTAAAATATGTGTACATATAAAATAAATAAAAAGAGAAAAAAATAAAATTTCAAAAAAAAATGTGTGTAGTTGTGTTTACGTAAACATAATATAATTGATTTTCTCTAATAAATTTATTTTCATAAAATATAAATATATATATAAGTGTTTAGTATATACATAATATATTTATTAAAAACCAAAAAAATATATATATAACCATAAATAATATATATATAAAAAGAATCAATAAAAGAAACAAAACAAATAAAAACAAACAAGCATAAAAAAATAAAATAAAAGATAATTAGAAATAATATTCCCTACCCCATCTTTCTCTCTAAGTCCCTTTCTATTTTCTATTTCCTTCCCTCTATCTCACATAATCCTCTCATCTCCGTCTCTTTCTTTCCTTCTCGTTTCTCTGCTCACTTCCCCCTCCCTTATGGCATACACACACACCCACACACATTTTTCCTCACGTCTTTTTCTTTCCCTCTCACCTCACAGCACACACCCCCTCCCCTACGGCACACACACACACACTCCCTCACGACCGCTCTCCCCCACTCTCATACCTTCATACCGCCAGCCTTTCCCACACCCTTTCTTTCTCTCTCCAGCCACGACAACACCCACACGACCGGCCACCTCCCTCTCCTTCTGCATGCGCCCCCACGAGCCCCAGAGCCCACCGCCGCTGCCTTCCTCTCTCCCTATTCTCTCCACCTACCCACGTCGCTCATCGTGAACCCCCCTCCACGCCGGAGCAGCCCCTTCACCGACTGCCGCGGCCGCCTTCGTCTGCACCGCCTCCACCGCTCGCCACCGCGGCGGCACCGTCCGCACGCCGCCCGGCCGCCGTGAGGCTCCCCACCAACCGCCTGCCGCCAACCGTCGCCGCTGCGTCTGCGTCACCCCCCGGCCACGTCCGAGACCACCCGCGAGCTCCCACGCTGCAGCACACGCGCACGCCACCACTGTCACAGCCGTCGTCGTCCGGTCGCCAACGTCCGAGACCACCCGGCCACGTCCACCGCTGCACCCTCACCAGACGCCGCCTGCGAGCTCCCCGGCACCGCCGCAGTCGTCCACGTCCACGCCCGAAGCCCCTACCTGCACCGCCGCCCCGGCCGTCTTCCCTCCACACCGACGCCGCTCGTCGACGGCGCGCCTGCCGCCGTCGTCTGCTCTCCGCGAGTCGCACCCGCACCCGCGTCCCCGACAGCGCCGGCTGCCACCTCCGCAAGCAGCCTCCCCCTCTCTCTTACTCCCTCTCTGCGCTCCCCCTCTCTCCCTCTCGTCTGTCCCCCTCTCTCTTACTCCCTCTCTGCACTCCCCCTCTCTCCCTCTCGTCTGTCTCCCTCTCTCTCCTCCCGTTCTCTCTCTTTCTCCCTCTTTCTCCCGCCAGTCCTCCCTCTCTCTCCCGTTCTCTCTCTTCCTCCCTCTTTCTCTGCACTCCCCCCTCTCTCCCGTCGTCTCTCTCTCCCCCGCGATCTATTTCTCTCCCTCTCACAGTCTCTCTCTTCCTCCCTCTCTCTCACGCTCTCTCTCCTCTCACCGCCTCTCTCTCTCTCTCGTTCTCTTCCCCCCTCTCTCTCACGCTCTCTCTCCTCTCACCGCCTCTCTCTCTCTCTCTCGTTCTCTTCCCCCCTCTCTCTCACGCTCTCTCTCCTCCCTCCGTCTCTCTCTCTCTCTCTCTCTCTTTTAAATTTTATTATTATTATTATTCTCTCTTCTCTCCTCTCTCTCTGCTCTCACCCGATCTCTCTCTGCCCTCTTTCATTTTTTATTTTATTATTTTTTTTATCCCTTCTTTGCCCCCATATCTATGTATATATATATATTGATATAGTTTTCTTTATATATTTTTAAGATACATGTAACACTCTCTTTCCCTCTATAACTATATATATATATATATTTATAGATCTATTATATTTTTATGTAGATATAAATATATACATGTATATATAATATCACCTCCTTCTCTCCCATAGTTATCATATATATATATATATATATATATATATCTTATTATGTTCTTATTCTAATTATTTTTGTTTTCCTTTTAATCTTATATCTCCTTACATCTACGTTCTTAATATAAAAAAATCCAAAAAAAAAAGCGAAGTAGAGCTCTCTCTCTCTCTCTCTCTCTCTTCTAACCCCTCTCTACTTTTTCATATACCATTAGTTTTTTTTTCTTTATTTCTTTGTTTACTCATATTTCTAATTATCTTCTCCCACCTTATATATATATATATGTTTGTATATCCTTCTCACTTTGTACATATATATGTGTGTTATTATGTTCGGCCTAATCAGTCTCTGAAGTCCGCTCGGAAGCTCCCTAGTCGTGCTGTGCTCGTGCTATTGGAGCCCTCCTCAAAGCTCGTTGCCGACCTCCCTCGATAAGCTTTTCTCCCCTCTCTTATTTTATCTTAGTCAATCAATCATGTTCCATGCATCATTTAACATATGTGCCATGCCTGTCTCTCCGAGAGGGCCTAGCTTGTGAGTGTTTTTGTGTGTTCGTGCATTTCATCATGTCATTCTCTCCACCCTTTCAATTCTAAAGGGGTTTTAAACACACCAACCAGGTACGTGTTCGTTTATGTTATTTACCGTTTTATTACCTAAGGATTGGTACTACACCATCGTCGTTCTCACCAACTAGTTCTGCTCTGTTTGTTCTTTGTGTAAGGGTAACCAGTCAAAGGCCCTCTTCTTCGGCCTGTCGAAAGAAGAGGAAGTTGGAGCCCGCATAATCTCGTGTCGAAGGCGAAAGCGATCAATTCACTCGGGACCCTCGGTCCCTGGCGATCACAAAACCCTCTTAACGCGCGCTCCATTTTGATCATCTCTGTTTTAATAACACCCGCGGAGAGTTACTTCCCGCAGCGGTTGCTCTTGTGTTTTGTCCTCACCCGCGCGGAGGATTATTCCCCGCGGCGGTTTCTGTCGTTTACTTTCTGTACATCTAACCCCTAACTGGTAGCGGTGGGTCACCTCCCGCTACCGTTTTACTTTTCGTACTTTTATTTTTGTATATCTAATTCCTAACTGGTGCGGTGGGTCACCTCCCGCGACCGTTTCCATTTTTAGTATTTTATTTTCTGCACTTTACTCTCTAACCCCTAACTATTTAATTTCAGCATTCCCCCATCATCGCTTTAAAACCCCGTGGAGATCAACATCTCGCGGCGGTTTATTTGATCCCTCTTCTTTTCTTGTCACATATATTTATATTATAGTAAAGACCCCGCAGAGGCCACAGTCTCGTGGTGGTTTCTATATATACATATATATATATATATATTATTTATATTCTTTATGTCGCATTAAAAATCCCGCAGAGGCCACAGTCTCGTGGTGGTTTCTATATATATACATATATATATATATATATATATATATATATATATATATACTTATACTTATTATTTATGTCATAGTAAAAACCCCGCAGAGGCCACAGTCTCGTGGTGGTTTCTATATATATATATATATACATATATATATATATTATTTATATTGTTTATGTTATAGTAAAAACCCCGCCGAGGTCAATGTCTCGTGGTGGCTTATATATATACATACATTTATTATTTATATTGCACCAAAAATCCCGTAAGGCCAATGTCTTGCGGTGGTTCCCATATGTACATATATTAATTATTGCTTATATTGCTTTTCCTGTTAAAACCCCGTAAGGCCAATGTCTCGCGGTGGTTTCTATATGTACATCTATTAATTACTGCTCATATTGCTATATTCCTGTTAAAACCCCGTAAAGACCAATGTCCTGCGGTGGTGTGCTTTTATTTATATTGTTCTTGTAACTGTTCGGGGAGTGATATATCGTTACAATTTTCGAGTCTACGTGTCTTCCCGTCTGTCAAATTCTATCACGTAGAGTCCCAAGACTCGAATTCGGTATCTGAAAAGCTGCTCTCGGAACGGTAGGTCACGCCTACTGGGAAGGGGTTCAGTTTGCGCGAGAGGGTCTTCGGACCCCTATCTCCGCCACGTACCGGAGTTCGGTCAGTCTAAATTCTCCATGTCCCTATTGTGGTCTCATCTATAGGTCGTACTTGTCCACCGTTCTTTCATATCCCCATAGCGCGCGTTTCATTATTTTATCCTCATTTCTTTCAGCCTTTATCACTCAGAGAGGGAGAAACCCCATCTCTCTCTCTCAGTCCACCACGTGACGCGTTCACACCGTAGACCGTCATTCTCCACAGAACATGATTCGGTGAATTGAGACCCACAGAAAATGCGACGGCCAAGGGCTGGCGCGTCGGAATGAAGTAACGGCCGCACGATGGACCGTTAGAATCTGGGTTGTAATCCGAAACGGATTGAGCCGAGATAACTAAAACCCGAGGTTTAGCCACTTAGTCCATCATTAGAACTTATCCTGATTGAAGATAAGGCCTTCCAGTCTAAATCTTATCCTTCCAAAGTTAAATATAAGCCTTAGCAACTTGGAACCTTAATCAAAATCGCAGTTTTGCTGAAACCTCTGTTCTAGGGTTTAAAGAGCTCTTCCAAAGAGCAGAAAGCAAGATGAAGAGGAGCTTCGAGATGATGGCTATGGAGGAGAAGGTTTACACCGGCCCTAAGGCTGCTAGGAGGGAACATGGAGAGCTTCAACGGCTAACCTCAATTCCCAAACACCTAAGCCCCCACGTCCAAAGAGTGGTAAGTTCTCACAACTCATCCAAAGTTCAGAATTTTACTGCACTTATTCTTTTCATGACTTCCTTCTTTCTTCCTTTCCTTCTTCAAGCCCCTCCCTGGCCCAAGGTGTTATTCCGATCTGAAGTGGGTGGCTCCCATGGTAAAGGCACTCCCCATAGAGGTCACATCAATCCTTAAAGCATGGCACCTCCAACCTCTCTTGGTTTTAGGCAAGAATTTTCCAGAAATTGTCCCTTGATTGGCCAAGCCTTTCAGCACTTGTGGAATTATGGCATCCACAAACTCATACCTTCATCTTCCCTTCCTTCGAAGCAACCGTCCTATTGGAGGAGGTAGAAACCTACCTAACCCTTCCTAAGACTAGGGTGGGGGATGAAGACCGGGTTTGCTACACAATCGAGCCTATCGACCCGTCCTTGATCTTAAGCGGCTTCTTTCACAACCCGAAGGACGTGAGGACCATGATCAGCCCACACCACATTCACTTGATACCCTTGGCGCAATGGATAGTGTCTCATTGTAAAAATAAGTGGGAGATTCATGAAGCAATAGCCAAGGCGGTGGCGGTTTGCTTGTGTGGAGTCTTTCTTTTTACTACTACCGACCACCTCTTAGACATCCAAAATCTTGACATTATTAGCGGGCTGTGGCGGGGAATGTCTATCTCTCAAGCGGTTCTCTCATACCTTTACGAAGGACTAAGCTCGGCTTGCATAGGGGGCCCCTTATTTGGTTCCATGATACTCCTTGAGTGCTGGATGGGAATAAGAATCAAATTCCTTCCTAAGGAAGACATAATTTCAGCAAGCCGGATCTTCGGGAGCCACCCTCTCTTCTTTATTGGAGGGGCATTTGGATATTCTCCTCAGGTTGAATGCAAGACGGCGGATAAGAAAACTCGGGACGAATGGCGCCTCTTCCTTAACATTCTTCCAATGGACAAGTTCATCATGCGACCAAGAGTCCTCCGAAGCACTCTTCTCAAAATACCGCGGCGTCAAGGCCTCGACCTCCAGCTAGTTGGGAACACTACTATGGCGATCTACAACCCGCACCGATGCCCCCTTCAGATCGGACTACCTCGAATCAGCGTTTCTGCACTATCACACTACCCTCCCCTTCTACCTAGGAAGATGGGGACCGAGGAAGATGAACGAGCAGTCCGGAACGCGCTGACCATGTGGGAGATCAACAAGGTGCGTCCGTGGCAAGCAGAAGTTGAAGAGAACGACGAAGCACGCCGAGATTACATGAAAGAGTTGAGAAGAATCCGCCCTCTTGCGGATAAGAAATTGAATGTATCTTGATTTTTCTTTTTGTTCATGAGAGATATCACGTAATTGACAATCGAAGTTGAATTTATCAAGAATTATATTTCATTAATCTTTGCTTGAATGAGATGAGATTGCCATATTTGAATGATCTTGAGTTCCATAGTTTGAAAGGCTATACTGATGTGAGCAGACAGGGCTTCTGGAGTCAGTGACGGATATGCACCGAGCCGCCACAAGGAAATAACGGTCTGCGTCAGTCCGTCAGAATGGGAGTAACAAGAGCCCGGTCTCTGAAGGATATGACGGATGGGTCGTGAGCTGTTATATTCAAGTAACGGTAGATCTCAGACCGTTAAAGTGATGGTTCAATGAAAAAAAGAAGAAGGCCCATGCCTGAAGGGAAATAACGGTCAAAGATGGGCCCGTTATATGACTGTAACGGTCTGATGCTGGCGTGTTGCACACTTTGAACCTGCATAGTTGTGAGCTTTTGCTTTTGGACTTGTCCCTGTATTCTGCACATACTCAAACATGAAACAAGTTATATCTGTTCTTAGACTCAACCCCTTGCCTTGAAGCAAGTTAGATAATGACCGTTTCTTGATGTTTGGTCAAGGGGTGGAGCCTTATTAAATAGGTGAAAACATAATGAAAATGCGATGCATGCTATGCATATGATGGTATTTTTGGGAGTTTTGGGAAATATTTAATGTTTTTGGATTTTTGAAAATATTTGTTTTATTTTGGATTTTTGAAAATATTTGATGTTTTTGGATTTTGAAAATATTTGATGTTTTTGGATTTTGAAAAACCAGTGCCTCTCTAGCAATACGAGACCTTCCTTGTTTTAGGTTGAGTCTCGAGACCGGCGTGCAATAGTGTGACAACCCCTGGCCGAGACCTAATCATTGTGACGATGTTTTTACCAATGCCATACCTAGGGTACTCATCTCAGTCCTAAAAGAAAAAAGGAACATGGGGGTAAGCTTTGGCCAGATGTAGAGTTTTAGAACTTGATTCCCTCACCGTACAACCCTATTAGAGATTTGGTCTGTTGTGCCGGGGCTTTTATGTCCGTCATCGAACCTTTGTCCACTTAGGCATGCATGCGACCGGGCTCATAACGTCTCGCGGGGAACTGTACTGCCACTCTTGTCATGCCTAGTTTTCTTTTTCCTTTGGAGCTTTTGAAATTTCATTCACAGATTTTGAGATGATGCTTTTAATTTTGTTGGTAAAGAGTATTCCTTTTCTTTTCTTTTCCTTTCTTTCTTATGGCGTCAGGTCATAACGGACTTGCCCCTGTTTGAGACCTCTTCTCGTTAGGGAGTTTGGATTGGTTGTCTCCTCCTTATTTACTCCTTGCCCCTGGATTCAGCCGAAGAATGAAGCGGACAGGGACTTCGACTTTCCCCTAAAGCATGGCCGAGGAAAACGGTGTCTTATAAGCAAGGAACCCTACCAGGGATGCCGTGTAGTGTGTGATTGCCTTACTCGGGACCCTCTTTTCAAAGATAGGGAGGAATTTCTTATTACCGGAGAAGCACATGGTTTAGATTTTTAAGGAAAGAAACGCTTAAGATACAACCCATTCCACGGGTGAGAGAGCTCCTCACCTTCCGCGTTTACTAAACGATAAGCATTCCCTGGATAAGCCACCTTTACTACAAACGGCCCTTCCCAGTTAGGTTGCAACTTGGACCTAGGACCTGCAGACCGAATGAATTTGCGTTTCAAAACCATTTTACCCTTACAAAATTTTCGTTCGATTACCTTCTTTTGAAAATAACGCGAAACCCTCTTTTGATAAACGGAAACGTGATCAGCCGCATTCATCCTTTTCTCATCCAAGAGTTCCAACTGGACCAGCAACGCCTCCCGACGTTCATCGAGATTAAGTTCCTTATCGAGCTGCACTCTAAGGGAAGGGATTAAGATATCGTATGGGAGCACCGCCTCCATCCTGTAAGTTAAAGAGTAGGGAGTTTGCCCCGTAGGGGTACGGACGGAGGTGCGGTAAGCCCACCGAGCTTCCACCAATCTTTCAGGCCAATCAGAAAATTTATGTGCTTCACATGTTTTCTTAATGATTTTAATAAGGGTTTTATTTGTGGCCTCGGCTTGACCGTTGCCTTGAGGGTAATATGGAGACGAATGATGCAGTGCAATATTGAACTTCTTACATAGGTCCTTAAGCTCTTGGGAGACAAACTGGGGTCCGTTGTCGGTGATGATGCTGCTTGGCACTCCGAACCGCGAGATGATATTCTTCATGATAAAGCGGCACACCGTTGTAGATTTGATCTCCGCATACGCCTCGGCTTCGGCCCATTTGGTGAAGTACTCAGTAGCGGTGAGGATGAAGTATTTTTGCTTGATCTGAGAATTAGGATCACCGAGTGGGCCGACGACGTCGAACGCCCACATAGAGAATGGCCAAGGAGCAGTCATAGGATGGAGGGACGAAGCTGGAGAGTGAATCTTATCAGCATGGAGTTGGCATTTAAGACACCTCCGGACATAGAGGGAGCAATCTTCCTCTAGAGTGGGCCAATAGTAGCCCTGCCTAAGGATCTTCATCGCTAGAGCCTGGCCATTGACATGACCTCCACACTCGCTAGAATGGGCCGCTTCAGCCACTTTCCAAGCTTCTACATCATCTAAGCATCTCATGAGCATTCCATTAGTGGCACGCCTATACAGCTCTCCTGCAATGATAGTGTACCTTGCGGCGGCTCTTCTTATTGCTTTACGTTGCTCGGCCTTTGCCCCTTCTGGGAATGACCCTTCTTTGCAAAACAATTCGATTTCATGATACCAAGGCAATTCTTCTTCGTCCAGAATCTCCTCTAGTTCTGTTAATGAAACTTCCTTGAGATCTTCCTTCTCAATTCTCGCCTCTACAGATTTCCTGAGGTTGATGAACCAGGGATCTTGAATAGAGGGTGCGTCCAATCTCTGGACGACGATGGTCTCAGTACCACGACTGAGAGGGAAAGATAAGGAGGAAGCAAGGGATGCCAAAGCATCAGCTAGAATGTTCAGAGAACGGGGAGTATGAATATAGATCAGCTTACGGAATCGCTTAGCAATGAGCGTGACCAAATCTTGATAAGGCTTGAGCTTAGGATCACGAGTACAGTAAGTTGACAGAACTTGCCGTAGGACGAGCTGAGAGTCTCCTATGATGTTCAAATAGCGCGCGCCTAGGAGATAGGCGTGTTTCAAGCCGGCCAGGAGAGCCTCATACTCAGCGATGTTGTTGGTAGCAGGAAATCGAAGTTGATAAGCGAAGGGGATGGTTACTCCCTCTGGAGTAAGCAAGACAGCCCCGATCCCTTGGCCTTGGGAGTTGAGTGCACCGTCGAAGTGCAAAGACCAGAAGGGATGATGAGAAAGGACAGAGAGATGCTCATCAGGGAAATCGTCCTGAATGGAATCGGTATGAGGAATGGGAAGATGTGCAACATGCTCAGTAATGGCATATCCTTTGACTGCCTTCTGAACGACAAAGGTGATGTCAAACTGAGAGAGGAAGCTCTGCCAGCAAGCTAACCTACTAGAAAGGATGGGTTTTTCTAAGATATAACGGACCGGGTCCATTCTAGAGATCAACCTGACTGGGTGGGCGAGAAAGTAATGTTTAAGCTTCTGAGCTACCCACACTAAGGCGGCACAAGTCTTCTCCATAGCGGTGTACTTGGATTCAGCCGGATTAAATAGTCGAGAGAGGTAGTACGCAGCCCGCTCTTTCCCTTCATCATCTACTTGTGCTAAGACCGCCCCTAGGGAGTCCTCAATAACCGAGATGTATAGGACTAGGGGTTTCCCAGGGACAGGAGGTTGCAAAACCGGGGGATTGGACAGATACTCTTTGAGGTCCTCATAGGCCTTTTGACAATCTTGATTCCATTCGAACTTGACCCCCGCTTTAAGCAATTCATAAAACGGACGACACCTCTGAGAATGCTGAGATATAAATCTTCTAATGAATTGCAGTCTACCAATCAATCCTCGAAGTTTCGTAATGTTCTTTGGCGGAGGCATGTCCATGACGGCCTGTGCTTTATTAGGATCAATCTGGATCCCCCGTTTGCTCACTATGAACCCTAACAACTTCCCTAAGGAGACTCCGAATACACACATCTTCGGATTCATCTTAAGCTTGTACTCCCTGGCTCTCTGCAGCACCTTAGCCAGGATAGAGGGGTGTTCTTCTTTTGTTCTTGACTTCACCAAGATGTCATCCACGTAAGCTTCCATATATATGTGCATCATGTCGTGGAAAATGGCCATCATCGCCCTTTGATAGGTGGCACCTGCGTTCTTCAACCCAAATGGCATAACCACATAACAATATGTGCCCCAGGGCGTGGTGAAGGAAGTTTTCTCTTGATCTTACGGAGCGAGACGGATTTGATTGTAGCCCGAGTACCCATCCATAAACGACAGAGCTTCGTACCCGGCAGTGTTATCCACTAGGACGTCTATATGAGGTAGCGGGAAATCATCTTTGGGACATACTTTGTTTAGATCCCTGAAATCAATGCATATGCGCACTTTTCCATACTTCTTGAGAACAGTGACTATGTTCGCCACCCACTGAGGATATAAAACCACTCTGACGAACATGGCCTTATATAGCTTGTCGACCTCTTCTTTGATCCTTAAGGCCATGTGGGGGTGAAATCTTCTTGACCGTTGTTTCACAGGTGTTGCCCCTGGTTTAAGCACGAGCCGATGTTCCACTAAGGAGGGGTCAAGACCTGGCATGTCCTCATAAGACCAGGCGAAAGAATCGCTATACTCCCTTAATACCTTGATTAGATCTTCTTCTACCTGTGAAGGGAGATTAGCAGAAATAATGACGGGCCTTGGGTCTTCTTCTGTTCCCAAGTTGATTTCCTTTGTAGGTTCATCCACTGCCGTCGACGGCTGGTCGAATCTCTTTAATCCTTGTGCATATAAGTCGGCAGTATCCTCTACATCGCTATCTTCACCTATTGGATCCTTCTCATCCAAAACCTCATAGATGCCTAATCCGTCGTCGCTCCATTCCCCTTCTATTTCCTCTTCGTCTTTAATCACAATTGCCGTGGCGACGAATTCCGGACATTTCAAAAGAGCATGACACCGCTGAGCTATATCTTGCAAGAACATATCAGGAACAGATCGGGACGGATGCGCAAGCGAGTGCGGCTCAGAATGGGAAGGGTTGGACGACCTAGAACAAGACCCGACTTCTCTAGACCTAACTGACTCTACTTCTCTAGACTCGACGGACCCTAATCCTAACCTAGGGGACAGAAGACCTAGTGGAAGGGGAGGAGCAGGGGACTCGTGCCCTTGGGAGGATGGAGACAGGATAGCGTAATCTTCTACTGAAATCTCCGTTTCAAGTTTGACGTTTTTTTTTGGAGATCAGCAGAGACTACACAGCAAGATGGAGGAGGTGGGAGCTGCATAGGGAACAGCTCGGGGAAGATGCAATCAAAGAAGGGATTAGAAGAAGAGAACCACATCTCGTGGAGCTGAGCGTTGGGAGGAGGAGGAGTAAACAAAGTGGAGAGATCAATGCGTGGACACTTCCTGCCAGTACAAGGAATGAATAGAATCTCCGGTGGATCAATGAAAGATGAAGTTACCATGACAGGAGGAAGGCGGGGTACGAATTCCTTTTGTTGAAAGATAGATTTGAAGCGTGAGAGAGACCAAGAACAGACAACTGGAGAGCTCTCCTCCTTCTGTAGATTAACAATAAGCTGCTTCTTCGGCCTCCACTGCATAAGCCGAACTTCTTGTCGCTTCCTCTGAGATTCTTCCTCATAAAAGAGCCCCTGCAAGGCCTGACTGTAGTCGAGCATGTCATCATCTGACCCTCTTGGCAAGGGAGGCGGACTGGCAATTGGACAAACTGTATTCCTCTCTTGTTGAACCGGCTTTGGAGCTAATGTGCCAGGCTGGAGAGGCCCTTTGACAAAATGCTGACGATAATCCCAGGTGAGCGGCCCAGAATCACTTATCATAGATAATGCTGTCTCCTTGTAACCGAGGCCTCTTCTGCCCATTTTTCTTCCCTTGGGTATAGGCCTAGTCATCCCTTGTAGTTGCGCACCGAGGCCTCTCCCCGGTTGATAGCCCAGTTTCAATATAATATTCCACCCCTTTGAATCTCGAATCTGCGGCTTCACTTTGACCTTAGCTGGAGTAGTGATGGGCTTAGGAGATGTGTAAGCCCAAGGAAAGTTCAACTCAAGCACTGACAGAACGGGTCGGCTGCTCGGCCAGAGTGTGGGAAGAACTTGATCTGAGATGGCCTTGACTGTCTGTACCGTGGACAAGCTTTTAACTTTGACGACCCTCCCTTGGAAGGGGAATTTAACGCACTGATGTGCGGTGGAGGGTACGGCGCCAAGCGTGTCAATCCAGGGACGACCCAAGATAGCCTTGAACATAGGGTCGATATCGAGAACATAGAATTCCACGGCCATAGTAAGGGGCCCGAGCTCTGCCTGAATGGTGATTACCCCGTGACATGCCCGCCTTGAGTTGTCATATGTTGCTATAGTGGTGGGAGTAGGCCGTAGTAACTCTTCAGATATGTTGCATGCTCGGAGAGTACTAAGTGGGCAAACATTAATTGAGGCTCCCGTGTCAACCAGTGCCGCTTCAATGTCGACTTTGTTCAGAGTAATTGTTATGCAAAGCGGCATTTGCCGAGCCCCCGGAGGTGCAAGCTCGATTTCAGAGAACGTGATTGCCGGCCCTTTGGAGATAGTTGCCAATGCCGTTGGTAGACTGTCGACTGCCATGTCTTCGCTAACCATTACCTTCTACAAGAAGTCCCTCAGTGCATCCTGATGAAGGGTAGACCTTTTGATCAGCTCCAGCACGGATATCTTAGCGGGTACTCGATCCAGATGATGTAACAAGTCATATTGAGTACCCGACAGGGGTTCAGCTTCTTCTTGTTCGGCCGTTGGCTGGGTGGACTGGGGATTTGGAGTAGTAATGTAATTCCGATGGAACATCTTCCCGCTCCTTAAAGCACAGTTTGCCGCAGCATCCGAAGATAGTATGATAGGCGCTGCAGGGTGGATGAGTGGAACAGGCTGTGCGGGGGAGGTGATTTGGTGAAGTGTAGGGTTGGTGAGGTTAATGGGAGGTGAGCGGATGATGGGTGAAGGATTGGTGGGAGGCAGGGTGGTGATGAATGTCGATGCGGGTGGAGGGAAGGCTAGTGGATGTTTGAGAGTGGGCAAAGGATTAGGTGGTGGTGTGATGATGGCAAGGGGAGTAAGTGTTGGAGGGTATGATGGGATGGAGAGCGGTAGAGGGTTTGCTGGAGCGGGTGTGGATGGCAGGACGAGCGGAGGGGGTGTTGGTTGTGTAGGGAGGATGAAGGAAGGGTTGCGGGGGTTGTGGTGGAAGGCCATTACTTGCGGTGTGGCGCCATCATCATCAAAAGACCACCCGGCGTTGGGGGCAGGTGGTTGAACCACGTTTACTTGCGCTGGTGCCGGCGGTTGCTGCGGAGGAGCGGGTGGATGATTCGGCATCGGGTTCTGGTGGATGCCCAGGTCTTGTACTTGCTGTGGTTGCTGCTGTTGTGGCGGCTGCTGTGGCTGCGGTGCTTGATGCTGCTGCACTTGCTGCCCCTGCGGCTGCCTTCTCTTCTCTTTAATCTCCACAATGGCCCTATGCATTTCGGCCCAGTCGATTCTCTGCCCTTCATGAAGGTCATATACCAGATCTCGGAACTGAAAACATCCTTCTATGGTATGGCCAGGCTGCCTATGGAACATACAATATTTAGTCTGATCAACCGCCGGGTTCCAAACAGGCCGTTCCGGAGGAAGTTGGATTGCATTTACTGACATAAGTGCCGAGAAAATATCCGTAAGTGTCTCTGGCAATGGAGGATACTGGGCTCTCCTGGGAGCCGGGCGCTTGCTATTAGGGTTGTTGTTGTTGTAGCCGTTGGGTGGAGGGACGTTATGATATTGCGATGGTGGCAGTGGTTGTTGTGGTGCGGCGAAGGTGTTTTGTGGAATGGTGAAGGCGGGGGGAGGGTTTTGTGGAGTGGCCTGGATGTTTTGTGGAGAGGGGTTTTGTGGATTGCGGGGGGTTTTGGTTGTAGCGGAAAGGTGCGGCCTGAAAGGGAAAAGTAACGGCCTGTACTTGCTCGTTTGTTTGAACTCCTTCGGTAACTGGCCCTTGCGGTTTCTTATGGTACTTGGACTTTTGATTTTCGAAAAGAGAATGGATAGGGGAGTCCTTGAATTGAGTCTGTATGAAGCGCGCCCGGCTGTAGAGTTGATGCATATTAGCTATATCATTCATTGCCAGGATGTTGCGGAAGGTCGGGGTGGCATTGGAAATTAGCAGTTTGACCTTTTCTTCCTCTGGAATATGGCCGGGCACTCTAGCGGCCATTTGTCTCCACCTGTCTGCATAGGTGGCGAAGTCTTCCTCTGGCTTCATCTTCTCTGCTACTAGATCTGTAAATGAATATTCTGGCCCGACCCTGTCCTGAAACCGCTGAATGAATTTGTCCTTAACTACCTTGAAACTCTCGGCCTCTTCCAGCGGCAGAGAATAGAACCATTCCAGAGCAACTCCATCTAAGGATCGGCGGAATAAATACGCCATGAGGCGATCATCATACTGGAACTGCGCCGATTCATATAGAAAATCCCTCACATGGATAAAGGGATTGCTGTTCCCATCGTACTTGCGATAGTTGGGGAGCTCTGATTGCGGAGGGAACCGAATGTTCTGGAAGCTCGGAATAGGAATATCGGCCAAGGATTGTGGGCCAACCCTTTTCTGGAGGAAGTCGAGTTGTTGCTGCATGGCGGCCCACTTGTTAAGGAAGTCCTGCTCTTGGGAGGGAGCAGGGGTAGTGAAGGACGCCGATTGTATTTGAGGAGCGGATGGAATGACTGTAGCAGAAGGGGGAGGCCCATAGACAGTGGGTATAGGGGGCCCGTAGGAAGGATATTGGGCCTGAGATATGCCCGGATGGGAGTGAGTTTGGGCCACCCCTTGCTGAGGGTGTAAGAAATCAGAAGGGTTCATGAGAAGCTGTGAAGCCACCGAACCAGAATTGTGATGATCCACCTGGACAAAAGCAGGGATAGGCGATTTCCCTTTATCAAAAGACTGATGGGCTGAATTGGAAGATTGGCCCATCTCCATGTCGGCGAAAGTGATGGTCCGGGGTTGGACCGGAGTGAGGTCAATTGGAGTGGGCTGAATGGACGACCCGATAATGGAAGGATTAGATTGACCTTGAACAGCGGCGGAGGGAGAAGCGTTGGACCCTTGCATAGCTTGATATAGGACTTGAAGTTGGGTCGGGTCCAATTGGGCCATCATGTGAAGGACGGAGCCCGCGGAAGGAGTAGAAAGAGAAGGGGTACCTTGACTACCTCCCACATATGTGGAGGACGGGAGAGGGGCAATCCCTTCTCCGGAGGGAAAGGTGGCAACCCTAGGGGGGTTCTTAAGGAGCCCTTGAGGAAGAGAGTCCTCTTGGGAGCGCGGAGGATTGAAGGATGCCATGGTAGATTCGAAGAGGGGATTGGAATAGAACGTGAAGGAGGGAGTGACTCGAGGAGATGATTCAGACGGACGAAAATAACTCCACATGCAACGGACAACCTTGACAAAACGCAAAAACAACCAACACAAAACACACAATAAGCAATCAAACTTAGGTGATTCTGACAAGATGCAAGTGATAAAAGATGAAGACACTCAAAAATCAAGCAAGTTGTTTAGAATGATACGACAAGATTCTTATGATTTCTCCTTCGGAACTTTAGTGAATTGATCGATATGTGCTCTCATCAATAGGTTCCTAATAGGAGATGGATATGGGACTTGGTTTGACTCTAAGTGTAACCACTCAATCACTTATGCAACCCTAGACACGGGGTGGGAAAGGTACAACCAGCCCGGCGTCGGTGTGGGAATCCACGGCTCGCGGGGACTTACGGAGGTCCCTGCTGTGATTTCCTAGTCGGCCCCAAGGAATATGGAGACGAGAGGTCCTCACAACAAGGTATGAAAAATGCAAGCTAAGATATGACAAGATGAATGACCCTATGTGCACCGGAGTGCATGCAAAGTCTAACCTAACAATCTAACAATCAATAGTGCACACCATGATATGCAGATATGAGCAAAGCAAGAGGAGGGTCAAGTGTCACCCAAGCAATAAATCACAGCAAAAACTGCGGAAATAAATGCACCTCGGATGCGTACCTGCCAGGGGAGTAACGGTCGAAGGCCCCTGCGTCAGAGAACAATACCGGTCGAAGGACAGACTGCCGGATAATATATAACGCGGGGGGATGAGACCGTCAGATGAGCCAGGGAACCAAAAACTAACCGAAGTAATCGGAAAGCCCGTGAAAGCTCACACAGCAGAACCAAAGCGGCGGCCTAATGCCCCTGCGTCAGACGACTGTGACGCGGGGACACAGGACCGTCAGAGGACTCAGAAAACCAGAATGAGCAATGAATACGAAGGAAACAAAAGACAATTGAACAAACAGATGATGGCAGGTTTAAACAAGAATCAGAAGCACGATTGGCACAAGTTGTCCCACCGTGATCGCCAAAAAATTATCTGTTGATATTTATTTGCCTATCTTTTATCTTACTTTTGAGGTTTGCAAAGTAATATGGCAAGATGACAAACAAGCAATCAAAGATCTACTCAAACCTATGAACATGTGAACATGAACCTAGGCAATCATAGCTAGCTCTAGCATGGGCATGCTATCTCAATCAAATTACGCTAAGGAAAAGGAAAAAACACACGCCGGAGCATGGAGCAAGGAATAAATAAAAACACACCGCTAGGGGTGGAACAAGCAAGGGAAATAAAGATGTGATGAAGAAGACAGCTAATGCCCAATACCAAGGAAAGATGTGATCGCCACCAAAGTAAACACAAGTCAAAGACTCGAATGTACCTTGGAAATAGGTGGATGAAACACCCGCCCACGGGAGAGAAAACCAAGGAAAGCCTGCAGATCAACTTGGAAGTAACGGCCAGAACCCCGTGCGTCGCTTAGAAGCGACGGCCGTACGATAGACCGCCGGAAGATAGTGACGCGCCTGCACCAGACCGTCAGGTAACCTGCAGTAGTAAAGCTTGAATCCTTTTAACTCCAACTCTTCCAGCCGGCTAGAAGACTTGGGCCACGTGCTAATGAACCTGTAAACCTGCCAAAGATGTGGAAAGACAAGACAAGACAACCTCAATTAGCCCTCTTCACAAGCATAGCATCAATTCTTAAAGAGTTTAAGAACATCAAAAGGAGAGGGAATTACCGGGGAGTTTTTGGTTTTTTAACCCCTCTGGGTGTTTTTAAAAGTTTGGGAGGATGTTTGTATGCTTAAAGAACAGTGAAAAATGTGGAGGAAGAGAAGGGACGATGCTTTGTTTGAGGAAAACCAAGGAAGAACTCAAGCATGCAAGGATGAACTTGAAAGACAAAACTAAAGTACTCCCTTGATTAGAAGATGGATGGACGTGGGAAGCAGCTCCTCCTGGATGAAGATGGCTCCTGAGTTCGGCAGCACTTCGTCGTGAATTCAAATCTCCTCCCCTTTTGGCCATGAAGTCAAGGGTTCTATTTATAGACCCTCAAACTCTTAGGTCGAGCAGAGGATAATTCAGCAGGAAAGAGGGATAAATCTTAGCAAATCCTCGAAGATAATATCACCAAGAGTCCATAGAAACAAACGGGGGGTCCTGAGGATCAGATTTGAAAGAGATAACGTCAATCCAAGTTCTTATCTCAACTACGGAGTAGCAGAGAAAAGGCCTGAACTGCCAGGACTCTCGGAAGGAAGTAACGGCTGCACGACAGACCGCCACTTGGAAGTAACGCATCAAGGAACGACCGCCATTTTCAACCCTATCCCAAAGAGATAAGATCAACGGGAAGAAGATCCAAACAATAGGACTCTTCAAGGAAGCGACGGCCAAGGCATAGGGCGTCAGAATGAAACGACGGCTGCACGACAGACCGTCATCATCAACGTGGAAATTAAGGGATAAGCACTGAAAACGAGGCCTCAAGCCTTAAGACTCTTCAAAAAGTAACGGCCCAGGTTCTATCCGTCAGAGGGAAGCAACGCGCCTGACTGAGACCGTTATTATCATTGAGGTTCCAAAAATAGGGTGAAGGGTTTTGCTGAGCTTCATCCAACGAAATGCCACCGGGAGCCACATCTTAATCCAGGAACTAAGACCCAAAAAAAAAACAGGCTTCAACTGATCAAGAGACTAATCAAAGAATGAACAACTCGGAGCATCATATAGAATAAATAAGGAGATGACCCGACTTATTGGGTATAAAATGGGTGTCAACACCCCTGTCCATTGTTTGAGTGTAACGCGCCTGCCCCTGGCCGTTACATTCAATTTGGCCGAGCTTGGCTGGCTGTGCCCGTTGGGTGTAACGCGCTTGCCCCCATGCGTCGTTGTGATACAACGCGCCTGCTCCTGGCCGTCGTTTGCTGTTTTTTGCTGGGTTGAGGGTGGTTGTGCACGTTGAGAGTAACGCGCCTGCCCCTGTGCGTCGTTTGGCTCTGACGCCTCTCCCCTGCCGCGTCGTTTGGTTGTAACGCGCCTGGCGTTGCGCGTTGCTTCGCTTTTGCTGAGGGTGGCTGTGCACGTTGTGAATAACGCGCCTACCCCCGTGCGTCGTTTGGTTGTAACGCGCCGGGTGTCGTGCGTTATTTGGCTTTACGTGGTTTTGTAGGTTGTCAGGGTGGTGTGAGTGACGGCCTGTATCCCGTCCGTCGTTTGGGAAGTAACGGCCCTAGGCTAGACTGTCTCTTGCTTGTAGCGGTCTAGGGCTGGTGCGTTACATTCCTTGTGCCTTGGTTTTCCGCCCCTTGATTCCTGTGTGTCTTGGCTTGGCCTTGTGGTCTGCCCATTGTCTCGTGGATGTCTCCCGACGTCCTATGAGGGTTAAGACTACGTTGTAAGGTAGCCAGGAGTCTTCTTACTTGTGGTAGGATTCTTGATCCTACTTTTGTATGCGGTTGTGTGGTTCAGGTCAACCCGGTTTGACCCAGGGGTTGACGTGTGACCTTGTGTGTGTGTCTCGGTGGTTGTGTCCGGCTCGAGACACTGCTTCTGGATGCTTCGAGGTGTTATTCTACCTCGATCTACGTGTCCAACTGTGTTGAGGGTTCTTGGCATTTCCCTCAGGTCTCCGTGTGTTGTTTTCTGCGGAGCGTGGTTTCTCTGGCTTAGGATTGGACCGATTGGCGGCTTGTTCCGCTGTTTGTGACGATCTTACCTTTGAGTCGTCCGACTCAGGGATCGTTACGTTGTAGGTCTAGTTGCCTGGTCCTGAGTCTGTTGGCGGTTGTCTAGCTGTCTTGGTGCTTTGTGGTGCACGAGACAGGGCTTTTCTTAGACTGTCTGTGCTTTAGCACCTGTGTTTCAGAGTCTGTGCCTTGTGAGCCTCCACCAGTTGTATCCCTAGGCTTTTGTCGACCCACCGGGAGTGGTGGAGGGGTTTTCCTGTTGCGTTTGGTACGTACGGTTCTTAAGCTAGTTCCGTGGGCCCCAGCCAACGGTAGCGTCCTACCGAGGGGAATACTAGCTAGAGGCCTGGCCTAGGTAGTGGTCAGTGTGTGCACACGTGGTCAGGGACTGGGGACTTGCGTCGACGGGCGTGGCCCTGACTAGTCACTCGTAGTTGGTGCTGTAGTTTCGTGCTGTGGTACCATGTTTCCTTGGAACTGTTGTTCCTCGGACCTGGTTCTTGGTGTGTCTTGTCCTTGAGAGACTTGACACTTGTGGCACAGTGTAAGACGTCAGTGGACGCATCTGGCTGTTCTTCTGGGAGGAGGGTGCTCCTGTTACTCGGTGCTGTGACTCTCGCGTTTTCTTGTGCGCTGTGACCTTTGCGCGTTGCCCTCTCGTGGCCGTACTCGAGGTCAGTGTTCTGTCGTTGGCATGACATTCTCGTCATGCGTGGGGCTGTGTGCACGACGTCTCCTGTCGTGTTTTGTCTGTGTTTTCGACGTCGGCGTCTGCCTTCGCCTTTCTTTTGGCTGACGGATTGGGTTACCCTACTGCGCGAGTTTGGGGTTGACCGTCTGTTGCCGTTTGGAGTAGCTTAGGGTGCCGAGTTCTCCTCGGTGGCCGTTGTCCCGTGTTTTACGGCCTCGCTCTTCTTTGTTGTTGAGCTCCCCTTGCTCTTAGCCTGTTCCCTACTCCTGCTGTACCCTATCGGTTTACAGCTTTTTAGTGTAGCCTTTCCTGCTTTGCTGCACTTGCTGTTTCCGTAGTTACTTCCGTTGCTCTGTGCGTTTTCCAGTGGGGATCCGCGTGACCCCTACTGAGTTTCTGTTTAGAGACTCACCCCTGCTTTTCAGGTGGGTTTCGCCGCCTGCCTCTGCTGCTATTGGAGGTGCGTGTTCGCTGTAGCTGCCAGCTGTACCTACGTCGGGCTTCCCCCGACTTCTGTGTACGTTTCTTTTCTGTCGGACTGTACTGTGATAGACTTGTTGTCTTTCCTTTGGGCTAGACTCTGGTGTATAATTGTAATTATCTAAACTTTTAATGAAAAGGTAATTTTATTTCTGCTACTTTAGCAACCCATTGTAATGAAATTTAATTGCTTATTGTTATATCTGCTGGCTTCAATGTATTCCACACACTCCTTTTTCCCTTCGGTGCTTTCCCGCGCTTGGGAGGCCTCGCGGGTCCCATGTGGTATCACGTGTATTCGTTATTTATACCGGGTGCACCGGGTATCCGGAATCTGAGTCGCTACAGTTGGTATCAGAGCAGTATTCTGAGATGTTCGGAGTTCTTTTCTGAGCTATCAGATCATTGTCGTGTGAGATACATGGAAATCCAGATATACAGTTACCAGAGTCCTTGAGGTCCAGTACAGTCTTTTGCTGGTGTAGGTGTTGCAATATTTGTCGCGGTGTTCTTTGCGATGTGGTCTTGTGCGTGCTTGGTTGGCACTATACGAGATGATTTTTGCTCTCGTCTGGGTGTGACGAGGTGCTTTGTTCGATTTTGAAGTTGGTCTCGATCGTGTTGCACTTGGCAGTGTTTGTCGGTTGGCATGAACCTGCAGTGCACTGTTCGAGCTATTTTCTGAATTTTGTTCAGGTGGCTTATGACTTTTAGCATTGGTGTGATGGCCATGCACGTTCTTACGTTGCTTTGGTTGTCCCAACTTGAGTCTGTGTAGCTCCTGATGCATTATTGTTTCAGTTGTCTCGATTGTCGTGTTGCCTCGATGGAGAAGTTGCTCAGGCGAGCTAGGATTCCCCTTCCTGGTGAGCTTATGTTGTTGAGCTTGTTGCTTCTCGTTCTCCTTGGTGAAGCTCTTTCGGGGTGAGCTTTGGAATTGCTGTCTTGGTGGTGCCTTTGTTCTGCGTCTGCTTAAGTGTGGACAGCTTTGTTTTGAGTCTGATCTGCTCCTTGTTGTACGGTTGCTTGGCTTTGGACTCCGTAATGGTGTTAAGAGCTGTCGTGTACCGTATTTGTCGTGCTGTGTCCAACGGCCGATGTATTGTGAAGGCTCATTTGTCGTTCCAGGACGTGAAGGTAAACTGAGATTGGCATTTTTCGTTGCTGAAGCTGGTGCTCTTCTTTTGTTGCACTTAGGCTCTTTGTGATCGGTTGTTCGCGTGATCGGTACTCGTGGCGTGTGGTTTGTGATCTTTGTTGATTGCGATGGCGCCTAGTGTGTGCTGAGGTGCGATTACCGATGTTGTTCTGTTGCCTGTGCGCGTTGTTGAGAGTACAGCTGAAGTGTGTGGGTTGGTTACCCATTTGTCGAGAGGTTTTGTTCCTTCTCGATGTGGCTTCGTCTTGGCTTCTCGTGCCTTGACTTTGGTTGTGCCGTGCCATTGTTTGTGGTTTTCTGGTACTGGCATTGGCATTTGCGAGTGTTGGGGAATTTATCGGCATTCCTGCTGATTGAGTACCCTTTTGCTCTGTATTTCTTTCTTGGGTGTTGTGCTCTCGAGGCGTGTTGCTAGTCCTTGAGATGCGTTCCCCAAGATTGTCATTTCTCGTTGTTGTGGGTCTTCTCTTGGTGAGCAGTCTGATGCGTGACCCGTTCCCGTGTGGTCGTGTGCTCAGCTATTTCTGTGCCTTGATGTGACCCTACTTGCAGATGTGTTCCTTGGCACTGCGTATTGTGCGGAGCCAGAATTCTGCAGGTGCTGCCGTTGTGTTGTTTTTGTAAGCGCTGTTTCTTTATGATTTTGTGTCTCTGTCTTGGACCATGGTCTTGTCAGTTGGCTTTGCTGTACTCCCTTCCTGGTGGAGTTAGCTTGCGACTCGATCAGATGTGATAGCTGGCTGAGTGCTGACTTGATTGTGTTTGTGGTCCGGTGTTGTTGTTGTCGTTGGTGTCCTGTGTGCCAGGTGTTCCCTGTTGTCTTTGGCACTGGAGCCGATGATGTGGTCGAGCGGTCAGCTGTGAGGACTGTGTTTCCTGGTGTAAGCTGCTGCTTGCCGTGAGGTTATTGTGTTTTTCGGTGTTGCTTCTCTGTTGTTGTGGCAGTCGTGTCTCCGTCCCTGGTGAGACGTAAACGACATTGCCTTTGCCTCGGAGGTGTCAGATGTGTTCACTTTGGTGCCATGCTCGTGCTGTGGACTTGCTGTCTTGGAAGCTGAGCATGTACCTGAAATTGGGGTCTGACGATGTTCCTCTGAGCTGTGTTTTCTGAGATTTGTGTTATTGGGTTGTTCTCCCTTGCTTCTCCTTTGTTAGTCCTTAATTTCGAGGGTGAAATTTCTTAAAGGAGGGGAGGATGTAATGCCCTGGATCTTGATGGATCTTTTGCAGGTCTTGTTGGATCTCTGCTGGATCTTTCGGATATGTTTCGGATTGGTTTCGTTGAGTTTCGGTTCGCTTTTGTGGCTTCCGAGTTGAGTTTGACGAGCCGTGTGGGTTTTTCTCTCGTACTAGTTACGGAACCCTACGGTGAGTTTGTTTGTCAATTCTCGAACTCGTGGATGCTACAGCGATGATGTACTCTTCGAGCTGGTCGTTTCGACTATTTTTACGTATTTTTCTGAATTTGTGCATTTTTGGCGCATTTTCAGAATTTTCGGAAATTAGGAAAATTTCCTAATTTCTTTTCTTTTTATTTCCTTTTCCTCTCTCTCTCCTCACTCTCGCGATCTCACTCTCTCTCTCCCGTTCTCTCTCGTTCGTCCCCCTCTTTGGCCCGGCTACAGACGGAGCGATCGTGGGCGGGTTGGCGACGAGGTGGAGCTGTCGAGGTGCGCGATGGGGAGAGGATCGGATCGATTCTGGCGCGATCCCGTTCGGTGGATTCAAAGCCAGTGAAATCGGTTCGCGAGTGGATTTCGGCGTGGTTTAGTCCCTTCGGGGCGCGGTTTCTTCGGTGAAGGTAGGGTGACTGATCCTTACTTCGTCTTCTCCGTTTTCCCTGCCATTGCACGGCGTTCGGCTAGGAAACGGTCGAGTTTGGGCTTGTTTTGCGTAAACCGTGATTTTCGTGGTTTTTAGGGTCGACCGGTAAACGGCGACCATTTGCGGCGTAGTTAGTTTTTAACTGACCGCTGGGACGTTAGAATCCCATCCACGTTGATTTCGTGTGGTTTGGTGTTCATTCGAGGCCGGTAGAAGCCCGGGAATCTCGGTGACCCACTTAGGGTGGATTTGATGAAATCGCCTGAATCGTGCGTTTTTGAGCTTGCATGTGGGGTTTTGAGTCCCCTGATGTTGTTTTTGGTCGTTTGGGTTTGTATCCCCTGCGTTTCGGCATGAACGGGGCGTGGAACGGGCCGGTTTGGCCGTTCCTCTGTTTTCCCGCCGTATGGGAAGCAGCGGTCGTTTCAGTGGCCGTTATTTGGCTCTGACGGCCCTACGATAGGCCGCCATTTGTTTAGGCGTTTTTGAGCTTTTTGGCTTCTGGGAATGTGATGGCTCTAAGCTGGCGCGTCGCTTCCCTGTAACGTGCCTAGGTCTGCGCGTTACTTCGCTTGTTGTTGCCTTGTTTTGGGGTTGAGTCGGTTGATCTAACGCGCTTGACCTAGCGCGTTAGATGGAAGCGACGCGCCTTGTCCTGGCCGTTGCTTGCTGTTTGATCGACGTTGACCTGTTGAGGCGGTGCCTCCAACGGTTGTGCCCCTGTCCGTTGTTTGAGTGTAACGCGCCTGCCCCTGGCCGTTACATTCAGTTTGGCCGAGCTTGGGTGGCTGTGCCCGTTGGGTGTAACGCGCTTGCCCCCATGCGTCGTTGTGATACAACGCGCCTGGTCCTGGCCGTCGTTTGCTGTTTTGTGATGGGTTGAGGGTGGTTGTGCACGTTGAGAGTAATGCGCCTGCCCCTGTGCGTCGTTTGGCTCTGACGCCTCTCCCCTGCCGCGTCGTTTGGTTGTAACGCGCCTGGCGTTGCGCGTTACTTCGCTTTTGTTGAGGGTGGATGTGCACGTTGTGAATAACGCGCCTACCCCCGTGCGTCGTTTGGTTGTAACGCGCTGGGTGTCGTGCGTTACTTGGCTTTACGTGGTTTTGTAGGTTGTCAGGGTGGTGTGAGTGACGGCCAGTCTCCCGTCCGTCGTTTGGGAAGTAACGGCCCTAGGCTAGACCGTCTCTTGCTTGTAGCGGTCTAGGGCTGGTGCGTTACATTCCTTGTGCCTTGGTTTTTCGCCCGTTGATTCCTGTGTGTCTTGGCTTGGCCTTGTGGTCTGCCCATTGTCCCGTGGATGTCTCCCGACGTCCTATGAGGGTTCAGACTACATTGTAAGGTAGCCAGGAGTCTTCTTACTTGTGGTAGGATTCTTGATCCTACTTTTGTATGCGGTTATGTGGTTCAGGTCAACCCGGTTTGACCCAGGGGTTGACGTGTGACCTTGTGTGTGTGTCTCGGTGGTTGTGTCCGACTCGAGACACTGCTTATGGATGCTTCGAGGTGTTGTTCTACCTCGATCTGCGTGTCCAGCTATGCTGAGGGTTCTTGGCATTTCCTTCAGGTCTCCGTGTGTTGTTTTCTGCGGAGCGTGGTTTCTCCGGCTTAGGATTGGACCGATTGGCGGCTTGTTCCGCTGTTTGTGACGATCTTGCCTTTGAGTCGTCCGACTCAGGGATCGTTACGTTGTAGGTCTAGTTGCCTGGCCCTGAGTTTGTTGGCGGTTGTTTAGCTGCCTTGGTGCTTTGTGGTGCACGAGACAGGGCTTTTCTTAGACTGTCTGTGCTTTAGCACCTGTGTTTCGGAGTCTGTGCCTTGTGAGCCTCCACCAGTTGTAGCCCTAGGCTTTTGCCGACCCACCGGGAGTGGTGGAGGGGTTTTCCTGTTACGTTTGGTACGTACGGTTCTTAAGCTAGTTCCGTGGGCCCCGGCCAACGGTAGCGTCCTACCGTGGGGAATACTAGCTAGAGGCCTGGCCTAGGTAGTGGTCAGTGTGTGCACACGTGGTCAGGGACTGGGGACTTGCGCCGACAGGCGTGGCCCTGACTAGTCACTCGTAGTTGGTGCTGTAGTTTCGTGCTGTGGTACCATGTTTCCTTGGAACTGTTGTTCCTC
This sequence comes from Amorphophallus konjac, assembly GCA_022559845.1. NCBI lineage: Eukaryota > Viridiplantae > Streptophyta > Magnoliopsida > Alismatales > Araceae > Amorphophallus > Amorphophallus konjac. The sequence continues at coordinate 8,969,808 of CM040120.1, forward strand.
GGACCTGGTTCTTGGTGTGTCTTGTCCTTGAGAGACTTGACACTTGTGGCGCAGTGTAATACGTCAGTGGACGCATCTGGCTGTTCTTCTGGGAGGAGGGTGCTCCTGTTACTCGGTGCTGTGACTCTCGCGTTTTCTTGTGCGCTTTGACCTTTGCGCGTTGCCCTCTCGTGGCCGTACTCGAGGTCAGTGTTCTGTCGTTGGCATGACATTCTCGTCATGCGTGGGGCTGTGTGCACGACGTCTCCTGTCGTGTTTTGTCTGTGTTTTCGGCGTCGGCGTCTGCCTTCGCCTTTCTTTGGCTGACGGATTGGGTTACCCTACTGCGCGAGTTTGGGGTTGACCGTCTGTTGCCGTTTGGAGTAGCTTAGGGTGCCGAGTTCTCCTCGGTGGCCGTTGTCCCGTGTTTTACGGCCTCGCTCTTCTTTGTTGTTGAGCTCCCCTTACTCTTAGCCTGTTCCCTACTCCTGCTGTACCATGTCTGTTTACAGCTTTTTAGTGTAGCCTTTCCTGCTTTGCTGCACTTGCTGTTTCCGTAGTTGCTTCCGTTGCTCTGTGCGTTTTCCAGTGGGGATCCGCGTGACCCCTACTGAGTTTCTATTTAGAGACTAACCCCTGCTTTTCAGGTGGGTTTCGCTGTCTGCCTCTGCTGCTCTTGGAGGTGCGTGTTCGCTGTAGCTGCCAGCTGTACCTGCGTCGGGCTTCTCCCGACTTTTGTGTACGTTTCTTTTCTGTCGGACTGTACTGTGATAGACTTGTTGTCTTTCCTTTGGGCTGGACTCTGGTGTATAATTGTAATTATTTGAACTTTTAATGAAAAGGTAATTTTATTTCTGCTACTTTAGCAATCCATTGTAATGAAATTTAATTGCTTGCTGTTATATCTGCTGGCTTCAATGTATTCCACACACTCCTTTTTCCCTTCGGCGCTTTCCCGCGCTTGGGAGGCCTCGCGGGTCCCATGTGGTATCACGTGTATTCGGTATTTATGCCGGGTGTACCGGGTATCCGGAATCCGGGTCGCTACAGATTTTCTTTCACAATCAGTGGATGCGTCTGGTCAAATCCATAGTTACCAATATATTTTGTCATTAATGGAACAAGTGGTGACTGAGATCGGGGAGGAGTACATTGTATAAGTGGTGATTGACAATGGGTCGAACTATAAGAAGGTTGGGGAGGAGCTGATGAGGAGCATATGTCACATTTTCTGGACCCCCTGTGCAACACTGTGTAGATCTGATGCTGAAGGAGATTGGGCAGCTTCGTGTAGTCAAATCTGTGGTCGAGGTGGCACAAAAAATCATGAAATATATCTACAACCACACACTTGTATTGGCATGGATGCGGGAGCATTGTGGCGGCGAACTGTTGAGGTCGGGCATCACACGATTTGCCACCAACTACATCGCATTGCAGAGCCCTCTGAAGCACAAGGATGGGTTGAAGCAAATGTTTAGAGATGAGACCTGGCTGAGTTCCTCTTTTGCTGCTTCACGTGAAGGAGAGGAGGTCGAGGAGATTGTCAACACCACTAATTTTTGGGATAGAGTGAAGGTATAAGTATCATTGATGGAGCCACTGTATGAGGTACTGCGATGTGTGGATGGGGATAGAGTACCAAACATGGGGTTGGTGTACAACAAAATTGAAGCTGCCGAGCGGAAGATTCTTGCAACGTCTAAAAAATATGGACCCACCATCTTTGAGATTGCGAAGGACAGATGGGACAGACAAATGAGCCACGATCTTCACATGGTAGGTAAACACTTACATTCTCATCCAATAAATGAGCCGCGATCTTCAGCTGATACCAATATGTAATTCATTGTCTTGTGATTGCAGCGTACTACCTACATCCGGCCTTCCAATATGCTCGGGGCCTTGCTTATGATGATACCTTGATAGAATCGATCAACATTAGGGTAGATCGATTATTTGGCGGCCCAATAGATGTTGCTGATGCGTTGAATGAGGTATACTTGGATAGTTTACCAGTGAGAATATGAAATGAAATATACACTTAATATTTTTCGATAATGCAGATGAAAATATATAGAGAGGCAATTGGTTCATTTGCGACACCTAATGCCGTGGCCAGTCGTGACAGACTCGATGCAGGTAATGTGTCTTCACAATGCACATTTATAGCTCGACAAGTAATTTTTGCATGTAATTATTATATTGTACGTGATCTGCCTTAATCACAGCTGAGTGGTGACTAAATTATGGCACAAGTGCACCGACATTAAGGAATATCGCAATGAGAGTTCTATCACAAACATCCTCGTCGAGTGGGTGTGAGCGGAATTGGTCGACATTCTCCTTCTTACATACTAAGTTGAGGAATAGGCTAACACACCGCAGGCTGGATAAAATTGTGTATGTTCATTACAACATGAGGCTAAAGGATCGGCATGTACAGATGGATACAAGGAGAGGAGAGAGAGATTACGACCCAACATATGCTGTGTACTTGCGAGACGATGATGACCCTATGGTTTCATGGGTTGCAAGAGCCACGACCGAGCGTGGTGAGGCAGAACTTGACGAGGAGGCCGAACAACCAGGCGAGACACCACGATCTAATACTTTTCTTGCATCAGCTGTACAAGAGGCAGTGGGGGAGGGAGATGACATCCATGTGCAGATGGGTGGTGACGAGTCAGCAACATGACGTGATGAGAAAGTTAATTTGGATGAATACCTCGTCATTGGGGGTGGAGACACATTGTATGCGTATGATGATATAGCATGGGAGCGATTGATCCAACCTCCAGCAATTCAGCGTCCACCGCCAGCTCAGGTGAAATAATATATAAAAATTGAATCGCATATTTGATTAGATAGAGTAAGCATATGTCTATGTATGATGATGTAAGAAATATATTGCAGGTCGAGCCGACAAATGATATACCTGTAGGAGAACAATGGTCCCGGGTTGCTGCACCGTGGCATTCAATATCTGCGGAACCCAGAAGGTTATCCACTTCAATAGAGGCTAGGGGGAGTTCCTCATTTAGAGATATAAAATTATATTGTCATTTCTACATTTATATGTTATATTTCATTGGTAATTGAATATATTAATCTTTCAATTGTGTAGCCTTCGATAGCATCGAAACAACCATCTCAGTCTGCTGCGCTACGACGCTCAACATCTAAGGCACCTACTCAGTCGTCTTAGGTATACATAAAGACTTACAGAGTACAAAGTAAATTGAATAATTATGTAACAAAGCTTCCGCTTCTCTGGCATCAAGGGGGACACAACATGCAGCAGTTAAGCCGCCGCCTACCCTATAGAAGAAAAAAATCATCATGGACCACATTATTCAGAAGCAAGAAGGACACACAACCACCATTAAATCTGATAGATATTGCAGACTTGGAGACATTAGATCCCAATGTAGATGACGACACTCCCGAGCCCTCTATTGAGCCTCGCATCAGTGGGAGTCATGACTCCGATGATGATAGTACACTGACATGGTCTTCATCCTATGGAGGTGGCTGTTCTCAAGGTGGTCAACGGAGTCGTCGTGGGGATACTAGTACTGGTGGCAGAGAGTACATCAGTGGTCAAAGTAGAGGTCATTGGGGCCGCGAACATGCCGCATGGACAGAGGAGCAGCACTTCACACATGCAACATAAGATGAGGACCACGGTGCTCCACCGCCAGGGATGAGGTGGACAGCTGATCATTGAGATCCCTACTATGGAAGTTCTGTTGCAGACAGTATCAGCTATCAAGGCATGCTATCTGATTTTGAGAGGATCAGCACACATGACTCTCAGGGATCTGGAAGCGAGTATGGACGGTCATGGCCGCAGCAGCCAATGTATCATGACGATTCAGATAGTAGTAATTCATTTTTCCCATCGTATCCATATCCTTATGCCCAAGCTTCATTGCCGTAATATACCGAAGGATACAGTCAGCCCTCACCTGCGCCACCACTGGTCGTGTACGCATAAGGTTCGCAACAATATGAATACTACGTATGCATCTACTGGGATAGCTATGCAGGTTCAATGCGCTATGAAGACTATCTGTCCTATCTGCGGATCACATTTAATGTCAGATTGTTTGGAGATGGGATGTGGCCCAGTTTGAGTCCATATGATTAGGGGTATGTATCAATTGTTTATATTTATACATAACTAATAATTAATTGTAAATTTCTTCATATCTTGAGTTTTGTACTTGTCATTAAAATTATTAATGTAAAATTTTACAACATTTGCAGGCCATCATGGACGGATGGCGTCACCCAGCGTGGGAGCATGGATACGCTATTGAGGGTGATAGACATGTGCACTGTAGATACTACGGACATCGCGTCACCGGCATACACAGATTTGTAGAGCACCTTGCGGGAGTGGGACGCGATTGCCGTGCATGCGACCGAGTTCCGGGAGATGTCCGACATTCTTTTTGGACACAGTTATAGGAGGGATATATTTCTCGTAGCAGACGCGAGGCATCCTCTTCTACATCCAGGGTACCCCCACCACTAGCACCGGGCGGAGCATGATCTTCCTCCGCGTCCAGAGTTCGAGCAGCACCAGTACCCATTACCAAAAAAAGCGAGAGTTCAGACGGAATTTTCAGATGGAATCTAGTACGTCTGAATATCCATCATAAATTACGACGAATTAGAATCCATCGGAATATCTATCATAATTTCATATGGCTATTCCGACGGAAATTAATCAGTCTGAAATACAGACTACATTTCCGACGAAAAATAATTCTGTCTGAATCCGTCAGAAATTTCCACCAAATGACCCGATACGGAACCCTCTCCCTCCCACTCAGTCACACTCTCACTCTCTCTTTCCACTCTCTCCCTGTCGACGAGACCCCATCGGAGCTCACCTTCGTCACCGTCCCAGCCGGAGTCGTGGTAGCTCGTCGTCCCCGTTGGGCTCCCCTCCTCCCCCATTCCGGTGGCGTCCTTGCCGTCGCCGCCTGAGCTCGTCGTCGCCGCCAGTACATCACCATCGTCGCGGGTACATCGCCGTCCTGGACACGGTCTTCGCCATCGCCACCCTCGCCGGTCCTCGCCGTCCCTCGCCATCTTCTCCGATCCGGTAAGCCCCCTCCCTCTCCCTCTCCCCATTCCCCACCGGTGCCATTGTCTTTTTGTTTTTATTTTTGGAGGTTGGGAATCATCCGAGAGGGGTTCCGAAGGGGGGGTTCCGGTGCGTTGGGGGCCGGGGGAGGTTGGACTGGGAGGGACGGGCCAGTAGGGGGGAAGGGGGAGGTCATCGACGGTGGGAGGGGAGGGGGGTTTCAGGGACGGTGAGGGGGGGGAGGGGGGTTTCAGGGACAGTGGGGGGGAGGGAGAGCTCGTCGGTGGGAGGGGCTTCAGGGAGGGTGGGGGGGGATGTCGGAGATGGGAGGGGGGTTCAGGGAGGTCGGAGTGGGAGCTCGGAGGTGGGAGGGGGGTTCATAGAGGGTGGGGGGGAGGGGGGGTCGTCGGTGGGAGGGGGGGTTCAGGGATGTCGTCAGAGGGTCTGGGGGTGGGGGGGGAGGGGGGGTCGCCGGTGGGAGGGGGGGTTCAGGGATGTCGTCAGAGGGTCCGGGGGTGGGGGGGAGGGGGGGAGCAGCAAGAGGTGGTCGCTGGGGGGGGTGCGGTGGGTGGTGGGGAGGGGAGAGAGGGAGGTGCCAGTAGGAGGGGGGCTCCGGTGGGGGGGAGGGGCCAGTAGGAGGTCTGGGAGGGATTAATTAATTATTTTTTATTTTATTTAATATATTTTGTATTCATTGAAGGATAATCGGTCGAGAGGAAGGGAACGAGAGATTCGAAGATTCTTTTACAAATAAACAGTAAGTAAAAATTTAATTTCAGACAGATATGTGTTGTTTCATTTTTTTTTAATTTATGTAATCTTATTTAGATTTATTGTTAGGATGTCTTATTTTTTTTGGATGAATACTTTTTTTAAAAGCAAAACATCCCTTATGGATTTAAAATAACAAGTTGTCCTTCAGCAGAGACTCCTCATCACACCAATCTCCATTGTCAGTTTTGATTTTGTCAATGGTCATTCTACCTCTCCTTTGTTTCACTTGAAGATGATAGAACTTTGTGTTTCGGTCCCCTAACTATAGCCAGTTAGCTTTGGCTTTCTGCCCCCAGAAAATTTCTTCAAGGTGAAGGCATCTTCTAAGTGCAGCTTGTGCAATTTGGAGAGATACCATGTTTCCTTCATTAGGATCTTCATCAAAATATTTTTCAGCCTGCTTCACCTCATCCTCTGCAGTAGCTTTCTTATCAAAAATGCTGCCAAAATGTTCCTTATTCCACTGCTTTATCACAAATTTGATAGCCTTCAGTTTGTGCTGGAGGACTAAAAAAGGATTGTAGTGGTCGAGAGAAGCAGCATCCCAGGCCTTCCTCACTGTTGTTTTAAATTTATCATCCTCCAGCCACATGTGCTGGAAAACAAATCTGCTAGGCTTGGACTTTGGATGAGGTTGTTGGATAAGAAGCGGGGAATGATCAGAGGGTTCTCTCATCAAGTGCTTAACAGTAAGGACCTGGGATTTTTCAGCCCAACAATGATTAAACAATACTCTGTCCAGCCTGGCCTTAATGTTCCTGACCCCAATCTGATTATTAGACTAAGTGAAAGAGTTGCCCACATAACCAGCATCCATAAGACCTGGGAGATTTGGAGAATGCACTTTGAGCGCCGAGCTCAAACCGGGCATCCGATTTGGATTCCGTCAGTTCTGACAAGTCACTTTCATCTCCCTGGTCGTGTTGGAACGATCGGCACAGCCATCTGACCGGTATTTCAAGTTTTAGACCCCCGGATCCGACCTGGCAGTTCATTTAAACTAAGTGTATTTTAAAAATGAACTTTGAGCGCCGAGCTCAAACCGGGCATCCGATTTGGATTCCGTCAGTTCTGACAAGTCACTTTCATCTCCCCGATCGTGTTGGAATGATCAGCATGGCCATCCGACCGGTATTTCAAGTTTTAGACCCCCGGACCCGACCTGCCAGTTCATTTAAACTAAGTGTATTTTAAGAATGCACTTTTGAGCGCCGAGCTCAAACCGGGAATCCGATTTGGATTGCGTCAGTTCTGACAATTCACTTTCATCTCCCAGGTCATGTTAGAATGATCGGCACAGCCATCCGACTGGTATTTCAAGTTTTAGACCCCCGGCCCCGACCTGGCAGTTCATTTAAACTAAGTGTATTTTCAAAATGAACTTTGAGTGCCGAGCTCAAACCGGGCATCCGAATTGGATTCTGTCATTTCTGACTAGTCACTTCCATCTCCCCGGTCGTGTTGGAACGATCGGCACGGCCATCCGACCGGTATTTCAAGTTTTAGACCCCTGGACCCGACCTGGCAGTTCATTTAAACTAAGTGTATTTTAAAAATGAACTTTGAGCACCGAGCTCAAACCGGGCATCCGATTTGGATTCCGTCAGTTCTGACAAGTCACTTTCATCTCCCCGGTCGTGTTGGAACGATCGACATGGCGGTCCGACCGGTATTTCATGTTTTAGACCCCCGGACCCGACTTGACAGTTCATTTAAACTAAGTGTATTTGGAGAATGCACTTTTGAGCGCCGAGCTCAAACCGGGCATCCGATTTGGATTGCGTCAGTTCTGACAAGTCACTTTCATCTCCCCGGTCGTGTTGGAATGATCGACACGGCCATCCGACCGGTATTTCAAGTTTTAGACCCCCGGACCCGACCTGGCAGTTCATTTAAACTAAGTGTATTTTAAAAATGAACTTTGAGCGCCAAGCTCAAACTAGGCATCCGATTTGGATTCCGTCTGTTCTGATAAGTCACTTTCATCTCCCCGGTCGTGTTGGAATGATCGACATGGCCATCGACTGGTATTTCAAGTTTTAGACCCCCGGACCCGACCTGGCAGTTCATTTAAACTAAGTGTATTTTAAGAATGCACTTTTGAGCGCCGAGCTCAAACCGGGCATCCGATTTGGATTGCGTCAGTTCAGACAAGTCACTTCCATCTCCCAGGTCGTGTTGGAATGATCGGCACGGCCATCCGACCTGTATTTCAAGTTTTAGACCCCCGGACCCGACCTGGCAGTTCATTTAAACTAAGTGTATTTTAAGAATGTACTTTTGAGCGCCGAGATCAAACCGGGCATCCGATTTGGATTGCGTCAGTTTTGACAAGTCACTTTCATCTCCCAGGTCGTGTTGGAATGATCGGCATGGCCATCCGACCGGTATTTCAAGTGTTAGACCCCCGGCCCCGACCTGGCAGTTCATTTAAACTAAGTGTATTTTCAAAATGAACTTTGAGCGCCGAGCTCAAACCGGGCATCCGATTTGGATTCCGTCAGTTCTGACAAGTCACTTCCATCTCCCTGGTCGTGTTGGAACGATCGGCATGGCCATCCGACTGGTATTTCAAGTTTTAGACCCCCGAATCCGACCTGGCAGTTCATTTAAACTAAGTGTATTTTAAAAATGAACTTTGAGCGTCGAGCTCAAACCGGGCATCCGATTTGGATTCCGTCAGTTCTGACAAGTCACCTCCATCTCCCAGGCCGTGTTGGAATGATCGGCAGTGCCATCGGACCGGTATTTCAAGTATTAGACCCCCGGACCCGACCTGGCAGTTCATTTAAACTAAGTGTATTTGGAGAATGCACTTTGAGCGCCGAGCTCAAACCGGGTATCCGATTTGGATTCCGTCAGTTCTGACAAGTCACTTTCATCTCCCCGGTCGTGTTGGAATGATCGGCATGGCCATTCGACCGGTATTTCAAGTTTTAGACCCCCGGACCCGACCTGGCAGTTCATTTAAACTAAGTGTATTTGAAAAATGAACTTTGAGCGCCGAGCTCAAACCGGGCATCCGATTTGGATTCCGTCAGTTCTGACAAGTCACTTTCATCTTCCCGGTCATGTTAGAATGATCGGCACGGCCATCCGACTGGTATTTCAATTTTTAGACCCCCGGGCCCGACCTGGCAGTTCATTTAAACTAAGTGTATTTTAAGAATGCACTTTTTAGCGCCAAGCTCAAACCGGGCATCCGATTTGGATTGCGTCAGTTCTGACAAGTCACTTTCATCTCCCAGGTCATTTTGGAATGATCGGCACGGCCATCCAACCGATATTTCAAGTTTTAGACCCCCGGCCCCGACCTGGTAGTTCATTTAAACTAAGTGTATTTTCAAAATGAACTTTGAGCACCGAGCTCAAACCGGGCATCCGATTTGGATTCCGTCAGTTCTGACTAGTCACTTCCATCTCCCTGGTCGTGTTGGAATGATCGGCATGGCCATCCGACTGGTATTTCAAGTTTTAGACCCCCGGACCCGACCTGACAGTTCATTTAAACTAAGTGTATTTTAAAAATGAACTTTGAGCGCCGAGCCCAAATCCGGCATCCGATTTGGATTCCGTCAGTTCTGACAAGTCACTTTCATCTCCCAGGTCGTGTTGAAACGATCGACACGGCCATCCGACCGGTATTTCAAGTTTTAGACTTCCGGCCCCGACCTGGCAGTTCATTTAAACTAAGTGTATTTTCAAAATGAACTTTGAGCGCCGAGCTCAAACCGAGCATCCGATTTGTATTCCGTCAGTTCTGACAAGTCACTTCCATCTCCCAGGTCGTGTTAGAACAATCGGCACGGCCATCCAACCAGTATTTCAAGTTTTAGACCTCTGGACCCGACCTGACAGTTCATTTAAAGTAAGTGTATTTGGAGAATGCACTTTGAGCGCCGGGCTCAAACCGGGCATCCGATTTGGATTCCGTCAGTTCTGACAAGTCACTTTCATCTCCCCGATCATGTTGGAATGATCATCACAGCCATCCGACCGGTATTTCAAGTTTTAGACCCCCGGACCCGACCTGGCAGTTCATTTAAACTAAGTGTATTTGGAGAATGCACTTTTGAGCGTCGAGCTCAAACCGGACATCCGATTTGGATTACGTCAGTTCTGACAAGTCACTTTCATCTCTCAGGTCATGTTGGAATGATGGGCACGGCCATCCGACTGGTATTTCAAGTTTTAGACCCCCGGACCCGACCTGGCAGTTCATTTAAAGTAAGTGTATTTGGAGAATGCATTTTGAGCACCGAGCTCAAACCGGGCATCCGATTTGTAATCCGTCAGTTCTGACAAGTCACTTTCATCTCCCCGGTCGTGTTGGAATGATCGGCATGGTCATTTGACCAGTATTTCAACTTTTAGACCCCCGGACCCGACCTGGCAGTTCATTTAAACTAAGTGTATTTGGAGAATGCACTTTTGAGCGCCGAGCTCAAACCGGGCATCCGATTTGGATTGCGTCAGTTCTGAAAAGTCACTTTCATCTCCCATGTCGTGTTGGAACGATCGACATGGCCAGCCGATCGGTATTTGAAGTTTTAGACCCCCGGACCCGACCTGGCAGTTCATTTAAACTAAGTGTATTTTAAAAATGACCTTTGAGCGCCGAGCTCAAACCGGGCATCCGATTTGGATTCCGTCAGTTCTGACAAGTCACTTTCATCTCCCCGATCGTGTTAGAATGATCGGCACGGCCATCCGACCCCCGAACCCTGGATTTTCTCAATTCTTCTAAAGTAAATGAGTTTTAAAATTTCAAATGAACATAATTGAGTAATTCCATCAAAATAAAAACATAGTAAACACTCACCTGTGCGGCCTGTGATGTGGTGGTGGTGGATTGCTGAGGGACCATTCCCCCCTGGGAGAGGAGGCCACTGATTGCCTGCAAAATGATTGCCTGCGGGCTAGAGATCTCATGTTGGAAATGCTGCTGCTGCTGTCGCTGCATATCAGAAATCGGCGATCGGACCATGTCCATCATGTCGCTGGCAGAAGCGCTGGGGGCAACGGAAGGTATAGTGAAGGCACTGCTACTAGTTTGGGCATAGCTAGAACTCGCACACGATGATATCACCGCGCTAGCGTCTAGGCTCTCCCCAAAACCATATAGTCGGCCTTTCTTCGGTACGCCAGCTGCTGCCACCCACTCCACCGGATCGAACTCCGACTACTGCGTGTCTCCCTCCCCGTACTTCTCTGTCACTACTTTGCTATATGTTTCCTACAAATTGAATAAAATAACTAGTCAATTTCATATGAATTACATGCCGATTTAAATGAACTGTACAAGTTACATATGTAGATAAACTTACTGCTGCTGACTTAGCTGTCTTACTCACAAAATGATTAGTCCCCTTCTTTTTATGTGTTCTGTCGAACACCTCGAGGAACGACGGAGGTCGATTAAGCTCCACAGCCTGTTATACAATTCATAGTAAAAAAAGTCAAATATTGGGATAAATTGTAAGAAGATAAATTGTTATATTACTTACCAATTTTTATTTATGAGCTGCATAAGAGATGGACCCCCTCGTATGTAAATTTGAACCTGATTTTGACGCCCTGTTTGCTTTGGCTTTTTCGGACTTTTCTATCCACTTAGGGTCGGAAAAATGGTCACAAGATATCTCCCAATCCTCCTGCCTCATTCATAGAGGGCGGTGCGCCTTCCACAATTGTCGGTCTTCACTCCCCCCACTCAATTTTTTAGCGTGTGCTCGGGCCTCATGTATTTTCCTCTTGTAACTTGACTGCATAGTAGACTCCCAGGCACGACGACATCTCGCCGCGTCATGTCTACATGTGAATTGAAAAGACCGCTGTAAATCAATTACTTTTCACACTTAGTATACTGTTGTAAATTGAGTTTGGGAAATACTTGAATTAAATGACGTAATTACTTACTAAGAAGATGTTGTACAATGAATCGTGGACGGCCATCAGAAATTCTCTGAAAGTGGATGCTGCCCCGGGCACATGTGCCAACATGAGTTCGGTGGAACGATGGACAGCTTTGTGGGGTTCAAATTTCTTACTGCAATTGCAAATGTCAAAATATTCATATTAGATAGTTGAAGGCTAATTAATGTAATATAACCTTATAGATTTACCCGGAGATCCAACACGGGCGACGTCTATCATGGGCCGTGCCTCCCTCGTGACGACTGTCGGCATCGTCAAGTGGCTGACTGGTGGGGGTGTGCCCTGTACAAGTGGGAGGTGGTGGGAGGGCACTAGGATCTGTAAGAATAGATCTTCACAAGTAAAACTAAGTGTATTACATTACAGATCTTTGAAATAACATAATTAGTTTTCATAAGTGTACAACAGGTGGGAGGCCACTGAGACCTGCAAGAATTAATTTTCATAAGTAGAATAAATATTGGAGAATTTAAATTAAAATATACATACCTGCAGCGGGAGGTGGTGGGGGTGGCGTCTGCACAACAGGTGGGAGGCCACTGAGACCTGCAAGAATTAATTTTCATGTGGAGTGATACAAATATTGTGAACTTATAATTAAAATATACATACCTGCAGCAGGAGGTGGTCGGGGTGACATCTGCACAATAGGTGGGAGGCCACTGACACCTGCAAGAATTAATTTTCATGTGGAGTGATACAAATATTACGAACTTATAATTAAAATATACATACCTGCAGCGGGAGGTGGTCGGGGTGACATCTGCACAATAGGTGGGAGGCCACTGACACCTACAAGAATTAATTTTCATGTGGAGTGATACAAATATTGCGAACTTATAATTAAAATGTACATACCTGTAGCGGGAGGCGGTCGGGGTGACATCTGCACAATAGGTGGGAGGCCACTGACACCTGCAAGATTTAATTTTCATGTGGAGTGATACAAATATTACGAACATATAATTAAAATATACATACCTGCAGTGGGAGGTGGTCGGGGTGACATCTGCACAATAGGTGGGAGGCCACTGACACCTGTAAGATTTAATTTAATGTTACTGAAAATTAAAATAGATATACATGTAGCGGGAGGTGGTGGGAGGGCACTAGGACCTGTAAGTAGTAATTCACATTAGATAAATGAATATTTTGCTAGAAATTCAAAGATACGCCGAGGTGGGACCTGCATTAATTTTCATAAGTAAATGCAACATGTTACTGAAAATTAAAATAGATATACCTGTAGCGGGAGGTGGTGGGAGTTGAGTTGGACCTGTAAGTAGTAATTCACATTAGATAAATGAATATTTTGCTAGAAATTCAAAGATACGCCGAGGTGGGAAAGCATTAATTTTCATAAGTAAATACAACATGTTACTGAAAATTAAAATAGATATACCTGTAGTGGGAGGTGGTGGGAGGGCACTAGGACCTGTAAGTAGTAATTCACATTAGATAAATGAATATTTTGCTAGAAATTCAAAGATACGCCGAGGTGGGAAAGCATTAATTTTCATCAGTAAATGCAACATGTTACTGAAAATTAAAATAGATATACCTGTAGCGGGAGGTTGTGGGAGGGCACTAGGACCTGTAAGTAGTGGTGGTGGCGTCTGTACAAGTGGTGGTGAGCCGACACTTGGACCTATAAAAAAATTCTTTTAAGTTAGTAAATAATTAAAATATTTATATAGTTAACTTATTGATCAAATATACCTGTGCCTGAAGAAGATGCTAGCGAGGAGGGAGTAGCGCCCCTCTCACTGCCTTGTCTCCTCCCACTCCTAGTACGACCTCCTCGCACCATTTCCTTATTAAAAACAAAACAATTAATACATATTAATCCATAATTATATAAGGCTAGACAAATGTTATTTACAATTACGCTTAAAAAGTAAGAATCATCTTACTAAATTATCAAAACATGCCTCCCTCATGTTGATATATCTAGCTCATCATCATCATCATCTTCGTCATCCATAGTAGCATCATCAGATTCAAACTCTTCGGCTTCATCTGATTCTTCCTCCCCTCTAACATCAACATTTAGCTCCATCGGATCGACTTCTTCCACTTCATCTCGCATACGTAATGACAGTGGCTCGTCAGATTCGTCCAGATTAAACCTAGAGGAACCGACAGCGCCAACTTCGTCTGATTGATAATATTCAGCACTAATAACCTCTGAGACATCTCCACTCATAGTTAACTCATAAGTGGGAAAGAGTTTTGAATTAATCCTACAAACTGCCCACCAATCTCTATTCTTGGATGATGGATAGCTTGAATAGTACACTTGCTGGGCTTGTACGGCTAAAATGAACGGTTCATAGGTCTTAAGTTTAAACCTATGCTTGACATTGACAATCCCATAATTTGTGTCATGTCGAACAGAATTAGGATCAAACCATTGACACTTAAATATGTATACATGATTGTCTTGTCCCAAATACTGAAGTTCTAAGACTTCTTCAAGAATACCATAGTAGTCTAATTCCACTTCATTATATAAACTTCCCTTCACAGATACACCGCTGTTCATCGTAGACTTATTTCGCCCATAATCCCTTGTATGAAATTTGTATCCATTCACAATATATCCTAGATAGGCACGTGTCTGGTTCGAGAGGCCATAACTTATCTGTTGTACTCTTTGATCAGTAATGAGACTTTGTTCAACCTATATTCAAATTAGAGTAGTTAAAATAATAAAAATTACCTCAACATACGTAAATACAAACATATATATTCATAGTTGACACTAACTCAGTTTCTCAGTCATTTGGAAAAAAACTTCTCGCGTTCTTTTTCAATCTCCACGTCCTGGATATTTGGACATTTTTCGGCTAATTCTGAATCAAATTGCCTGCAATATAAATGCACTACTACTTTAAATGAACTGCAGAAGAAGGATGAACAACTTATGGACTTTCTGGAAATGTGAATTAAGAACTTACTCAACGTAAGGTTCAATCTCGAGGTAATTCAAAAGAATATATATCTCAGCGGCGTGCAACTCTCTATCTTCGAGCGTGCGAGTCAAGCAACGTCCGAACGCACGTCCAGGATGTTTAAATATGGAGAGCCGATCGGACCATTCATCCACTCCCCCATCATCATTACGTGGAGGTCGAGTACGACGAGTTTGAATCTCTGGCACAAAGTACATAGAACAGAAGTTTAAAATTTCTTCAAGAATGTATGCCTCAGCAATCGAACCCTCCACATGTGCCTTGTTGCGAACTTTCATTTTTAATTCATGCATGCACCTACAACAATAAGTCAGATGGCAACGATATGTAACGGCTATGGATGACTTGTAAGTTAACAAAAATTGTCACATACCTCTCAAATGGATACATCCATCGAAATTGTACTGGCCCTCCGACGATAGCCTCATATAGCAAATGAACGACCAGGTGCTCCATCGAATCAAAGAATGCCGGAGGAAATATCTTCTCTAACTTGCAAACGGTTGTGACAACTTTTTCTTCGACAGTTTGTACATCCCGAAGTCTGAGTTCAGATGCACATAAAATCTTGAAAAATTGACTCATCTCAGCTAGTGCTCCCCATATCTACTTTGGCAACAAATCACGAAATGCAATGGGCAGTAGCCTCTCCATGAACACATGACAGTCGTGACTTTTCATACCATATATTTTTCCCTCATTAACATTCACACAACGGGCTATGTTGGATGCATATCCATCTGGGAATCTCAACTGTTTCAACCACTGGCATACTTCCTTGATCTGTGTATCATGAAGCACGTAAGTTACTTTAGGCTGCATAGTTTTGCCATTTACATTCTGTAGTTCCAGTTCTGGACGTTTACAAAGCATCTTTAAATCCATACGTGCTTTGACGTTGTCCTTTGTTTTCTCTTTAACATTCATGATCGTATTGAACACATTATCAAAAAAATTCTTCTCGGTATGCATGACATCCAGATTGTGTCGTACAAGAAGAGTTGGCCAATAAGGTAATTCCCAAAAAATGCTTTTCTTGTTCCAGTTGTGATCCTTTCCAAAACTAGGGAGTTGCCGTGTGCTACCAGACAATTGAACTACATCTGGTAAATTATGCACCCGTGACGCCATATGTTGACCCGACACCCGTTGCAAGTCAGCTTCATCCATTTCAACAGTATTTTTTTTAAACGAGTCTTTTTGCCTTCGAAAAGGATGGTCACTTGGTAGCAACCGCCGATGGCAATCAAACCAGCATGCTTTACCACCATGTTTCAATACAAATGATTTGGTATCTTCCATACAGTAAGGACATGCTAACCTCCCATGTGTGCTCCAACCAGATAGCATTCCATATGTAGGGAAGTCACTTATTGTCCAGATCAGTGCAGCCTTCATAATAAAATTTTGCTTCCTATATGCATCATAAGTAACAACTTCATCAGTCCATAAAAATTTGAGCTCATCAATCAACGGCCTGAGATATATGTCCAAATTTTTTCCGGGACTTTTTGGACAAGGAATTACTAAGGATAAAAATAGATTTTCTCGCTTCATGCACATGTGCGGCGGAAGGTTGTACGGTGTCATGAACACTGGCCAACAAGAATAAGATGCCACTGAACCACCGAATGGATTAAAACCATCTATGCATAAACCCAATCGAACATTACGTGACTCCCTTGAAAAGGCAAGATGAGTACGACTAAAGTGAGTCCAAGCTTCACCATCGACATGATGACTGATTATATCATCGGCACGACGTACTCTTTCGGTGTGCCATGTCATATGTCGAGCCGTCTTTGAGGACATATACAGCTGTTGCAGCCTAGGCACAAGAGGAAAGTATCGTAACGCCTTGTAAGGTGCATCTTTTGCCTTTGAATTGACCTCCCCCCTTAGGTTTGAATCTGTCATGGCCACAAATGGAACATGATATCTTATCTGCATCATCTTTGTAATATAACATACAATGATTCGGACATGCATCTATTTTCACATATTCAAGTCCTAAGTCATTGACCATCTTTTTTGCACGGTAAAAAGTTTCTGGCAACTTCTCGTCTCGAGACAACATACTCTTGATCAAGAGGAGGAGACGGTCAAAACAAGTCCCACTGATGTGAAATTCAGATTTCAAGTTCAACAACTGTGACACTGCAGACAATCGAGTGTGCTTTTCACAACCATCCCACAGCGGCTCATCAGCATCCCTAAGTAGTTCATAAAATCTTCCAGCTATCTTATTCGGCGCTTCCTCATGAACATTAAAACTAGGACCAGCAGCATCTACAATCATATCCACGTACCCACTTGTGCCTGCAATATTGTCAGGCTCATACCTCAAGAATTGCTCACCATGACACGTCCAATTCGTATAACCATTCACGAACCCTTTCGTGTACAAATGATGTTGCACATCCCATGTTGAACACCACCTCAAGTTTCTACAAGTTGAACAAGGGCATCGAATGTGACCGTCGCGATCTATTGCTGCATTTGGATTCCCCAATGCAAATTGAATGAAACTCTCAGCCCCAAGCTTAAAGTCATCTGACACCACCCGGTCAACTATTCTAAGATACATCCATGAACGATCTGTCAACATTTTACCCGCACCCAATAAATGACAATACACATCCTAACTTTCAAATCATTACTCATGATATTACACCCGACCCTTTCCTCACATCGTTCATCATACACCATTTGCAGTTGGAAGAGGAATATTAATTAGATTATCACTTTTTAACCCATCCATGAAGGTTTGATCGCACAATCACTTATGTGCTGCACGATTTGTTGAAAATTTCGGCATCATCTCCCCACACTTCTCCGATATACCAAAAATATTTATTGATTTTAAAATTTTCTTAAACACTTACAAGTAAGTGGTTAAGAAAACACTCAAAATCAATAATGGTATATCAGAGAAGAGTGAGGAGACGCAACCGAAATTCTCAACAAACCATACAAACACATATAGTAAATGACTGCCTAAGTGCGATCAAACATTCATAGACTGTCCAAACGGGACAATTCAAGACTTTGAGGTAGATATATACATTCTCATAAACAAATGAGAACATACACATCAATCCCAAAGTCTTGAACGGGAAGGCACATTGACACAGTTTTAACGCACTCGCCTGAGGTGCGTGTAATGTTAGGTCGCACACACGCACCTCAGCTCACAGGGAATACCACATGCATTTATATAACAAAAAATTAAATAACAACGTAATTATCATTGTGCATATATCAAATTAAATAACACCCGAATTATAAAATTTTTCAAATGAAGAACATCGAAGCTAAACAATCTACATTTTTGAGTCAAATTAAAAACAAATTTCTATTAAAATCAGATTTAAAAATATATTTACATGCAATTAAAATCCACAAAGTTTTAAATCACAAAACGAATTTTTTGGGTATTTACCTATTGCTATAGAGAATTCTGATTTCTTTGTATTTATCCACATCTTTGTATATATGTACTACTTAAGATTGTTGAACATATCTGAGTGATTTTGATGATAACAAAATCCAGGACATTTATCTCCCATGTACCTTATTTTCAAGCGAAGCTTCATGTTTTAAACCAACATTTTCACCCCATGTCATATTTGTGTTAATGAATCCTTCCATGTGTTTATTCGAGTATAAACCAACTTGTAATTAACTATGACACAAGCCCATTTCAATCATCGAACAAATGGATAGCTTCAAGTGAGCTAACACTTGACTTTTGCAGGATTGGAGATTGGCGGTCGACCTGTGGACCCTTGGAGGTCGACCTAAAATAACAGAACTGAAATCTGAGAATCTGTGAACCTGGCGGTCGACCGCCAGGAGCTAGCGGTCGACCTATTTTCCCAGCAGCCAAATGGCTACAGGACGGCCAATGGCGGTTGACCGCTGGCCTCTGTAGGTCGACCGCCAGCCTCGAGCTGCCAACAATTGTTGACTTTTTATCATTTCGAGAAAAGCCATTCCTCTTAGATTTGTTTAATCCCAAAGCAACCAAACTCTCCAGAAATTGTGGATCTGATCTGGGGGAGTCCTTGGACCATTCAAGAACCTATAAAACATATACAAGAGGGATTGGAAAACCCTAATGCTTAGTATGGATCAAGGAGGCTACCAAAGGTGGGAAGGAGGAAGCTTGCACTGTAGACGTGAATAGTGCTCCGAGAAGAATTCTTCATCCTTCTTCCTCCTTTCTAGAGTGAAGATCAAGCCTGGATCAAGTCGACCTCAAGCTGCATCCAAAGAATCCTTCATCAACTAAGGGGGAGCATTAATCAATCTCTTGTTCTTGTGTTCTTTCAATTTCACATCCTTCTCAGCTTCAAGTGTGTTTTGATTGTAATCTTAAATCTTTTGTGTGTGTGTGAGGATCTTCACAGATCCGTGTGTATGTGTGTGTAGTCAAGGTTGATTGCTTTTGTGTGTGTGTGGTTGATCTTGTAACACTCTACAAGATAGCGTGTGGTTCCTTACTATCGGTGAGGGGTGGACGTAGGTTGCCATTGTGGCATCCGAATCACCTTAAAATTGTTGTCTCCTCGTGGTTTGCACCTTATCTCCTTTCCCCCTTCTGTGATTACTTGTGAATCTAGTCATTCTACTTCTTTTAGACCTCGTGTGTTAATCATCTTCACTTATATCCTTCGGTATATCAAAAGTTGGATTCGGACCGACAAGGTCATTCTTGCCGAAAAGATAACAGTTTGCGTGAGTAAATCTACAGATCTATTAACTCCGCCGAGTACCAAGGGTTTATGCAGTGGTTGTTTTGAGAGATATAGTCGGTTTTGCTTGCGGCCCTCTTGTGTCCTCTCGAAATCATTATCTTGGTTTTATTTTATAAAAAATTTGTTATCACCCAATTCACCCCCCCTCTTGGGTGTCATTTAACCTCGGGACTTCAAAGATATGTGGTCATTCCATTTCTCTATATCTTCTTATCATCATAAGACAAGGTTCAAATGGGGTGGGTGGGTTCTCTTATAAAGAACAAGCCCCAGGGGAGGGGGAGGGGGGCTGTTTAGAACTACACAAATGTGTTGAGTTCAGTATTTGGATGATGTCTAATTATGACTAATAAAATAACAATCGAATCTTGAGTGTGCAACTTAGACAAATATGTCAAAGTCAGGATGTATAAAGCCTCCTGAGTAATTTACAAAGTGTTTGATTCCTAGGATATCTAGTTGACCAGAAGAAGGGGGTGACTTTAATGTTGTTTTATCTCCCGAGGAGAAGAAGGGGGGCACTATGGGCTATATCAATTCCATGACTGACCTCCAGCAAGTCATTTGTGCAACCGAGCGGAAATTGAAGGCCAATTCATATTTAGGGCCACCCATTCCATCATAACTTATTCCATGTATAGTATTTTTCAACCCCGTCGATCCTTTGCTATTTTTACCCCTTCATTTATTCTCATTCCCTTCGATAGGATATAATAATGGTAATCTGCATGACCGTGAGAGAGTTTATGACCCAGTGAGATTTTGAGTCGCTCTATTCATCATAAATTCTTCGACAAAAATATTTTTTAAATGGGCCAAATATGTGATATTTCTATCCCCTCATATATTCTTCCTCCTTCACAGTAGTTATATTATAATAATTATTCTTACACCATCTCTCATGTATGATTAAAGTCATTCGTGCAACAGTGTCGAAATTGATGGCCAATTCATATTTAGGGCCTGCCATTCCATCATAACATCTTCCATATATAACATTTTCAACCCCACCTTTCCTTTATAATTTTCACCCCCTTCATTTTGAGTCCCTCTATTCATCATAAATTCTTCGGAAGAAAATAGTTTTTAAATGTGCCAAATCTGTGTTATTTCCATCCTCGCCTCGATTATTACTCCTTCCCATCAGTTTTATTATAATAATTATTCTTATGCTTCTCTCACGTATGATTAAAGCCATTTGTGCAACCATTCAAAAATTGAAGGCCCATTCATATTTAATGCCACCCATTCCATCATAACTTCTTCCATGTATAGCATTTTTCAACCCCGCCGATCCTTTGTTATTTTCACCCCCTTAATTTATTCTCACTCCCTTCGATAGGGTAACCCACGTGACCACGAGAGAGTTTATGACCCAGTGAGATTTTGAGTCGCTCTATTCATCATAAATTCTCCAGCAGAATATATTTTTTAAATGTGTCAAATATGTGATATTTTCATCCCCGCCTCGATTCTTGCTCCTTCCCATCAATTTTATTAAAATAATTATTCATTCGCCTTCTCTCATGCATGATTAAAGCTATTTGTGCAACCGTGCAGAAATTGAAGGCACATTCATATTTAGGGCCACCCATTCTATCATAACTTCTTCCTTGGATAGCATTTTTCAACCCCTTCGATCCTTTGTTATTTTCACCCCCTCCATTTATTCTCACTCCCTTCAATAAGGTATAATATGGGTTACTCGCTTGACCGTGAGAGAATTTATGACCCTGTGAGGTTTTTAGTTCTATTCATCATAAATTCTTCGGCGGAAAATATTTTTTAAATGTGTCAAATCTATGTTATTTCCATCCCCTCCTCGATTCTTGCTCCTTCCTATAAATTTTATTATATTAATTATTCTTACGACTTCTCTCACGTATGATTAAAGACATTTGTGCAATTGTGGAGAAATTGAAATCCTATTAATATTTAGGGCCACCCATTCCATCATAACTTCTACTCTGTATGGCATTTTTTAACCCTATCCATCCTTTATTATTTTCACCCCCTTCATTTATTTTCACTCCCTTTGATAGGGTACAATAAGGGTAACCCGCTGACCGTGAAAGTGTTTATGACCCAGTGAGGCATTGAGTCGCACTATTTATCATAAATTCTTTGACGAAAAATATTTTTTAAATGGGACAAATATGTGTTATTTCCATCCCATCCTCTATTCTTGCTCCTTCCCATCTGTTTTATTATAATAATTATTCTTACGCCTTCTCTCACGTATGATTAAAGTCATTTTTGTAACCGTGCGAAAATTGAAGGCCCATTCGTATTTTGAGCCCCCCATTCCATCGTAACTTCTTCCATGTATAGCAGTTTTAACACCATCGATCCTTTGTTATTTTCACCCCCTTCATTTATTCTCACTACCTTCAATAGGGTATAATAAGAGTAACCGGTGTGACCGTGAGAGAGTTTATGACCAAGTGCAGTTCTGAGTCGCTCTATTCATCATAAAATCTTCGACTAAAAATATTTTTTAAATGTGCCAAAACTGTGCTAATTCCATCCCCACCTCTATTCTAACTCCTTCCCATCAGTTTTTATTATAATGATTATTCTTACGCCATCTCCCACGTATGATTAAAGTCATTTATGCAACCATGTGAAAATTGAAGACCCATTCATATTTAGGGCCACCCATTCCATCATAACTTCTTCCATATATAGCATTTTTCAACCTTGTCGATCCTTTGTTATTTTCACCCCCTTTATTTATTCTCACTACCTTTGATAGGGTATAATAAAGGTAACCCGCGTGACCGTGACATAGTTTTTGACCCAGTGAGATTTTGAGTCGCTCTAATCATAATAAATTCTTCGACGGAAAATATTTTTTAAATGTGCCAAATATGTGCTAATTACATCCTTCCTCTATTCTTACTCCTACTCATCAATTTTGTTATAATAATTATTCTTACGCCTTCTCCCACGTATAATTAAAGTCATTTGTGAAACCGTGTGGAAATTAAAGGCCCATTCATTATTAGGGCCACCCATTCCCTTATTACTTCTTCCATGTATAGTATTTTTCAACCCCGTCGATCCTTTGTTATTTTCACCCCCTTCATTTATTCTCACTCCCTTTGATTGGGTATAATAAGGGTAACCCGCGTGACCGTGAGAGAGTTTATGACCCAATGTGATTTTGAGTCTTCCTATTCATCATAAATTCTTCAACGGAAAATATTTTTTCAATGTGCCAATTCCATGCTATTTCCATCATCTCCTCTATTCTTACACCATCACATCAATTTTATTATAATAATTATTCTTTTGCCTTCTCTCACGTTTGATTAAAGTCAATTGTACAATCGTGTGAAAATTGAAGGCCCATTCATATTTAGAGCCTCCCATTCCATCATAAGTTATTCCATGTATAGCATTTTTCAACCCCGCCGATCTTTTGTTATTTTCACCCCCTTTATTTATTCTCACTCCCTTCGATAGGGTATACTAAGGGTAACCCGAATGACCCTGAGATAGTTTATGACGTAGTGAGTTTTTGAGTCTCTCTATTCCTAATAAATTTTTCTGCGAAAAATATTTTTTGAATGTGTCAAATTTGTGCTCTGTCCATCCCCTCCTCGATTCTTGCTCCTTCCCATTAGTTTTATTATAATAATTATTCTTACGTCTTCTCTCACGTATGATTAAAGTCATTTGTGCAACCGTGCGAAAATTTATGGCCCATTCATATTTAGGGCTACCAATTCCATCATAACTTCCTCGATGTATAGCATTTTTCAACCCATCGATCCTTTATTATTTTCACCCTCTTCATTTATTCTCACTCCATTCGATAGGGTATAATAAGGGTAACCCGCGTGACCGTGAAAGAGTTTATGATCCAGTGAGGCATTGACTCGCTCTATTCATAATAAATTCTTTGTCAAAAAATATTTTATAAATGGGCCAAATATGTGCTATTTCCATCCCCTCCTCTATTCTTGCTCTTTTCCATCAGTTTTATTATAATAATTATTTTTACGCCTTGTCTACCGTATGATTAAAGCCATTTTTACAACCGTACGAAAATTGAAGGCCCATTTATATTTAGCGTCCCCCATTCCATCATAACTTATCGCATGTATAGTATTTTCAACCCCATCAATCATTTGTTAGTTTCACCCCCTTTATTTATTCTCACTCCCTTCAATAGGGTATAATATGGATAACCCGCGTGACCGTGAGAGAGTTTATGACTAAGTGCCATTTTGAGTCGCTCTATTCATCATAAATTCTTCGGCGAAAATACTTTTTAAATGTGCCAAATCCGTGCTATTTCCATCCCTCCTCTATTTTTGCTCCATCCCATTAGTTTTATTATAATAGTTATTCTTACGCCTTCTCTCACCTATGATTAAAGTCATTTGCGCAACTGAGCGGAAATTGAAGGCCCATTCATATTTAGGGCCACCCATTCCATCATAACTTCTTTCATGTATAGTATTTTTTAACCCCGCCGATCCTTTGTTATTTTCACCCCCTTCATTTATTCTCACTCCCTTCGATATGATATAATAAGGGTAACCCGGGTGACCGTGAGAGAGTTTATGACCCAGTGAGGTTTTGAGTCACTCTATTCGTCATAAATTCTTCGGCGGAAAATATTTTTTAAATGTGCTAAATATGTGCTAATTCCATCCTCTCCTTTATTTTTGCTCATTCCCTTCAGTTTTATTATAATAACTATTCTTACGCCATCTTCCACATATGATTAAAGCCATTTATGCAACCATGTGAAAATTGAAGGCCCATTCATATTTCGGACCACCCATTCCATCATAACTTCTTCTATGTATAGCATTTTTCAACCACATCGATTCTTTGTTATTTTCACCCCTTCATTTATTCTCACTCCCTTTGATATGGTATAATAAGGGTAACCCGCGTGACCGTGAGAGAGATTATGACCCAGTGCGATTTTGAGTGTCTCTATTCATCTTAAATTCTTCGGTGAAAAATATTTTCAAATTTGCCAAATCTGTGTAATTTTCATCCCCTCCTCTATTCTTGTTCTCTCCCATCGGTTTCACTATAATAATTATTCTTACGCCTTCTCTCACGTATGATTAAAGTGTTTTCTACAACCGTTCGAAAATTTAAGGCCCATTCATATTTAGGGCCTCCCATTCCATCATAACTTCTTCCATATATAGTATTTTACAACCCAGCCGATCCTTTGTTATTTTCACCCCCTTCATTTATTCTCACTCCCTTCGATAGGGTATAATAAGGGTAACCCGCGTGACCGTGAGAGAGTTTATGACTTAGTGAGACTTTGAGTTGCTCTATTCATCATAAATTCTTTGGCGGAAAATATTTTTTAAATGTGCCAAACCTGTGCTATTTCTATCCCCTCCTCTCTTCTTACTCCTTCCCATTAGTTTTATTATAATAATTATTCTTACGCCTTCTCTCACGTATGATTAAAGCCATTTGTGCAACTGTGTAAAAATAGAAGGCCCATTCATATTACGGGCGACCAATTCCAACATAGCTTCTTCAATGTATAGTATTTTTCAACCCCACCGATCCTTTGTTATTTTCACCCCCTTCATTTATTCTCACTCCCTTCGATAGGATATAATAAGAGTAACTTGCGTGACCGCGAGAGAGTTTATGATCCAGTGCAGTTTCGAGTCACTATATTCATTATAAATTCTTCGGTGGAAAATATTTTTTAAATGTGCCAAATTTGTGCTATTTCCATCCCTTCCTTTATTCTTACTCCTTCCCATCAGTTTTATTATAATAATTATTCTTACGTCTTCTCTCACGTATGATTAAAGTCATTTGTGTAACCGTGCGAAAATTGAAGGCCCATTCATATTTAGGACCACCCATTCTATCATAACTTCATCCATGTATATCATTTTTCAAGCCCGTCGATCCTTTGCTATTTTCACCCCCTTCATGTTTTCTCACTCCCTTCGATAGTGTATAATAACGGTAACCCGCGTGACTGTGAGAGTGTTTATGACCGAGTGAGATTCTGAGTCGCTCTATTCATCATAAATTTTTTGACCAAAAATATTTTCAAATGAGTCAAATATGTGCTATTTCTATCCCCTCCACTATTCTTGCTCTTTCCCATTAATTATTTTATAATAATTATTCTTACACCTTCTCTCACATATGATTAATGCCATTTGTGCAACCGTGCCGAAATTGAAGGCCCATTAATATTCAGGGCCACTCATTCCATCATAACATCTTCCATTTACAACATTTTCAACCCCGCCATTCTTTTATTATTTTCACCCACTTCATTAATTCTCACTACCTTTCATAGGGTATAATAAGGGTAACCCGCGTGACCGTGACATAGTTTTTGACCTCGTGAGGTTTTGAGTCGCTCTATTCATCATAAATTCTTCGACGGAAAATATTTTTCAAATGTGCCAAATCTGTGCTAATTCCATCCCTTTCTCTATTCTTGCTCCTTCCCATCAATTTTATTATAATAATTATTCTTACGCCTTCTCCCACGTATAATTAAAGCCATTTGTGAAACCATGTGAAAATTGAAGGCCCGTTCATTTTTAGGGCCACCCGTCCCCTTATTACTTCTTCCATGTATAGTATTTTTCAACCTCGTCGATCTTTTGTTATTTTCACCCCCTTCATTTATTCTCACTCCCTTTGATTGTGTATAATATGGGTAACCCGCGTGACCGTGAGAGAGTTTATAACCCAATGTGATTTTGAGTCTTTCTATTCATCATAAATTCTTCAACGGAAAATATTTTTTGAATGTTTGATTATGACCCAATGTATAATCTGTGCTATTTCCATCCCCGCCTCTATTCTTACAACATCACATCAGTTTTATTATAATAATTATTCTTATGCCTTCTCTCACGTTTGATTAAAGCCATTTGTGCAATCGTGCGGAAATTGAAGGCACATTCATATTTAGAGCAGGCCATTCCATCATAACTTCTTTCATGTATAGCATTTTTCAACCCCGCCGATCCTTTGTTATTTTCACCCCTTTTATTTATTCTCACTCTCTTCGATACGGTATAATAAGGGTAACCCGAATGACCGTGACATACTTTATGACCTAATGAGTTTTTGAGTATCTCCATTCATAATAAATTCTTCTGCGAAAAATATTTTTTAAATGGGTCAAATCTGTGCTATGTCCATCTCCACCTCGATTCTTGCTCCTTCCCATCAGTTTTTTATAATAATTATTCTTACGTCTTCTCTCACGTATGATTAATGCCATTTATGCACCCGTACAAAAATTTAGGGCACATTCATATTTAGGGCTACCATTCCATCATAACTTCTTCCTTGTATAGCATTTTCAACCCCCGTCGATCCTTTGTTATTTTCACTCCCTTCATTTATTCTCACTCCCTTCGATATGGTATAATAAGGGTAACCCGCGTGACCGTGAAAGAGTTTATTACCCAGTGAGGCATTGAGTCGGACTATTCATCATAAATTCATCGTCGAAAAATATTTTTTAAATGGACCAAATATGTGCTATTTCCATCCCCTCCTCTATTATTGCTCTTTCCCATCAA
Organism: Amorphophallus konjac; assembly: GCA_022559845.1. Taxonomy (NCBI): domain Eukaryota; kingdom Viridiplantae; phylum Streptophyta; class Magnoliopsida; order Alismatales; family Araceae; genus Amorphophallus; species Amorphophallus konjac. Next base: position 8,996,896 of record CM040120.1, read on the forward strand.
GTTTATTATAATAATTATTCTTACGCCATCTCTCACGTACGATTAAAGCCATTTTTACAATCGTGTAGAAATTGAAGGTCCATTCATATTTAGAGCCCCCCATTCCATCATAACTTCTCTCACGTATAGCATTTTCAACCCTATCAATCCTTTGTTATTTTCACCCCCTTCATTTATTCTCACTCCCTTCAATAGGGTATAATATGGGTAACCCGCGTGACCGTGAGAGAGTTTATGACCAAGTGCGATTTTGAGTCGCTCTATTCATCATAAATTCTTCGACAAAAAATATTTTTTAAATGTTCCAAATCTGTGCTATTTTCATCCCTCCTCTACTTTTCCTCCATCCTATTAGTTTTATTATAATAATTATTCTTATGCCTTCTCTCACCTATGATTAAAGCCATTTCTGTAACTGAGTGAAAATTGAAGGCCCATTCATATTTAGGTCCACCCATTCCATCATAACTTCTTCCATGTATAGCATTTTTCATCCCCGTCGATCCTTTGTTATTTTCACCCCCTTCATTTATTCTCACTCCCTTCGATAGGGTATAATAAGGGTAACCCGGGTAACCGTGAAAGAGTTTATGACCCAGTGAGGTTTTGAGTCACTCTATTCATCCTAAATTCTTCGGTGGAAAATATTTTTTAAATGTACCAAATCTGTGCTAATTCCATCCCCTCTTCTATTCTTGCCTCTTCCCATCAATTTTATTATAATAATTATTCTTACGCCATCTTCCACGTATGATTAAAGCCATTTGTGCAACCGTGTGTAAATTGAAGGTCCATTCATATTTAGGGTCACCCATTCCATCATAACTTCTTCCATGTATAACATTTTTCAACCCCGTCGATCCTTTGTTATTTTTACCCCCTTCATTTATTCTCACTGCCTTTGATAAAGTATAATAAGGGTAACCCGCGTGACCATGAGAGAGTTTATGTCCTAATGCGATTTTGAGTCTCCCTATTCATCATAAGTTCTTCGGCGAAAAATATTTTTTAAATTTATCAAATCAGTGTAATTTTCATCCCCTTCTCTATTCTTGCTCCTTCCCATCAGTTTTACTGTAATAATTATTCTTACGCCTTCTCTCACGTATGATTAAAGTCATTTCTGCAACCGTGCGAAAATTTAAATCTCATTCATATTTAGGGCCACCCATTCCATCATAACTTCTTCCATGTATAGCATTTTTCAACCCCGTCGATCCTTTGTTATTTTCATCCCCTTCATTTATTCTCACTCCCTTCGATAGGATATAATAAGGGTAACCGGCGTGACCGTGAAAGAGTTTATGACTCAGTGAGGCTTTGAGTCACTCTATTCATCATAAATTCTTCGGCGAAAAATATTTTTTAAATGTGTCAAATCTATGTTATTTTCATCCCCTCTTCTCTTCATGCTCCTTCCCATTAGTTTTATTATAATAATTATTCTTACATCTTCTCTCACGTATAATTATAGTAATTTGTGCAACTGTGCGGAAATTGAAGGCCCATTCATATTACGGGCGACCCATTCCATCATAACTTCTTCAATGTATAGTATTTTTTAACCCCACTGATCCTTTATTATTTTCACCCCCTTCATTTATTCTCACTCCCTTCGATAAGGTATAATAAGGGTAACCCGCGAGACCGTGAGAGAGTTTATGACCCAGTGCGATTTTGAGTGGCTCTATTCCTCATAAATTTATCGGTGGAAAATATTTTTTAAATGTGCCAAATCTGTGCTATTTCATCCCCTACTTTATTCTTACTCCTTCCCATCAGTTTTATTATAATAATTATTCTTACGCTTTCTCTCAGGTATGATTAAAGCCATTTATGCAACCGTGCGAAAATTGAAGGTCCATTCATATTTAGGGCCACCCATTCCATCATAACTTCTTCTATTTATAGCATTTTTCTACTCCGTCGATCCTTTGCCATTTTCACCCCCTTCCTTTTTTCTCACTCCTTTCGATAGGGTATCATAAGGGTAACCCGCGTGACCGTGAGAGTGTTTATGACTGAGTGAGATTTTGAGTCGCTCTATTCATCATAAATTTTTCGGCAACAAATATTTTCAAATGGGTCAAATATGTTCTATTTCTATCCCCTCCTCTATTTTTGCTCCTTCCCATCAATTATATTATAATAATTATTCTTACGCCTTCTCTCACGTATGATTAAAGTCATTTGTGCAACCGTGTGGAAATTGAAGGCCCATTCATATTTAGGGCCACTCATTCCATCATAACTTCTTCCATATATGACATTTTTAACCCCGCCGATCCTTTGTTATTTTCACCCCCTTCATTTATTCTCACTCCCTTTGATAGGGTATAATAAGGGTAACCCACGTGACCGTGAGATAGTTTTTGACCCAGTAATGTTTTGAGTCGCTCTATTCATCATAATTTTTTTGGCAAAAAAATATTTTTTTAGTGTTTTAAATCTGTGCTATTTTCATCCCTTCCTCTATTCTTGCTCTTTTCCATTAGTTTCATTATAATAATTATTCTTACGTCTTCTCTCACCTATGATTAAAGTCATTTGTTCAATCGAGCAGAAAATGAAGACCCATTCATATTTAGGGCCACTCATTCCATCATAACTTCTTCCATGTGTAGTATTTTTCAACCCAGCCGATCCTTTGTTATTTTCACCCCTTCATTTATTCTCACTCCCTTCGATAAGGTATAATAAGGGTAACCTGGGTGACTGTGAGAGGGTTTATGACCCAGTGAGGTTTTGAGTCGCTCTATTCATCATAAATTCTTCGGTGAAAAATATTTTTTAAACGTGTCAAATATGTGCTATTTTCATCCCCTCCTTTATTCGTGTTTCTTCCCATCAGTTTTATTATAATAATTATTCTTACACCTTATCTAACGTATGATTAAAGCCATTTATGTAACTGTGCAGAAATTGAAGTCCATTTCATAAATAGGGCCAACCATTCCATCATAACTTATTACATGTATAGTATTCTTTAACCCCACCGATCCTTTGTTATTTTTACCCCCTTCATTTATTCTCACTCCCTTCGATAGGGTATAATAATGGTAACCCGTGTGACCTGTGAGATTTTGAGACGCTCTATTCATCATAAATTCTTCGGTGAAAAATATTTTTTAAATGTGCCCCATCTACGATATTCCCATCCCCTCCTCAATTCTTGCTCCTTCACATCAGTTTTATTATAATAATGATTCTTACGTCTTCTCTCACGTATGATTAATGCCATTTGTGCAACCGTGCGGAAATTTATGGCCCATTCATATTTAAGGCTGCCCATTCCATCATAACTTCTTCCATGTATAGCATTTTTCAACCCCGTCGATCCTTTATTCTTTTCATCAGTTTTATTATATCTGTGTTATTTTCATCCCCGTCTCGATTCTCACTCCTTCCCATCAGTTTTATTATAACAATTATTCTTACACCTTCTCCCACATATGATTAAATCCATTTGTGCAACCGTACGAAAATTGAAGGCCCATTCATATTTAATGTCACCGATTCCATCATAACTTCTTCCATGTATAGCATTTTTCAACCCCGCCGATCTTTTGTTATTTTCACCCTCTTAATTTATTCTCACTCCCTTCGATAGGGTATAATAAGGGTAACCCGCGTGACTGTGAGAGAGTTTATGACCCAGTGAGGTTTTAAGTCGCTCTATTCGACATTAATTTTTTAGTAAAAAATATTTTATAATTGTGTCAAATATGTGCTATTTTTATCCCCTCCTCGATTCTTTCTCCTTCCCGTCAGTTTTATTATAATAATTATTCTTACGTCTTCTCTCATATATGATTAAACCCATTTGTGCAACCGTGCGGAAATTAAAGGCCCATTCATATTTAGGGCCACCCATTCCATCATAACTTCTTCCATACATAACATTTTTCAACCCCGTCGATCCTTGGTTATTTTCACCCCATTCATTTATTCTCACTCCCTTCGATAGGGTATAATGAGGGTAACCCGCGTGATCATGAGAGAGTTTATGACCCTGTGAAACTTTGAGTCGCTCTATTCATCATAAATTCTTCGACAGAAAATATTTTTTGAATGTGCCAAATATGTACTATTTTCATCCCCTCCTCTCTTCTTACTCCTTCCCAGCAGTTTTATTATAATAATTAATCTTACGCAACCGTGCGAAAATTAAAGGCCCATTCATATTTAGGGTGACCCAATCCATCATAAGTTCTTCCATGTATAGTATTTTTCAACCTCGTCGTTCCTTTGTTATTTTCACCCCCTTCATTTTTTCTCACTCCCATCGATAGGGTATAATAAGGGTGACCCGCATGACCGTGAGAGAGTTTATGACCCATGGACGTTTTGTGTCGCTCTATTCATCATAAATTCTTCAACAAAAAATATTTTTTTAATATGTCAAATCTGTGCTACTTCCATCCCCACCTTGATTCTTACTCCTTCCCATCAGTTTTATTATAATAATTATTTTTACACCTTCTCTCATGTATGACTAAAGCCATTTGTGCAACCGTGCGAAAATTGAGGGCCCATTCATATTTAATGCCACCCATTCCATCACAACTTCTTCCATGTATAGCATTTTTCAACCTCGCGGATCCTTTGTTATTTTCACCCTCTTAATTTATTCTTACTCCCTTCGATAGGGTATAATAAGGGTAACACGCGTGACTGTGAGAGAGTTTATGACCCAGTGACGTTTTAAGTCTCTCTATTCATCATAAATGTTTCAGTAAAAAATATTTTTTAAATGTGTCAAATCTGTGCTATTTCCATCCCCTTCTCGATTCTTGCTCCTTCCCGTCAGTTTTATTATAATAATTATTCTTACACCTTCTCTCATGTATGATTAAAAATATTTGTGTGACCGTGCGAAAATTGAAGGTACATTCATATTTAGGGCCACCCATTCCATCATGACTTCTTCCATGCATAGTATTTTTCAACCCCATCGATCTTTGGTCATTTTCACCTCATTCATTTATTCTCACTCCCTTCGATAGGGTATAATGAGGGTAACCCGCGTGACCGTGAGAGAGTTTATGACCCTGTGAGACTATTAGTCGCGCTATTCATCATAAATTCTTCGACAGAAAATATTTTTTAAATGTGCCAAATCCGTGCTATTTTCATCCCCTCCTCTATTCTTGCTCCTTCCCATCAGTTTTATTATAATAATTAATTTTACACCTTCTCTCACGTATGATTAAAGCCATTTATGCAACCGTGTGAAAATTGAAGGCACATTCATATTTAGGGTCACCCATTCTATCGTAAGTTCTTCCATGTATAGTATTTTTCAACCTTGCTGATCTTTTTTTATTTTTACCCCCTTCATTTATTCTCACTCCCTTCGATAGGGTATAATAAGGGTAACTAGCATGACCGTGATAGAGTTTGTGACCTAGTACGATTTTGAGTCGCTCTATTCATCATAAATTTTACGTGAAAAATATTTTTTAAATGTGCCAAATTTATGCTATTTCCATCCCCTCCTTTATTCTTGCTCCTTCCCATCAGTTTTATTATAATACTTATTCTTACGTCTTCTCTCACATATGATTAAAGTCATTTGTGCAACTGTGCAGAAATTGAATGCTTATTCATATTTAGGGCCACCCATTCCATCATAACTCCTTTCTTGTATGACATTTTCAACCCCGCCGATCGTTTGTTATTTTCACACCATTCATTTATTCTCACTCCCTTCGATAGGGTATAATAAGAATAACTCGCGTAACTGTGAGAGAGTTTATGACCCAGTGAAATTTTAAGTCACTCTATTCATCATAAAATTTACAGCTAAAAATATTTTTTAAATGTGTCAAATATGTGCTATTTCCATCCCCTACTTTATTCTTACTCCTTCCCATCAGTTGTTTTATAATAATTATTCTAATGCCTTCACTCACGTATGATTAAAGCCATTAGTGCAACCATGCGGAAATTGATAGCCCATTCCTATTTAGGGCCACCAATTCAATCATAACTTCTTCCATGTATGACATTTTCAACCTCGCCGATCCTTTGTTATTTTCACCCCCTTCATTTATTCCCACTCCCTTCGAAAGGGTATAATAAGGGTAACCCGCTTGACCGCGAGAGAGGTTATGACCCAGTGAGATTTTGAGTCGCTCTATTCATCATAAATTCTTCCTCGGAAAATATTTTTTAAATGTGTCAAATCTATGCTATTTCCATCCCCTCCTCGATTCTTGCTCCTTCCCATCAGTTTTATTATAATAATTATTCTTACACCCTCTCTCACGTATGATTAAAATCATTTATCCAACCATGGGAAAATTGACGGCCCATTAATATTTAGGGCCACCCATTCCATCATAACTTCTTCCATGTATCGTATTTTTCAACCTTTTCGATCGTTTGTTATTTTCACCCCCTTCATTTATTCTCACTCCATTTGATAGGGTATAATAAGGGTAACCCGCGTGACAATGAGAGTTTAAGACTGAGTGAGATTTTGAGTCGCTCTATTCATCATAAATTTTTTGGCAAATTTTTTTCAAATGGGTCAAATATGTGCTATTTCTATCCCCTCCTCTATTTTTGCTCCTTCCCATCAGTTATATTATAATAATTATTTTTACACCTTCTCTCGCATATAATTAATGTCATTTATGCAACCGTGTAGAAATTGAAGGCCCATTCATATTTAAGGCTACTCATTCTATCATAACATCTTCTATGTATAAGATTTTCTACCCTGTTGATCCTATGTTATTTTCACCCCCTTCATGAATTCTCACTCCCTTTGATAGGGTATAATACGGGTAACCCGCGTGACCGTGTGATAGTTTTGACCTAGTGAGATTTTGAGTTGCTCTATTTATCATAAATTCTTCGACGGAAAATATTTTTTAAATGCCAAATCTGTGCTAATTCCATCCCTTCCTCTATTCTTGCTCATTCCCATCAGTTTTATTATAATAATTATTCTTACGTCTTCTCCAACGTATAATTAAAGTCATTTGTGAAACCGTATGAAAATTGAAGGCTCGTTCATTTTTAGGGCCACCCATTCCCTCATTACTTCTTCCATGAATAGCATTTTTCAACCCCGTCGATCCTTTGTTATTTTTATCCCCTTCATTTAATCACACTCCTTTTGATAGGGTATAATAACGGTAACCCGCGTGACCGTGAGAGAGTTTATGACCCAATGTCATTTTGAGTCTTTCTATTCATTATAAATTCTTCGACGAAAAATATTTTTTGAATGCGCCAAATCTTTGCTATTTCCATCCCCTCCACTATTCTTACACCATCCCATCAGTTTTATTATAATAATTATTCTTATGTCTTCTCTCACGTTTGATTAATGCCATTTGTGCACTCGTATGGAAATTGAAGGCACATTCATATTTAGAGCCACCCATTCCATCATAACTTCTTCCATGTATAGCATTTTCAACCCCGCCGATCCTTTGTTATTTCCACGCCCTTTATTTATTCGCACTCCCTTCGATAGGACATAATAAGGGTAACCCACATGACCGTGAGATAGTTTATGACCTAGTGAGTTTTTGAGTCTCTCTATTCATAACAAATTCTTCTGCAAAAAATATTTTTTAAATGGGTCAAATCTGTGCTATGTCCATCCCCTCCACTATTCTTGCTCCTTCCCATCAGTTTTATTATAATAATTATTCCTACGCCTGCTCTCACGTATGATTAAAGCCATTTGTGCAACCGTACGAAAATTGAAGGCCCATTCATATTACAGGCAACCCATTCCATCATAACTTCTTCAATATATAGCATTTTTCAACCCCACCGATCCTTTGTTATTTTCACCCCCTTCATTTATTCTCACCCCCTTCGATATGGTGTAATAAGGGTAAGCCACGTGACTGTGAGAGAGTTTATGACCGAGTGAGATTTTGAGTCGCTCTATTTATCATAAATTAGTCGGTGAAAAATATTTTTTAATTTACCAAATCTGTACTATTTTCATCCCCTCCTCTATTCTTACTCCTTCTCATCTGATTCATTATAATAATTATTCTTATGCCTTCTCTCACGTATGATTAAAGTCATTTGTGCAACCGTGCAGAAATTGAAGGCCCATTCATATTTATGGCCGCCCATTCCTTCATAACTTCTTCCATGTATAGCATTTTTCAACCACGCCGTTCCTTTGTTATTTTCAACCCCTTCATTTATTCTCACTCCCTTCGATACTGTATAATAAGGGTAACCCGTGTGACCGTTAGATAGTTTATGACTCAGTGAGGTTTTGAGTCTCTCTATTCATAATAAATTCTTCGGTAGAAAATATTTTTTAAATGGGCCAAATCTGTGCTATGTCTATCCCCTCCACTATTCTTGCTCTTTCTCATCAGTTTTATTATAATAATTATTCTTATGTCTTCTCTCACGTATGATTAAAGTCATTTGCGCAACAGTGTGAAAATTCAAGTCACTTTCATATATAGGGCCACCCATTCCATCATAACTTCTTCCACGTATAACATTTTGAACCCCGCCGATCTTTTATTATTTTCACCCCCTTCATTTATTCTCACTCCCGTCGATAGGGTATAATAAGGGTAATCCGCGTGACCGTGATATAGTTTATGACCTAGTGAGATTTTGAGTCGCTCTATTCATCATAAATTCTTCGGCAAAAAGTATCTTTAAATGTTTCAAATTTGTGTTATTTCTATTCCCTCCTCGATTCTTACTCTTTCTCATCAGTTTTATTATAATAATTATTCTTACGCCTTCTCCCACGTATGATTAAAGCCATTTATACAACCGTATGGAAATTGAAGGCCCGTTCATATTTAGGGCCACCCATTCTATCACAACTTATTCAATGTATAACATTTTCAGCCACGCTAATCCTTCGTTATTTTCACCCCCTTCACTTATTCTCACTTCTTTCGATACGGTATAATAAGGGTAAACCGCGTGACCGTGAGATAGTTTATGACCTAGTGAGGTTTCGAGTCGCTCTATTGAACATAAATTCTTCAACGAAAAATATTTTTTAAATGTGTCAAATCTGTGCTATTTCCATCCCTTCCTCGATTCTTGCTCCTTTCCATCAGTTTTGTTATAATAATTATTCTTACGCCTTCTCTCATGTATGATTAAAGCGATTTGTGCAACCGTGTAGAAATTGAAGGCCCATTCATATTTAAGGCCACCCATTTTTCAACCTCGTCGATCCTTGGTTATTTTCACCCCCTTCATTTATTCTCACTCCCTTCGATAGGGTATAATAAGGGTAACCCACGTGACCGTGAGAGAGTTTATGACCATCTGAGGCTTTGAGTCGCTCTGTTCATCATAAATTCATCGGCAGAAAATATTTTTTAAATGTGTCAAATCTGTGATATTTTCATCCCCTCCTCTATTCTTGCTCCTTCCCATCAGTTTTATTATAATAATTATTCTTACGCCTTCTCCCTTGTATGATTAAAATTATTTGTGCAACCGTGCGAAAATTGAAGGCCCATTCATATTTAGGGTGACCCATTCCATCATAAGTTCTTCTATGTAAAGTATTTTTCAACCTCGTCGATCCTTTCTTTTTTTCACCTCCTTCATTTATTCTCACTCCCTTCGATAGGGTATAATAAGGGTAACTCGCGTGACCATGATAGAGTTTGTGACCCAGTGCGATTTTGAGTCACTCTATTCATTATAAATTCTTCGGTAAAAAATATTTTTTAAATGTGCCAAATATGAGTTATTTCCATCCCCTCCTTTATTCTTACTCCTTCCCATCAGTTTTATTATAATAATTATTCTTACGCATTCTCTCACGTATGATTAAATCCATTTGTGCAACCGAGCGAAAATTGAAGGCGCATTCATATTTAGGGTCACCCATTCCATCATAACCTTTTCCATGTATAACATTTTCAACCCCGCCGATCCTTTGTTAGTTTCACCCCCTTCATTTTATCTCTCTCCCTTTGATATGATATAATAAGGGTAACACGCGTGACCGTGAGAGAGTTTATGACCCAGTGAGGTTTTGAGTCGTTCTATTTATCATAAATTCTTCAACGGAAAATATTTCTTAAATGTGTCAAATCTATGTTATTTCCTTCCCCTCCTCGATTGTTGCTCCTTCCCATCAGTTTTATTATAATAATTATTCTTACACCTTCTCTCACCAATGATTAAAACCATTTGTGCAACCGAGCGAAAATTGAAGGCCCATTCATATTTAGGGCCACCCATTCTATCATAACTTATTCCATGTATAGCATTTTTCAACCCCGTCGATCCTTTGCTATTTTTACCCCTTCATTTATTCTCATTTCCTTCGATAGGGTATAATAAGGGTAACCCACGTGACCGTGAGAGAGTTTATGACCCAGTGAGGTTTTGAGTCATTCTATTCATCATAAATTCTTCGGCAAAAAATATTTTTTAAATGGGTCAAATATGTGCTATTTCTATCCCCTCCTGTATTCTTGCCTCTTCCCAGCAGTTATTTTATAATAATTATTCTTACGCCATCTCTCACGTATGATTAAAGTCATTCGTACAACCGTGCCGAAATTGAAGGCCCATTCATATTTAGGGCCTGCCATTCCATCATAACATCTTCCATATATAACATTTTCAACCCCGCCGTTCTTTTATAATTTTCACCCCCTTCATTTATTCTCACTCCTTTGATAGAGTATAATAAGGGTAACCCGCGTGACCTTGCGATAGTTTATGACCCAGTGAGGTTTTGAGTCGCTCTATTCATCATAAATTCTTCGGGAGAAAATATTTTTTTAATGTGCCAAATCTATGCTGATTACATCCCCTTCTCTATTATTGCTCCTTCCCATCAGTTTTATTATAATAATTATTCCTACGTCTTTCCCCACGTATGATTAAAGCCATTTGAACAACTGTGTGCAAATTGAAGGCCCATTCATATTTAAGGCCACCCATTCTATCATAACTTCTTATATGTATAGCATTTTTCAACCCCGTCGATCCTTTGTTATTTTCACCCACTTCATTTATTCTCACTCCCTTTGACAGGGTATAATAAGCGTAACCCGCGTGACCATGAGAGAGTTTATGACCCAGTGCGATTTTGAGACTCTCTATTCATCATAAATTCTTTGGCGAAAAATATTTTTACAATTTGTAAAATTTGTACAATTTTCATCCCCTCCTCTATTCTTGCTCCTTCCCATCAGTTTCATTATAATAATTACTCTTACGTCTTCTCTCACGTATGATTAAAGCAATCTCTGCAACCGTGTAGAAATTGAAGACACATTCATATTTAGGGCCGCCCATTCCTTCAAAACTTCTTCCATGTATAGCATTTTTCAACACCGCCGATCCTTTGTTATTTTCACCCCCTTCATTTATTCTCACTCCCTTCGATACTGTATAATAAGGGTTACCCGTGTGACCGTGAGATAGTTTATGACCCAGTGAGGTTTTGAGTCTCTCTATTCATAATAAATTCTTCGGCGGAAAATATTTTTTAAATGGACCAAATCTGTGCTATGTCCATCCCCTCCTCTATTCTTGCTCCTTCCTGTGAGCGACATCACGTGGTTCGAGAAGCGAAGAAGACGCGGAGCGCGCGGGCTCCTTTTGTTTGCTGCAACACAGAAATAAGAGAAAAGAGAAGGGGCCACCACGGGAGATTGCTCCGGTGGGGCGAGCGGGACAAATGTAATATAGCAAGATATGGGGGTTAAACGGCCATAGCGGGAAGTGACTCGCCGCGGCCTCGAGGGGACGGGAATGGTGCAGAAATCAAATAGCAAGAATTGAAACGGCCATTGGGGAAGTGACTCGCCGCGGCCTCGAGAATATGAGCAGATAAGAATATAACAGAATATAAGGAGAATATAAAGAACGGGAATTTAAACGGCCATTGGGGAAGTGAATCGCCGCGACCTCGAGAATATGAATAGATAAGAATATAACAAAATATAAAGAGAATATAAAAACGGGAATTTAAACGGCCATTGGGGAAGTGACTCGCCGCGGCCTCGAGAATATGAGCAGATAAGAATATAACAGAATATAAAGAGAATATAGGAGCGGGAATTTAAACGGCCATTGGGGAAGTGACTCACCGCGGCCTCGAGAACATGATATGATCGCCAGGGGCCTTATTACCCACAAGGTAACGGCCAAGCAGAGGCCACTAATAAAACATTGATCAAAATCATCAAGAAAACCTGCGAGTCTAGTAAGTTTTCAAACTGGCCAGAAAAACTTATCGAAGCCCTATGGACCTATCGCACTTCAATCCGTACCCCCACCGGGCAGACTTCATTTGCCCTCACTTATGGTATGGAAGCGGTAGTCCCGTACGAGACTCTGATCCCTTCTCTCAGGGTACAATTGGATAAGTAATTTTCCCTCGACGATCGTCGTAATTCACTCCTCGCCCAGTTGGAACTCTTGGATGAGAAGCGGCTGGCCGCTGCCGAACACGCGCGTGTGTATCAAAATAGACTCGCTCGCTTTTACCAAAAGAAAGTCATTGAGAGAAAATTCAAAGTCGGTGAGATGGTCGTAAAAAGAATTTTTGTCAAACCTGGAGGGCCGCGTTCTAAGCTCCAACCCAATTGGGAAGGACCATATGTAATTCAAGCCGTGTACCCTAGCAACGCCTACAAGCTAATCAACGCCGAAGGGACCGAGTTATCCCACCCTTGGAATGGGCTTTATCTTAAGAAATACTACCCTTAGCACAAAACAAAAAAAATGATGAAAAGATAGAAAACATAAAAAAATAAAGAAATATTGAAAACTACTAAAAATATGGAAAATTCTAAATGCCAATGCCTGGTGGTCACCATGTAGTCAAGTCACTGCATCTAACCTTCATGTTAGGATAGGGCCCATTAAGGCTTGGTAGGCACCGGGTCTTGGTTTGCCAGAACCGTGGAGATCCCTGTCCGGCCACGTCGGCCTATGCTCGCTCGAAGGAAGCTAAAATGTGCTCACTTATGTATTTTATTCAAAAAAAATCGGTAGCATCACCTACGGTGGGGCCCCCCCCAGAAGATCTCCGGAAGCTGTAATCTTTATTCTTTTCTCTTCGACCAAATGAGACAGTCGGCGCCCTTAAAACGCTGAGCATGAGAAACCGAAACTCAAACCCCAAAGGTAAGAGTAGGATCCATTTCCTCGAGCATCGATCAGAGCACGAGAAGAGGGCAGTGTCCCTGTAGGCATACGAAAGGGAGCCCACAAACGTCAAATCACTATATCTCCCTCACAAAAAGAAATACAAAATCAAAATCAAGAGCCTGGTCGTGACCGTGCCTGATGCGATAAATGGAACCCCTCAAAGTAAAAGTTTGAATCCATAAAAGGGGGGGGGCTATGGAATGTAAATACTCGAGATTTGGTCCGAAGTTGTCCGAAAGGAAAGAGTTAATGGGCCCTTATTCGCTCGCTGGGTTAACGGCTTTGCCGGTCCTCTCAGGAGGTTTATTCCCTACGCTCTTCCTTCTTCCTTTGAAGATGAAAGCTAGATGGAGTTTCTAATGGGCGAAACCTGCCCAAGGTCTGCGACCATATTTTAATATACACATTTGGTTGCCTACTTTGAAAAGTAAAAGCTATCGCTGTGATGGAGTCTCTGTGTTTCTGACTGGTCAAGACCCATGTTTACCGCCTTGATGTCTTCTTGCTTAACCTTGGGCTTAGGCCAATGCAAGCGCGTCACCTATGGGTGCGACGACGTCTGTAACGACCCGAGAATCCGATTACCGGGAAGGCCCGATAACCCGAGACTCGCACCGCCACTCACAAGCCCGAAGACTCGGAAGGGTTAAAAGGATGGTGTGGGGACTACACAAGTATCAGAAATAATTGCAGAAATTAAACAGTTATAATATTAAGCAGGAAATAAATTAACATTTTACATGATCCACAATAGAAAATAACAACAATAACAATAGTCCACGACTAGTACAGTGACAAGGAAGAAAAGTACAGCTACACGGGGTATACCCCGGCTCTGACCTCTGGCACTACCTCTGGGCACCCGCACCACGCTGCACACCTGACGCGCTCCCCGAAGGTGGCGCCTCACCTGAAATATGGTGAAAACACGCAGGGAATGAGTCTTAGAACAAGACTCAGTAGGGATCACTCGAACCCTACCTCGTAAAACAAGAAACCACTACACTAGCGGTAGGAAAGTACCTCGGAAAGGAAAGCCCTGTACTCTACAGAACCAGGCCCTACGGCACGCAAACCGACACACGTGCCACGGTACGAGGCCGAAACTCAACGGTCGAACCGCAAAACCCGAAGGTCGGAAACACACGACTGACAGTCTGTCACTCCGTACTCGACAGGAGTACCACCCACTAGAAGCACAGCCGGTAGCGTCCCCTGACGTCTTACACCGCACCGCAGGTGAACCGCCTGGCGTGGTAGGTCCTACCCGAGGCGCAGACACCGAACAAGTAACCACAAACAAGTAACTAGCTGGGGTCACGCCCGTCGACGTGGGTCCAACCGCCCCCAACCACGTGTGCACACACAGACCTTGCGTCACTAGGTCTGGTCCTCTGACCGGTTTTCCCCTGTAGCCGGACTCTGGCTACCGACGAGGGGCCTACGGTAACCGGTCCACAAACCGTCTCAAAGGTGAATGCCCGTACACCACTCCCAAGTGAGACCAGCACCTCGTACTGGTGGGCTACGACTAGTGGAGGGTCACTGAAGGAGTAGACTCTCAAGTCACGGAAAATAACGTCACAACCACAGGTACGAGGGACGCTCCTTGTACCCACACTAACGCACGAGGACACAATCCGAAATCACCACCTCCTGGGACCCCACAGCACCCCCATGTGTAGCCCCCACTTGATGCCCCGCATCAGTCGGACCACGGGTCAGCATTGGGATCGAGACTAGCTCGTCCGGGATTTGAATCGGCGAAGAAAGGGAGTCGCGGTCACCGGAGGACCGCCTCCAGTGGTCGCGGTCGACCCAGGACCGCTACCACCTAGTCGCGGTCCTCCCGGGACCGCGACCACCCTGGTGCGCGAAACGTGAACGCGGTCGCTTGACGACCTTTTTCACCTGGTAGCGGTCTCCAGGAGACCGCGACCAGACTCCAACGGTCAAAAACCGTGTCGAAGACCGTGCCGGACCCCATGATGAAAGCGGTCGCTGTAATATCCCAGACCTTTCGGATCCTTCTTCGTGGGTCCCGGATCTGGTTTTCAGAGCGTCCAGCTCCGTTGTGTCCGAAATTTCGTTTCGGACATCTTTCGTGTTCGGATCGGCGCGATCCGGAGTTGTTTCGGAGGCCCGGAGGCGTTCCGCGGCTTTTCCGCGTGTGTTTTCTGATTCCCGGTGTGTGTTTCGGCTTTTCCTTCGGAAGCTCGCTGCGGGCGAACCGGGCGGTTCCCCCAGGCACGAGTGGTACCGTTGCGATCGGTGCGTTCCGAGGATTCCGGAAATATAGTTTTCTATTTTTCGGTATTTTTCCAAAAATTCGGATTTTCTATATAGCCCTAATTCTTTTCTTTTTCTTTTTCTCCTTTCTCTTTCTTCTTCTTCCTCTTCCTCCGTTTCTTCCCACCGTGACACCCTCCTCTCTCCCTCTCTCCCATTCGGACGCGGCGAACCCCTCTCCGGCTACGGACGGCGGCTGGGCGACGGCGCGGACGCGTGGGCGACGGTGAGGCGATCTCGTGGGCGTGCGGCGAGCGTGGGAAGCGTGGGGAGTTCGTGAAGCTTCGAGCATTCTTCGTGATTCGTGATCGATCCGGCGGAGCATTCGCTCCATTGAGGTAGGGTGACGTTCCTTAGCCTCATGCCGATCTTTTCCGCGATTTATAGGCCGCGGGGAGGCCGAGAGGGGATCGTTTGAGCATTTTTGGGTTTTTCCATGATTTGGGGAGAGCTCGCCCGATCTATGGATTTGATGCATGATTTCATGTTTTGATGGCGTAGAATCATGCTAGGGGTCCCCAGGGGTCTTCCCCTTTGTTTTCCCCCTCTCCTATGGAGGCATGGGGGCGTGGTTAGAATTTTTGGGCGTTCTTACCGTTTTCGGCCGCGGACTGAGAACGTGCTATACTCCAGTAGCGCGTTCTTGGAGGTCGCACTGCCCCGACCGAGCGCGTTCATCAGAGAAGATGAACAGGAGGCGGTTCCTGTCGCGCTATAGGGTCATAGCGCGATCATCCTTGTCGCGCTAGGAGGACCTAGCGCGATGGTTCTTGTCGCGCTAGGGAGACCTAGCGCGATGGTCCCTGTCGCGCTAGGGTTCCCTAGCGCGTTCTTCCGTGTCGCGCTAGGTATCACTAGCGCGATTTGGCTGTTGTTGGGTGTTCCCCTTGGGCCGTGTGTGCGTCCCGGGCATCCCGTGGAGTTCCGTGACCGTGTCTTTGGTGTTCGGAGGTTCCGTTTACCTTGGTCATGAGTTTGGCCGTGGGCGGTGAGTCCGTTTTTCTCCGACTGTGGCCACCGTGCGACGGGGCTGGTGCGTGGGGTGATTCCCACACGTTGTCGGTTTCGGAGGTCGTTTTCCGTTGACTTGAGAGTCTACTCCTTCAGTGACCCTCCACTAGTCGTAGCCCACCAATACGAGGTGCTGGTCTCACCTGGGAGTGGTGTACGGGCACCCACCTTTCGAGACGGTTTGTGGACCGGTTACCGTAGGCTCCTCGTCTTAGCCAGAGTCCGGCTGCGGGGGAAAACCGGTCAGAGGGCCAGACCTAGGACGCGTGGTCTGTGTGTGCACACGTGGTTGGGGGCGGTTGGACCCACGTCGACGGGCGTGACCCTAGCTAGTCACTTGTTGTGGTTACTTGTACGGTGTTTGCGCCTCGGGTAGGACCTACCACGTCAGGCGGTTCACCTGCGGTGCGGTGTAAGACGTCAGGGGACACCGCCGACTGTGCTTCTAGTGGGTGGTACTCCTGTCGAGTACGGAGTGTCAGACTGTCAGTCGTGTGTTTTCGACCTTCGGGTTTTACGATTCGACCGTTGGTTTCGGTCTTCTCGTACCGTGGCACGTGTGTCGATTTACGTGCCGTAGGGTCTAGTTCTGTAGAGTACAGGGATTTCCTTTCCGAGCTACTTTCCTACCGCTAGAGTAGTAGTTTCTCGTTTTACGAGGTAGGGTTCGAGTGATCCCTACTGAGTCTTGTTCCGAGACTCATTCCCTGCGTGTTTTCACCGTGTTTCAGGTGAGACGCCACCTTCGGGGAGCGCGTCAGGAGCGCAGCGTGGTGCGGGTGCCCAGAGGTAGTGCCAGAGGTCAGAGCCGGGGGATGTCCCGTGTAGCTGTACTTTCCTTTCTTGTCACTGTACTAGTCGTGGACTGCTGTTATTGTTGTTCTTTATTGCGGACCATGTAAAATGTTAATTTATTTCCTGCTTAATATTATAACTATTTAATTTCTGCAATTATTTGTGATACTTGTGTAGTCTCCACACCATCCTTTTAACCCTTCCGAGTCTTCGGACTCGTGGGTGGCGGTACGAGTCTCGGGTTATCGGGCCTTCCCGGTAATCGGATTCTCGGGTCGTTACAGCTGGTATCAGAGCGCGGTTGTGGAATTACATGAGAATCATAGGTAATTGTAGTTGTCCACTAGTCCACAACGATGATGTACATGTGACGCTGGCATTGGGCACCGCGTGTTTTATTCTGACATTGCCGTTTTCGTGTTTTCTGTCTTGTGCTTCAGGAGCGAGGATGGCACCGAGGAGGAGTTCTCGCTCTCAGCAGGGGCAGTCGGCTGGAGGTCAGGAGATCCAGCAGGGGGTCCAGAAGGACCAGGAGGAGCATAGCAGAGTTCCGGGAGCTACCGAGGCCGCGGATGCTGCGCGAGCTCCGGGGGCCGAGGATTTCTTCCGTGGCATGTACCATCTCATGTCTCAGCAGTTTGGCGGAGAGGCTGCTGAGGGCTCGTCAGCCAGGGGTGGGCCAGGCCGAGCGGTGAGGGACTTCATGCAGTTCCATCCGCCTTACTTTAGCGGCCAGGCAGACCCTGATGCGGCTCGTGATTGGCTTGATGAGATGGAGCGGGCGGTCAGTTCTGCGAAGAGTACTGCCGAGGACAGAGTGGTGTTGGCCTACAACCAGTTGCAGGGTACGGCTCGGAGGTGGTGGTCTTCCGAGTGGAAGACGTCCTTTCAGCTTCGTCCACTTGAGCAGATCGAGTGGGATGACTTTGTCAGTGCTTTCGAGCGTACGTACTGTCCAGACGTCGTTGCTACGCAGCGGATGCGGGAGTTTCTGGAGCTGGTGTAGGGTGACATGTCCGTGTTGCAGTACAGGGTCCGATTTGTCGAGCTGGGTCGGTACGCACCTCATATCATGGAGCATGAGAGGGTGAGGACGACGCAATTTGTGCAGGGCTTGAGGCTGGAGCTGAGGCACCATTTGATCGCGAATGGGGCCACTGATCTAGAGACGGCGTCTCGTGTTGCGATTTCCTTGGAGATGGATATGCAGAGGACTCGAGGACCGATCAGCCAGGGGCAGTCTTTGTCAGGTCGCAGCCAGCAGTCGGCTACCCAGCAGTAGGGTTCCTTCCAGCATGCGTCGGGTGGTTCAGGAGTACCGGCATCGGCAGCTTCGGTGAAAGGATCTGCGTCCTTTGGCTCGAAGGTCAAGAAGTTCTTGAAGAAGAATTTCCGTAAGAAGCACAAGGATCAGGGGCAGGCTTCATCGGGCAGTGTGCAGCAGCCGATTCCTTTGCAGCGTCAGGGATCAGTGGGTGGATCGCGAGGACCTTGTCCACGATGTGGTGGGACCCACCCAGGCAGGCAGTGCACGGCGCCGATCATCTGTTTTCGGTGTGACCAGCCAGGGCACATGGCGCGTGACTGTCCTTAGAGGCCGCCGCAGCAGCAGGTTCCCCAGCAGCAGCAGCAGGGACAGTATCCGCCACTACCCAGGTCAGCTAGTGTGGGAGGCAGGCAGAGAGCTCGTGGCCAGATCACGCACTTGACCAGGGCAGAGGCAGTGGCGTCGCAGCTCGTGGAAGGTACCGTTCAGATTTTGGGTTGTGCGGCTCGGGTTTTATTTGATTCTGGCGCGTCTCATTCATTTATTTCGGAGGATTTCGCGTCGAGCGTCGAGGAGCCGGTGACCCAGTTGTCCTGTGATTTGGCAGTGGAGTTGCCTTCGGGTGACTTTATGGTCACTCCGTATTGCTTCGACGAGGTTCCGGTGTGGATCGATGGGCGGAGTATGCCAGGCAGGTTGTATGCGTTGCAGCTTCGGGATTACGACGTGATTCTAGGCATGGATTGGCTCGAGACTCATGGAGCGGTGGTGGATTGTGAAATGAAGAGGGTCTACTTCCAGCATCCGAGCAAGAGGACCTTCTATTTCCAAGGTATCCGTTCCACCTCTTCTCGATTCCTTATCTCTGCTATTCGAGCCCGTCGATTGCTTGATTCAGGTTATCAGGGTTTTCTCGCGTCTGTGGTTGTGTCTGACCGGATGGAGCCGGATGTCGAGGACATTGCGGTGGTGTGCGAGTTTCCCGATGTTTTTCCTAAGGAGTTGCCTGGATTACCTCCCCAACGGGAGATCGATTTCGTGATCGAGGTTGTGCCTGGTACGGGACCTTTGGCGAAGACTCCCTACCGCATGGCCCCCGCTGAGCTGAGGGAGTTGAGGGCGCAGTTGCAGGAACTGTTGGCCAAGGGGTACATTCGTCCGAGCTTTTCCCCTTGGGGTGCGCCCGTGTTGTTCGTGAAGAAGAAGGACGGTAGTCTGCGGCTATGCATTGACTATCGGCAGCTGAATGAAGTGACCATTAAGAACAAGTATCCGTTGCCGCGGATTGATGATTTGTTCGACCAGCTTCAGTCTGCGCGAGTGTTCTCGCGGATTGATTTGCGGTCCGGTTACTATCAGCTGAGAATTCGCGAGTCCGATGTGGAGAAGACTGCATTCAGTACGAGGTACGGGTATTATGAGTTTCTGGTGATGCCGTTTGGGCTCACCAATGTCCCAGCAGCCTTCATGGACTTGATGCAGAGGGTGTTCCATCCGTATTTGGACCAGTTCGTGGTCATCTTTGTGGATGACATCCTTGTTTATTCGCGGTCTGCTGAGGAGCATGCGTACCATTTAAGTGTGGTGCTGCAGACGTTGCGAGATCACCAGTTGTATGCGAAGCTCAGCAAGTGCGAGTTTTGGCTCAGCGAGGTGCACTTTCTGGGGCATGTGATTTCTGGCGATGGCATTTTCGTGGATCCCGCCAAGGTCGAGGCTGTGATGCAATGGCCGAGGCCGAGGTCGGTGACGGAGATCCGGAGTTTCTTGGGGCTTGCGGGGTATTATCGCCGTTTTATCCAGGATTTTTCTCGCATTGCGACCCCGATGACGAGGCTCACGCGGAAGGATGTGCCTTTCGTTTGGTCCGAGGAGTGTGAGCAGAGCTTCAGGAAACTGAAGAGATTGCTCACCTCGGCTCCGGTGTTGGTTTTACCTTCTGGATCGGGAGGTTTTGTGGTGGGTACAGATGCTTCCGGGGTCGGATTGGGTGCTGTTCTGATGCAGCATGGTAGAGTGGTGGCTTATGCATCTCGGCAGTTAAAGCCCCATGAGGAGAACTACCCTACCCATGACCTGGAGTTGGCGGCGGTGATCTTCGCGCTGAAGATCTGGAGGTATTATCTGTACGGCGAGAAGTTCGAGGTGTTCACTGACCATCAGAGTTTGAAGTTTGTGTTCTCGCAGAGAGATCTGAACCTCAGACAAAGGCGTTGGATGGAGTTCATGAAGGACTATGACTTTACCCTGTCTTATCAGCCGGGCAGGATGAATGTCGTCGCCGATGCCTTGAGTCGGAAGGTGGCGGTCAGTACCTTGATGCTGAGGAAGTGGAGGCTCTGGGAACAGGTGCCCGAAGTATCCTTCAGGCTCAAGATTCCCCAGGAGCAGGGTTGGCAGTGCTTGCGAGTCTGACTGTCACTCCTACTATCCGTCGTCAGGTGACAGAGGCTCAGCATGCAGACCCTGAGTTGCCCCGGATTCTTGCGATGGCTGGCGTGGAGCTCGGCGAGGACGGTGCTGCGAGGTTTCGTGGCAGGTTGTACATCCCAGTGGAGGAGCAGGTTCGTCGTGCGGTGTTACGCGAGGC
Source organism: Amorphophallus konjac (assembly GCA_022559845.1). Taxonomy (NCBI): domain Eukaryota; kingdom Viridiplantae; phylum Streptophyta; class Magnoliopsida; order Alismatales; family Araceae; genus Amorphophallus; species Amorphophallus konjac. The sequence goes on from CM040120.1 coordinate 9,018,000, forward strand.
TCATGGGAGCAGGTACACTGTACACCCGGGTGCGATGAAGATGTATCGGAACTTGCGGAGGCAGTTATGTGGCCTGGCATGAAGAGAGATGTCGCCGAATTTGTGGCCAGGTGCCTGATCTGTCAGCAGGTGAAGGCGGAGCATCAGGGACCAGGCGGTACTCTCCAGCCCTTGGATATTCCTGCTTGGAAGTGGGACCATGTGACCACAGATTTTGTGGTGGGGTTGCCAAGGACCCCGAGTGGGTAGGACAGTATTTGGTTACTGGTGGATCGGCTGACGAAGGTGACGCGGTTGCTACCGGTCAAGGTCAGCTGGAGCGTGCCTAAGTTGGCTCGTCTTTATGTGAAGCGGATCGTGCCGTTGCATGGAGTTCCCATTTCGATCGTGTCGGATCGGGATCCGCGCTTCACTTCTGGGTTCTGGAGGAGTTTCCAGCGAGCTCTTGGCACGGAGTTGGCATTTAGCTCGGCGTATCATCCTCAGTCAGATGGTCAGTCTGAGAGGACCATTCAGACTTTGGAGGACATGCTGAGATCCTGCTGTCTGGAGTGGCAGGGGAGTTGGATTCATCACCTACCGTTAGTGGAGTTTGCCTATAACAACAACTATCATTCGAGCATCGGCATGGCTCCTTATGAGGCACTGTATGGGCGTCCTTGTCGGACTCCGCTTGATTGGTTTGAGGTGGGTGAGCGTATTTTGACGGGACTGGAATTGGTGCAGCAATGTGTGGATGTTGTGCACCTGGTTCGTCAGAACATGTTGGCGGCCCAGAGTCGGCAGAAGAGCTATGCTGACCGTAGGAGGCAACCCCTCGAGTTCACCGTGGGTGATCATGTGTTCTTGAGAGTTTCTCCGATGAAGGGGGTGATGCGTTTTGGACGGCGTGGGAAGCTGAGTCCCCGCTATATTGGTCCTTTCACGATTGTGGAACGCATCGGTGAGGTTGCTTACCGGTTGCAGTTACCTCCTGAGTTGGCGTCGGTGCATGACGTGTTCCACGTCTCGATGTTGCGGAAGTATATGCCCGATGACTCTCATGTGCTCGAGTTTTCTGTTTGGCCTGAGGTGACTCCAGATCTTTCTCTCCCAGAGTTTCCGATCCGCGTGGAGGATAGGCGAGAGCAGCGCCTGCGGAACAAGGTCATTCCCTTGGTAAAGGTCGTGTGGCAACGACACTCTGGTGGTGAGGCTTTGTGGGAACGTGAGGATGAGATACGTCAGCAGTTCCCGTATCTGTTTGAGTGAGTCTTCCTCTTCTTTCCCTTGGGTTGTTCTCAATTTCGAGGATGAAATTCCTTAAGGAGGGAGGGCTGTAATATCCCGGACCTTTCAGATCCTTCTTCATGGGTCCCGGATCTGGTTTTCGGAGCGTCTGGCTCCGTTGTGTTTGAAATTTCGTTTCGGACATCTTTCGTGTTCGGATCGGCGCGATCCGGAGTTGTTTCGGAGGCCCGGAGGCGTTCCGCGGCTTTTCCGCGTGTGTTTTCCGATTCCCGGTGTGTGTTTCGGCTTTTCCTTCGGAAGCTCGCTGCGGGCGAACCGGGCGGTTCCCCCAGGCACGAGTGGTACCGTTGCGATCGGTGCGTTCCGAGGATTTTGGAAATATATTTTTCTATTTTTCGGTATTTTTCCGAAAATTCGGATTTTCTATATAGCCCTAATTCTTTTCTTTTTCTTTTTCTCCTTTCTCTTTCTTCTTCTTCCTCTTCCTCCGTTTCTTCCCACCGTGACACCCTCCTCTCTCCCTCTCTCCCATTCGGACGCGGCGAACCCCTCTCCGGCTACGGACGGCGGCGGGGCGACGGCGCGGACGCGTGGGCGACGGTGAGGCGATCTCGTGGGCGTGCGGCGAGCGTGGGAAGCGTGGGGAGTTCGTGAAGCTTCGAGCATTCTTCGTGATTCGTGATCGATCCGGCGGAGCATTCGCTCCATTGAGGTAGGGTGACGTTCCTTAGCCTCATGCCGATCTTTTTCCGCGATTTATAGGCCGCGGGGAGGCCGAGAGGGGATCGTTTGAGCGTTTTTGGGTTTTTCCATGATTTGGGGAGAGCTCGCCCGATCTATGGATTTGATGCATGATTTCGTGTTTTGATGGCCTAGAATCATACTAGGGGTCCCCATGGGGTCTTCCCCTTTGTTTTCCCCCTCTCCTATGGAGGCATGGGGGCGTGGTTAGAATTTTTGGGCGTTCTTACCATTTTTGGCCGCGGACTGAGAACGCGCTATACTCCAGTAGCGCGTTCTTGGAGGTCACGCTGCCCCGACCGAGCGCGTTCATTGGAGAAGATGAACAGGAGGTGGTTCCTGTCGCGCTATAGGGTCATAGCGCGATCATCCTTGTCGCGCTAGGAGGACCTAGCGCGATGGTTCGTGTCACGCTAGGGTTCCCTAGCGCGATGGTCCCTGTCGCGCTAGGGAGACCTAGCGCGATCTTCCCTGTTGCGCTAGGGTTCCCTAGCGCGTTCTTCCGTGTCGCGCTAGGTATCCCTAGCGCGATTTGGCTGTTGTTGAGTGTTCCCCTTGGGCCGTGTGTGCGTCCCGGGCACCCCGTGGAGTTCCGTGACCGTGTCTTTGGTGTCCGGAGGTTCCGTTTGCCTTGGTCATGAGTTTGGCCGTGGGCGGTGAGTCCGTTTTTCTCCGACTGTGGCCACCGTGCGACGGGGCTGGTGCGTGGGGTGATTCCCACACGTTGTCGGTTTCGGACGTCGTTTTCTGTTGACTTGAGAGTCTACTCCTTCAGTGACCCTCCACTAGTCGTAGCCCACCAGTACGAGGCGCTGGTCTCACCTGGGAGTGGTGTACGGGCACCCACCTTTCGAGACGGTTTGTGGACCGGTTACCGTAGGCTCCTCGTCTTAGCCAGAGTCCGGCTGCGGGGGAAAACCAGTCAGAGGGCCAGACCTAGGACGCGTGGTCTGTGTGTACACACGTGGTTGGGGGCGGTTGGACCCACGTCGACGGGCGTGACCCCAGCTAGTCACTTGTTGTGGTTACTTGTACGGTGTTTGCGCCTCGGGTAGGACCTACCACGTCAGGCGGTTCACCTGCGGTGCGGTGTAAGACGTCAGGGGACGCCGCCGGCTGTGCTTCTAGTGGGTGGTACTCCTGTCGAGTACGGAGTGTCAGACTGTCAGTCGTGTGTTTCCGACCTTCGGGTTTTACGATTCGACCGTTGGTTTCGGTCTTCTCGTACCGTGGCACGTGTGTCGATTTGCGTGCCGTAGGGTCTAGCTCTGTAGAGTACAGGGATTTCCTTTCCGAGGTACTTTCCTACCGCTAGAGTAGTGGTTTCTCGTTTTACGAGGTAGGGTTCGAGTGATCCCTACTGAGTCTTGTTCCGAGACTCATTCCCTGCGTGTTTTCACCGTGTTTCAGGTGAGACGCCACCTTCGGGGAGCGCGTCAGGAGCGCAGCGTGGTGCGGGTGCCCAGAGGTAGTGCCAGAGGTCAGAGCCGGGGGATGTCCCGTGTAGCTGTACTTTCCTTTCTTGTCACTGTACTAGTCGTGGACTGCTGTTATTGTTGTTCTTTATTGCGGACCATTTAAAATGTTAATTTATTTCCTGCTTAATATTATAACTGTTTAATTTCTGTAATTATTTGTGATACTTGTGTAGTCTCCACACCATCCTTTTAACCCTTCCGAGTCTTCGGACTCGTGGGTGGCGGTACGAGTCTCGGGTTATCGGGCCTTCCCGGTAATCGGATTCTCGGGTCGTTACAGTCGCCCCCTGACCGCCACCAGCAGTCGCGGTCAGTCGCAAGATCGCGAGCGCCAGCCGACAGAACAAGCCCCAACGGTCAAAAACCCTGGTGAAGGCGGTCCCCACCCGACCGCTACCAATGAAGGCGGTTACTGGTGGACCGCTATCATCTCGGAAAACCGAGAACGGCGGGAAACGGCCGAAAACTCCATTCCACGCCCCAATCACCCCCGCGTGATGGGGAAACAAAGGGGGAGCTCGTCCCCACGCCCTAGAGCATCTAATGACGCCCCCAAAACTCCAAGTGGCGCGGTAAAAACTCTAAATCGGCGCTCAAACCCCGAATCATGCATTCCCCGACCCGAGCTCAAACGAACCCCTCTCGGCTCCTCGTCGGCCTAGAAATCATGGGAAAGGAACGCACAGAGGTAGAGGACCGTCACCCTACCTCAATGGTGTAAATGCTCCGCCGAATCACCCACGAATCGCGAAGAACGCTTTCCCTCGCCTCCCCATGCTTCCCACGCTTGCCGCACATCCACGAGCTCGCCTCGCCGCCACCCACGCGTCCGCGCCGTCGCCCTGTCGCCGTCAACAGCCGGGGAGGGGCTCACCGCGTCCGAATGGGAGAGAGAGGGAGAGAGGAGGGCGGCCACGGTTGGGGAAGGAAGGAGGAAGAAGAAGAAGAAAGAGAAAGAAAAAAGAAAAGAAAATGGGATTATATAGAAAATCTGATTTTTCAGAAAAATATCGAAAAATTGAAAAATACATTTCCAGAATCCTCGGAACGTAACGATCGCAACGGTACCACTCGTGCCTAGCGGAACCGCCCGGTTCGCCCGCAGCGAGCTTCCGAAGAAAAAGCCGAAACACACGCCGGGAATCGGAAAACACACGCGGAAAAGGCGCGGAACGCCTCCGGGCCTCCGAAACAACTCCGGATCCCGCCGATCCGAACACGAAAGATGTTCGAAACGAAATTTCGGACATAATAGAGCCGGACACTCCGAAAACCAGATCCGGGACCCGCGAAGAAAAGGATCTGAAAGGTCCGAGATATTACAGCCCTCCCCCCTTAAGGAATTTTGTCCTCGAAATTGAGAACAACCCAAGGGGAAAGAAGAGGAAGACTCATTCAAACAGGTGCGGGAACTGTTGACGCATCTCGTCCTCCCGTTCCCACGAAACCTCACCACCAGAGTGTCGCTGCCACACGACCTTTACCAAGGGAATGACCTTGTTCCGCAGGCGCTGCTCTCGCCTATCCTCCACGCGGATCGGAAACTATGGGAGAGAAAGATCTGGAGTCACCTCAGGTCAAACGGAAAACTCGAGCACATGAGAGTCATCGGGCATATACTTCCGCAACATCGAGACGTGGAACACGTCATGCACCGACGCCAACTCAGGAGGTAACTGCAACCAGTAAGCGACCTCACCGATGGGCTCCACAATCGCGAAAGGACTAATATAGCGGGGTCTCAGCTTCCCACGTCGTCCAAAACGCATCACCCCCTTCATCGGAGAAACTCTCAAGAACACATGATCGCCCACGGTGAACTCGAGGGGCTGCCTCCTACGGTCAGCATAGATCTTCTGCCGACTCTGGGCCGCCAACATGTTCTGACGAACCAGGTGCACAACATCCACACACTGCTGCACCAATTCCAGTCCCGTCAAAACACGCTCACCCACCTCGAACCAATCAAGTGGAGTCCGACAAGGACGCCCATACAATGCCTCATAGGGAGCCATACCAATGCTCGAATGATAGCTGTTGTTATAGGTAAACTCCACCAACGGTAGGTGATGAATCCAACTCCCCTGCCACTCCAGGCAGCAGGATCTCGGCATGTCCTCCAAAGTCTGAATGGTCCTCTCAGACTGACCATCTGACTGAGGATGATACGCCGAGCTAAATGTCAACTCCGTGCCAAGAGCTCGTTGGAAACTCCTCCAGAATCTAGAAGTGAAGCGCGGATCCCGATCCGACACGATCGAAATGGGAACCCCATGCAACGGAACGATCCGCTCCACATACAAACGAGACAACTTAGACACGCTCCAGCTGACTTTGACCGGTAACAACCGAGTCACCTTCGTCAGCCGATCCACCAGCAACTAAATACTGTCCTGCCCACTCGGGGTCCTCGGCAATCCCACCACGACATCCGTGGTCACATGGTCCCACTTCCAAGCAGGAACATCCAAGGGCTGGAGAGTACATCCTGGTCGCTGATGCTCCGCCTTCACCTGTTGACAGATCAGGCACCTGGCCACAAACTCTGCGACATCTTTCTTCATGTCAGGCCACCAGAACTGCCTCCGCAAGTTCCGATACATCTTTGTCGCACCCGGGTGTACAGTGTACCTGCTCCCATGAGCCTCGCGCAGCATCGCACGACGAATCTGCTCCTCGGCTGGGACGTACAGCCTGCCGCGAAACCTCGCAGCACCGTCCTCGCCGAGCTCCACGTCAGCCATCGCCAGAATCCGGGGCAACTCAGGGTCCGCATGCTGAGCCTCTGTCACCTGACGACGGATAGCAGGAGTGACAGTCAGACTCGCAAGCACTGCCAACCCTGGCTCCTGGGGAATCTTGAGCCTAAAAGATACCTCGGGCACTTGTTCCCAGAGCCTCCACTTCCTCAACATCAAGGTACTGATCGCAACCTTCCGACTCAAGGCATCAGCAACGACATTCATCCTGCCCGGCTAATAAGACAGGGTGAAGTCATAATCCTTCATAAACTCCATCCAACGCCTTTGTCTGAGGTTCAGATCTCTCTGCGAGAACACATACCTCAAACTCTGATGGTCAGTGAACACCTCAAACTTCTCGCCGTACAGACAATACCTCCAGATCTTCAGCGCGAAGATCACCGCTGCCAACTCAAGGTCATGGGTAGGGTAGTTCTCCTCGTGGGGCTTTATCTGCCGAGATGCATAAGCCACCACTCTACCATGCTGCATCAACACAGCACCCAACCCAACGCCGGAAGTATCTGTACACACCACGAAACCTCCCAATCTAGAAGGCAAGACCAACACCGGAGCCGAGATGAGTAATCTCTTCAGTTCCCTGAAGCTCTGCTCACACTCCTCGGACCAGACGAAAGGCACATCCTTCCGCGTGAGTCTAGTCATCGGGGTCGCAATGCGAGAAAAATCCTGGATAAACCGGCGATAATAACCCGCGAGCCCCAAGAAACTCCGGATCTCCATCACCGACCTCGGCCCCGGCCACTGCATTACTGCCTCGACCTTGGCAGGGTCCACGGAAATGCCATCACCAGAAATCACGTGCCCCAGAAAGTGTACCTCGCTGAGCCAAAACTCGCACTTGCTGAGCTTCGCATACAACTGGTGATCTCGCAACGTCTGCAGCACCACACCCAAATGATACGCATGCTCCTCAGTAGACTGCGAATAAACAAGGATGTCATCCACGAAGATGACCATGAATTGGTCCAAATACGGATGAAACACCCTCTGCATCAAGTCCATGAAGGCTGCAGGGGCATTGGTGAGCCCGAACGGCATCACCAAAAACTCATAATGCCCGTACCTCGTATTGAACGCAGTCTTCTCCACATCGGACTCGCGAATTCTCAGCTGATAGTAATTGGACCGCAAATCGATCCGCGAGAACACTCGCGCAGACTGCAGCTGGTCGAAGAAATCATCAATCCGCGGTAACGGATACTTGTTCTTAATGGTCACTTTATTCAGCTGCCGATAGTCAATGCACAAGCGCAGACTACCGTCCTTCTTCTTCACGAATAACACGGGAGCACCCCAAGGGGAAAAACTAGGACGAATGTACCCCTTGGCCAACAGCTCCTGCAACTGCGCCCGCAACTCCCTCAACTCAGCGGGGGCCATACGGTAGGGAGCCTTCGCTAAAGGTCCCGTACCAGGCATAACCTCGATCACGAAATCGATCTCCCGCTGGGGAGGTAATCTAGGCAACTCCTCGGGAAAAACGTCGGGAAACTCGCACACCACCGCAATGTCCTCGACATCCGGCTCCATCCGGTCCGACACAACCACGGACGCGAGAAAACCCCGACAACCAGAATCAAGCAACCGACGGGCTCGAATAGCAGAGATAAGGAATCGAGAAGAGGTGGAACGGATACCTTAGAAATAGAAGGTCCTCTTACTTGGATGCTGGAAGTAGACCCTCTTCATTCCACAATCCACCACCGCTCCATGAGTCTCGAGCCAATCTATGCCTAGAATCACATCGTAATCCCGAAGCTGCAATGCATACAACCTGCCTGGCATACTCCACCCATCGATCCAAATCGGAACCTGATCGAAGCAATACGGAGTGATCATAAAGTCACCAGAAGGCAACTCCACTGCCAAATCACAGGACAACTGGGTCACCGGCTCCTCGACGCTCGACGCGAAATCCTCTGAAATAAACGAATGAGACGCGCCAGAATCAAACAAAACCCGAGCCGCACAACCTAAAATCTGAACGGTACCTTCCACGAGCTGCGACGCCACTGCCTCTGCCCTGGTCATGTGCGTGATCTGGCCCCGGGCTCTCTGCCTGCCTCCCACGCTGGCTGACCTGGGTAGCGACGGATACTGTCCCTACTGCTGCTGCTGCGGCCTCTGCTGCTGGGGGACCTGCTGCTGCTGAGGAAACTGTTGTTGCCGCGGCCTCTGAGGACAGTCACGCGCCATATGCCCTGGCTGGTCACACTGAAAACAGACGATCGGCGCCGTGCACTGCTTGCCTGGGTGGGTCCCACCACACCGTGGACAAGGTCCTCGCGATCCACCCACTGATCCCTGACGCTGCAAAGGAATCGGCTGCTGTACACTGCCCGATGAAGCTTGCCCCTGATCCTTGTGCTCTTACGGAAACTCTTCTTCAAGAACTTCTTGACCTTCGAGCCTAAGGACGTAGATCCTGTCACCGAAGCTGCCGATGCCGGTACTCCTGAACCACCCGACGCATGCTGGAAGAAACCCTGCTGCTGGGTAGCCGACTACTGGCTGCGACCTGACAAGGACTGCCCCTGGCTGATTGGTCCTCGAGTCCTCTGCATATCCATCTCCAAAGAAACCGCAACACGAGATGCTGTCTCTAGATCAGTGGCCCCATTCGCGATCAGATGGTGCCTCAGCTCCAGCCTCAAGCACTGTACAAACTGCGTGGTCCTCACCCTCTCATGCTCCATGATGTGAGGTGCGTACCGACCCAGCTCGACAAATCGGGCCCTATACTGCAACACGGACATGTCGCCCTGCACCAGCTCCAGAAACTCTCGCATCCGCTGCGTGGCAACAATATATGGACAGTACGTACGCTCGAAAACACTAACGAAGTCATCCCACTCAATCTGCTCAAGTGGACGAAGCTGAAAGGACGTCTTCCACTCGGAAGACCACCACCTCTGAGCCGTACCCTGCAACTGGTTGTAGGCCAACACCACTCTGTCCTTGGCAGCACTCTTCGCAGAACTGAACACCCGCTCCATCTCGTCAAGCCAATCACGAGCTGCATCAGGGTCTGCCTGGCCGCTGAAGTAAGGTGGATGGAACTGCAGGAAGTCCCTCACTGCTCGGCCTGGCCCACCCCTAGCTGACGAGCCCTCACCGGCCTCTCCACCGAACTGCTGAGACATAAGCTGGTACATGCCACGGAAGAAATCCTCGGCCCCCGGAACCCTCGCAGTAGCCGCGGCCTCGGTAGCTCCCGGTGGCGCTCTGCTTTGCTCCTCCTGGTCCCTCTGGACCCCATGCTGGATCTCCTGACCTCCAGCCGACTGCCCCTGTTGAGAGCGAGAGCTCCTCCTCGGCGCCATGCTTGCTCCTGAAGCAAAAGACAGAGAACACGAAAAAGGCAAGGTCAAAATAAACACGCGGTGCCCAATGCCAGTGTCACCTGTACATCATTGCTGTGGACTAGTGGACCACTACAATTACCTATGATTCTTATGTAATTCCACAACCGTGCTCTGATACCAGCTGTAACGACCCGATAATCCGATTACCGGGAAGGCCCGATAACCCGAGACTCGCACCGCCACCCACGAGCCCGAAGACTCGGAAGGGTTAAAAGGATGGTGTGGAGACTACACAAGTATCAGAAATAATTGCAGAAATTAAACAGTTATAATATTAAACAGGAAATAAATTAACATTTTACATGATCCACAATAGAAAATAACAACAATAACAATAGTCCACGACTAGTACAGTGACAAGGAAGAAAAGTACAGCTACACGGGACATACCCCGGCTCTGACCTCTGGCACTACCTCTGGGCACCCACACCACGCTGCACACCTGACGCGCTCCCCGAAGGTGGCGCCTCACCTGAAACATGGTGAAAACACGTAAGGAATGAGTCTCAGAACAAGACTCAGTAGGGATCACTCGAACCCTACCTCGTAAAATGAGAAACCACTACACTAGCGGTAGGAAAGTACCTCGGAAAGGAAAGCCCTGTACTCTACAGAACCAGGCCCTACGGCACGTAAACCGACACACGTGCCACGGTACGAGGCCGAAACTCAACGGTCGAACCGCAAAACCCGAAGGTCAGAAACACACGACTGACAATCTGTCACTCCGTACTCGACAGGAGTACCACCCACTAGAAGCACAGCCGGTAGCGTCCCCTGACGTCTTACACCGCACCGCAGGTGAACCGCCTGACGTGGTAGGTCCTACCCGAGGCGCAGACACCGAACAAGTAACCACAAACAAGTAACTAGCTGGGGTCACATCCGTCGACGTGGGTCCAACCGCCCCCAACCACGTGTGCACACACAGACCTTGCGTCACTAGGTCTGGTCCTCTGACCGGTTTTCCCCCGTAGCCGGACTCTGGCTACCGACGAGGGGCCTACGGTAACCGGTCCACAAACCGTCTCAAAGGTGAATGCCCGTACACCACTCCCAAGTGAGACCAGCACCTCGTACTGGTGGGCTACGACTAGTGGAGGGTCACTGAAGGAGTAGACTCTCAAGTCACAGAAAATAACGTCGCAACCACAGGTACGAGGGACGCTCCTTGTACCCACACTAACGCACGAGGACACAATCCGAAATCACCACCTCCCGGGACCCCACGGTACCCCCATGTGTAGCCCCCACATGATGCCCCACATCAGTCAGACCACGGGTCAGCACTGGGATCGAGACTAGCTCGTCCGGGATTTGAATCGGCGAAGAAAGGGAGTCGCGGTCACCGGAGGACCGCCTCCAGTGGTCGCGGTCGACCCAGGACCGCTACCACCTAGTCGCGGTCCTCCTGGGACCGCGACCACCCTGGTGCGCGAAACGTGAACGCGGTCGCTTGACGACCGTTTTCACCTGGTAGCGGTCTCCAGGAGACCGTGACCAGACTCCAACGGTCAAAAACCGTGTCGAAGACCGTGCCGGACCCCATGATGAAAGCGGTCGCCCCCTGACCGCCACCAGCAGTCGCGGTCAGTCGCAAGACCGCGACCGCCAGCCGACACAACAAGCCCCAACGGTCAAAACCCCTGGTGAAGGCGGTCCCCACCCGACCGCTACCAATGAAGGCGGTCCCTACCCGACGGTCAAAAACCCTCGCGAAGATCGCTTTTAGAAATCTCGCGTCCCCACCGCCACCCACGCGTCCGCGCCGTCGCCCTGTCGCCGTCAACAGCCGGGGAGGGGCTCACCGCGTCCGAATGGGAGAGAGAGGGAGAGAGGAGGGCAGCCACGGTTGGGGAAGGAAGGAGGAAGAAGAAGAAGAAGAAGGAGAAAGAAGAAAAGAAAAAAGAAAAGAAAATGGGATTATATAGAAAATCTAATTTTTTGGAAAAATACCAAAAAATAGAAAAATACATTTCTGGAATCCTCGGAATGCACCGATCGCAACGGTACCACTCGTGCCTGGGGGAACCGCCCGGTTCCCCCGCAGCGAGCTTCCGAAGAAAAAGTCGAAACACACGCCGGGAATCGGAAAACACACGCAGAAAAGTCGCGGAACGCCTCCGGACCTCCGAAACAACTCCGGATCGCGCCGATCCGAACACGAAGATGTTTGAAACGAAATTTCGGACACAATAGAGCCAGACACTCCGAAAACCAGATTCAAGACCCGTGAAGAAAGGATCCGAAAGGTCCGGGATATTACAACGTCTGATTCCGGGTCAGCGTCGCGCGATTGGTCGTTAGGGTTCCAGGGTGTTCCATCATATACCATCTAGAGTTGTGAAGAAAAAGACCCGGGTCGGCAAATCATTTACCTCAAACATCTTTTGGGTGAATCCCTGTGGTCGGAAGCGACTGGGAGCCTAAGCATGTCATGACGGTATTGTCATCAGGGTAAGTCTTAGCCAGCGGGATCATCATTCGAGGGGTCTAGAGGCCCAAATCAACCTAGATGTGCACTTAGGATACTTGGGAGGTTAGTAGGAAACCCTTGTTCTCGTATAGGTTGGGTGCCATTTGGGTGCTTGCCAGGCGTTAGCAACAAAAAAATTTTATAATAAAAGTAACCAAAAAATGGAAAAGAGAAAATGTACATATTTGTAAACAAAAAAATCTTTTTATAAAACAAAAAAAATGTCAAATATAAAAAAGAAAATAAATCAATTTTGCATGATTGCATTTGCGTGCAGCATCTCACTTTTAATACCGCTTGCATTCGTGTGCTTGCTTGTCGCATCTATCATCACTGCATCCTTCCCTTACCTTCGTTAAATAAAGGCTTGGCCCCTTGACCAGTTATCAAGGACAGTCACAGTGACCATTTGCTTATTGAGCAAGGGGCCAAGTCAGAACAGAAATTCTGATTTGTTTATTTCAGTGATGTGTGCAGGGATTCGAGGCGACAAAAGTAAATGTGAAAACCAAACAGACCAAACCTTGTATTTTATTCCTTTTCAAAATAAAAAAATTACATCAAGTTCCGCCTTCTCTCTCGCCATCACTCGTCCCACTACTCTCCGGGCAAAACGCTCTCAAGGGTGTTACCCAACTGCGAAAAGCGGTACTCCTACCACTCTATACTCCCCTTCCTATTCCCACACCCCGGCATTGATCCACGGAAGCAGCAGAGAAGCTACCAACACGAAAGCCACTCTCTCGTGCTCTTCGGTAGCGCTCCTCACCATCTCTCAGCCACTGTTCAGCAAGACCAAGGCTGGTTCGGAGTTTGAACAACTGGGCCTCCATGGCCCTTCGTTCCTCCCTTTCAGTTAATCTGTTGGCTCTTTCTCTCTCTGCCCGTTCTCTCTCACGGTCTTCCCTCTCCAACTGGAGAGTGATCCTCAGTTCCATAGCATCCCTGGAAGAGTCGTCATCTGGACGACGCTGCAGTTCCCCCTCCAGCTTTGCTATCCTAGCCGCCCTCTGCGCAGCTTGGGCAAGCACGTCTTCCGTCTCCTTTTCCAGCCAGATGTACCATCTCAAGATACGCGGCAAGGCATAAACAAAGAGAACTTAACACTGAGACTCTTACCTGTATAGAGAGCATCCCTTCTGCCTCCGCGGCACGCTGCGTGGCACGAGCAAGTTGCTCGTGAAGCAAATCGAGTTCTGAGGTAGGAAGCCACAAGCTGGAGACACCGCCTACTCCCATCGCTGGGGAAGCCGCGTCAATCTGGGCATGCTATAACCACATGAGTTATCAGCCAACACCTGGAATCTGGGGTTTTAATTAGGAACGCACTGTACACCTACCAAGGCGCTCGTAGCTCCGCGGGCATCGCCCAACCGTTGCTCCATCTCTGCCAAGCGAGTTCGTAAAGTCGATATCATCGTATCACGGATATCCTGCAGCCATACGAGTCAGCATTTCCACCAGAAAATCAAAAAAGGGATAAAGAAGAAAAGAGAAAAAGGGGAGACCTACCTCCGCAAGTCCCCGGGGTTGGAACTGCTCTGCGTACCTTGTCTTGTGTAGACGCAGATAATCCTCGCTATCCCGTGCCTGCGATTCCACGATTATGTCACCCCGTTGCCAGTCTTCGTACTGTTCGGAGAATCGCACATGCCAGTCAATGCAGGTCGCCGGTCCCCGCGTCTTTCTCCCGACACGAGGTGGCGCAGCCGTATCCACCCATTCCTGAGCCAGTCCTAAAGTTCTCATAACCAATCGTAGCCGAAGCGGCTCGATTTCATTCAAGCAGTGCATCCATAATTCCCGTCCGAACCGGGCACGACTTGCTAGAACCCACGGCTGGTCGGCATCGACCATGTCTGAGTAGGGTCTCCAGTTTACCATCGCTGCAGGGAACTCCTGTAGCTCCCGCCTTAGCACCATCAGTTGGTAGGTTAGGGGTGCCGCACTCATGATGGGTTCCCATCGCCTGGCTAGCGGCACCATCGCGGGTCGCCAATGCCGAGCTCTCCCCATGGGGAGGTAATAATAGCTCCACAGTTGCTCGGCGCAGGTCATCAGTACCTTGCAAAAATATAAAAAAACAAAAACAAAACAAGCAAAACCAAAAATACCTGGATGAATGGTGTGAAACCACTCACAGCCATCTCACGATCCGCTTCTTGGAACAGACCTGCAAACAAGTGTGCCAGCATGGCAGCTCCCCAAGCATAGTATCCTACTCTTTCAAGGTCTGATAGCAGCTCCAGGAAGCGACATTGGATGCCGTCCCCTTTGGAGCTCAGTACCAATCTCCCCAAAAGGAAGAGGAGAAATCTCCTCAAATCTATGTTGCATCTTTCCCAGTTGCCGAAATCTGTGCAGTACACGGCACGACATCCTATTTCCATCCATTCCATGAACTCTTCTGAGTATTCATCGTCCCTCCGACGAGTGTCGGTGAGCCCTAATGCATCCATGAGGGACGCCCTAGCTACCGACCTGTTTTTCTGACCATCTAAGTCCAAACCCAGTAGCTTCCGAGCACCTTCTCGGTAATCCACATAAGTGACCCCGGTCACTACCTCGCTCTCCACCTTCAGGCTTGTGATCCGGACCACATCCTCCAAGCTGGGCACCATGTGCCCCCAAGGCATCAAGAATGCCCGACTCACTGGGTCCCATCTCTCACACAAGGCTTGGATCAGAACCAGGTCGAGCTCGAGCAGCTCGATCCGTAGAAAGGTGCCAAATCCCATCACGTCTAGCCTGGCCTTCTGAAAATCCGGGAGACCCCTGTATGCGGCCACTACTAACTCCCATGAAATGTGTGATTTCATCACACTCTGTGCGTGCATAAGAAATGGAGAAGGGTGTTGTCAAAAGTAAGGAAGAAAGAATGAGAAAAGGGCAGGAAAGCTCAGCCTACGAGTTGTGATTGGGCCCTTTCGCTGAAGTGCCCTTCGAGGTCCGAAAGCCTCCTGGAACTACTACCACTGGACCTGCTTCTCTTCGAGGAGTGGGAAGATTCGCCTGTGGCGCCCCCTTCCCGCGATCCCGTATCGTGTCCGGGAACGTCACAGCGGATATACGGAAGTGTTGTGCGCCGAATATTTGCAAGGCGCTAAAGGCCAAACCATCACACATTCCAAAAGAAATATAACCATACCATTTCCATAAGATAAAATATTCATAATTTACATCGTATATAGAGTACTACATATCTCTATCCAAAAGTCATATTTACATTCATTATTCAAAGGGAAACTAAATCTATTTATTCTGCGCGGCGGAATCCAAACTAAACCCGGGATCATCCTCCGACCTACCGCCCGTCGGAGTCAAGACGCACACTGGTCAATTTCCTGAAATGGTTAGGCAACGAAAGTGAGTCCAAAGACTCAGTAGGCATTAAAACCAATCACATGCTTATCATATACTAAACTGTGCAAATCCATGATATATATAAAGATAATCACGATTTCACTGAATTGTACATATACTATGAATGCGAAGGAAATATAAAGAGCAAAGTAATTTTCAGATTTATAAACAGATGCGTATAACAAATATTATCTGACTTATATATATATGGCATAATACATATCTTAGCTAAATCAGAGGTTATACAGATGAACTTATTTTCAGATCATATCAAAGTCATATATCAAATATGAACTTCATATTATTTGGCAGCATATATTAGACAGGCATCCCGTCACTAAAAGCAGTAGCAAACACATACCTAGACATCCATACGTCGACATAAAGATAAATGGTCTAAACGCTGGAGCCTGTCGGCCTTGATCAACCACGCAGGATCGGGAGTTAATACTCCACCATTCCCCAGATAATTTTCTTATTCTGGGTTCCGGATTTTTCAGAAGTCCGTTTGTCCTCAGAAATGGGCCTAATTCCGTAGCGGAAGCTAACTACGGTTTGTCGCTCCACACCTCCTTAAAGTGACACAGTCCATATGCTTAATCAAATTTTTATTCTTATTATCATGCTTATTACATAGTCGTCTCAATACTTAAAACTTGTCATTGAACTTTATAAAATAACTTGATCATATTTTAATATTATTAACTAAATATATATAACATTCGAAGAGATTAGAGTAGAGAGAGAGTAGAGAGAGAAAGTAGAGGGAGAAAGTAGAAAGAGATTAGAGAGAAATTAGAGAGAGATTAGAGAGAAAATAATATTTTTACAGAATGGTAACTAAATAAATAACTGATTCTAAACATAGATCATTGGGTTAAATAAATCAATGACTTAAATTACATTTCAAACAAAATCTAATCAAAGAAATGTAAATAACAAATAACATGCACTCGGTTTATCATGTCTACCTTTAGAATAGACTTCCGAATTGACTTTAGTATCTCACCCGAGCTCCCGTAAAAGTCCTTGCATAGGAAAAGATGATTTTCCCGTCCCAGATACGTGAAGAAGGGTGAAATTGTCTAAATAAGTTTCAAATCCTCTGTCCAAACTTGTTATTAATTATTCTGATGCTATATTATCTTCTCCGTTTATTAATAAGAGGATGAGAGTGGGAAGAGAGAGAAGAGAGAAATTAGAGAGAGAAACTAGAAAGAGAAAGTGGAGAGGGTAGAGAAAGAAAGTGGAGAGAGTAGATAGGAAAGTAGAGGGAGAAAAATAAGAGAGAAAGTAGAGAGAGAAACTAGAGAGAGAAAGTGGAGAGAGAAAGTAGAGAGAGAAAAATAGAGAGTAGAGAGAATAGAGAGAGAAAGTAGAGAGTAGAGAGAAAGTATAGAGAATATAGAAAAAATAAAGAGAGTAGAGAGAAAAAGTAAAGAAAGCGTAGAGAGAGAAAGTAGTGAGAGAAAGTAAAAAATAGTAGAGAGAGAAAGTAGAGAAAGATTAGAGAGAGTAGAGATGAAAGAAAGAGAGAGAAGAAAAAAAATAATAAAGAGAGAGAGAGGTGAGAGAACGTGAGTGAGAGAGAGAGGAAGAGATGGGGGGGAGAGAGAGAATGATGAGAATAATAATAATAATAAAAGGGGAGGGAGAGTTGGAGAACCGTGAGGGAGGGAGAGGGAGAGAGAGAGTGTGTGTGTGTTGGGAGGGAGGAGATGAGAGAAGAGAGATGGAGGGAGGAGTGTCGATGCGTGAGAGAAAGAGGGGGGGAAAGAGGGTGTAATTATAGGGAGGGGGAAGAGATGGATAAGAAGAAGAGGATTGGGAGGAGGGTGGGGACACGTGGGGAGGGAAGAGGAGATATTTAGGGAGGAAGATAAGAAGGGAGGGGGGATGGATAAGGTTGAAGGGGGGTGGGGGGGAAAGAACGTGGCATTTGTTTTTTTTTTGTTTTTGTTTTTTTTCCATCGTATAAGTAAACAGAGGGATATAAGAGGGAGGGATTTTTTTCACAAAAACCCTTAAAAATCTAATAGTAACAGAGTTTTAAATGATTAATCCATTCTATCTTATTTATGGCCAATCAAACGTCAAAATTTAAAAATATGCTCAACATGAAACTTATAGATCTTTGAGTTCTCTTTCCAACGGGCCTAATATTGACCATATTCTGACATCCCTATGAAAAGTTACACATTATTAAATTGAGATATCTATTTGATTTACTTAATAAAGTTTGTTAAACAATATCGTTCAACGTATTAGACTTTAATTAAGATAACATAAAATTCATATAGACTAACTATAAGATATTTAACTATCTTTCGGATGAATTCGGGTGTTACATCGCCCTCCATCCAACTCTCGAAATTTTGAACTCCTCCTCTCCCGTGAGAACTTGGGCTCCTCGAGTTAGCTCTCGATATACCTGGGAGGATAAAAGGGACAAGAATTTATAGAAATGGAAGGAGTGCAGGCCAAGATTATCTCCATCACCTTTAATGATAGCCCTCACGACGAGGCACCTACCATGCGGTCCCGTGAGTCACTTCACCGCTCGCACATGGTGATTGATTGGACGAAGAATATGACGACTAGCCCCCTATGTTCTCTAGGGATACCCTATCATGTTTTGGAGGACGTCTGCAAAATTTGACACAACATCCGGGAAAAGGGACTAGGGCCGTCATTATTGACTTCGACGGCAGATTCCCGTGAAAAATGGTCACAACAAGACGCGATTCTCCGCTTGGGGTGGAGTCTCGGTAGGCACATCACATGGAAACAGTACAAAGGAAGCATGGCAAAGAAGGAACGCACAATAGAACAAACAAGCAGCAGAAAATCAAATCACTCCATTCATAATTCTACATAAGCTGTCATAAACATCACAATCATAGAGAGGAGGCGGGTCCACCAGCTCGCCAACTCTTGCCATTATCTTCACGCTCGTCCCTCTAGGCGTCCCTCTCCTCTCCCCTGAGGTGAGGGTCCCTCAGAAGCTTCCTGGATCCCCGTACAGTAGCACCCATCTCGCCTCGTGGCGCCGGCTCCACAGCAATGACTCGCTGCTCCTCCCCTGGCATGGCGAAGAAGCCACTAGCGGCAAAGCGACCAGACTGGCGCAGTCGCTCCCCGAACTCTCGCGCTCTCTCGTAGCGCGTCTCCATCCCTCCTAGCCTCTGCACGACGGCCTGAAGGCCCAGCTGGAGCTCCCTCACTTGGGCCTCCAAGGCCCTCCTCTCGGTCTGATCCCGCTGACGCTCGGCCCTTCTCTCGACTCTCTCTCTCTGCCTCTCTCCTTGTCATCTGTAGAAGAACCCTTAACTCCAGGATGTCTGGAGAAGGTCTCTCCTCACCGCGATGTCGCAGCTCTGCTACAGTCGCCACCCAGACATCACGCTCCTCTTCCGCCCGGGCAGCCCGAGCCACCGCACCGGCAAGTTGCTCCCGGAGGGAGGCAATCTCAAAAAAAGGGGCCGAGGAACTGGAAGATGCGCTGCCAATCACTCCCACCATCGCTATCTGCTGGGCACACTAGAACGAACAAACAACAGCCGTCAGCTAAGCTCCACATTTAAAAATAGAAAATGCAGCACTTAGCTTACCAGGAGCAACAATTCCTGTTGAGTGGCGGCCAGCTGCCGCCTGACCTCGGCTAATTGGGCACGCGAGCCGTTGACGTCGCGCGTATCCCCGGCTTGGGGAAGCCCCGCATAACTCTCTCTCTGCTGCCGCAGGAAGTCGGCACTGTCCTGCACCAATACGCTCCCTTGCTGTCCAGGGAGACGTATGCGCCAATCCTCGAGCTTTGCCTTGCCGCGACTCTCCTTCCTGACACGGCTCGGCTCATCTGCACTCGCCCATTCATCGGCCAAACCCGGGGTCTTTGCCATGTCCTGCATCAAGAAAGCAGGGCCTCGCGTCATAACAAGAACGCGTCTCCTATCAAGGACGCGTCCATCATTTGAGTGCAACACTCGCCGAAACCTTTTCCCCCCACGGCTCGCTTCAAAACTTAAAATGGATCAAAGGGGAAGAGATCGGAGGACCTACCAGACCGTGTTCACTTCCTTCCGCGCCATTGGGCCCCTCGGGTCCCTCGGGGGCCCGAAGCGGCCCTTCCTCCTCCATGGACGTCGTTCCGTGCCCTGGCGCGTCCCTCCTCAGGTGAGGGGTCCCGCGTCCCTCTCCACCTTCGCCGTGGTCCAGACCGCCGAACTCCATCGATCGAGGGGAAGAAGACAAAGACGGGCGAGCGAGTTTCGGCGAAAGGCGGGCTCGTTTGCGGGTAAGGCACGGGAGAAGAAAGGCCACCCGGCGCTTTAAATTTGAATTTGAGGATTAAGACGCGTCCTCGCGCCTAGACGCGCCCAAAAAAGGGAGAAAGGAAACAGAATCTCCCCGAGCAAAGTGCAGTTCCCCGCTGTTCAGGGCAAAGTCTCGTAAGGCATGCCTCGAAACAACTCGGTGCAGCAAAAAAGTGAGAGAGGAAAGGTACACACAACACAAGAAAGCCATTTTCATTTCATATAATAGTCAAAAGTACATCATGCAGTAAGGAGGGTGGAGTGTACAAGCAACTCTCTAACTCTCGCCATCACCCTCCTGGTCATCTCTCTCCTCCCTCCTCTGATGCAGATCCCTAGGGGGCCTCTGCGACCTCTGTGAACCCTGAGAAGCCGTGCTCGCCTCCCCAGGTGGCACCATGCCAGCCTCCAAGGTGCGGCGACACTCCTCGGCCGAAGAAACTAGAAAGCTGCCCACGGAAAAGGAACCAGACTGACGAAGTCGCGCCTCGCGCTCCTTCGCCCTCTGATACCGCTCCTCACTCTCCCGAAGTCTCCCCTCCGCCGTGCCAAGACTCAGTCGGAGCTCCGACACCAGGGCCACCAGAGCCCTCCTCTCGTCCCAATCTCGATGTCGCTCTGCCCTCCTGTACTCCCTCTCTTTCTCTATGATCTCCATATCCCTCTCCCTCTCTCTCTAGGATCTCCCTATCCCTCTCCCTCTCTCTCTCTCTAGAATCTCCCTATCCCTCTCCCTCTCCTCTCTCTCCCTCATTGCCTCTCTCCTCGACAGCTCGAGGGCGATCCGCAGATCCACCACATCGTGAGGAAGCTCCTCAGCCTCCCGTCGCCGCTCCTCCTCTAGCTCCGCAATCCGGGCGTCACGCTATGCCGCCCAGGCATCGCGCTCCTGCTCGGCACGAACAGCACGGGCCAGGGCCTCCCGAATCTCGGCCACCTGTCCAAACACGCATGCACCGTAAGAGAGCAGTGATAAAAGGAAAGCCGCTAGAAGAGGGTCAGGGCCAAGTAGGCACTCACTCGAGCCTCGCGGTCACGCTCGGCCTCCTCAGCCCGAGCCACCGCATACGCCAGCTGCTCCTAAAGGGCAGAGATCTCCGGGGGAGGGCCCCGCGAACTGGAACCTGCTCCACCAGCCGTCCCGGCTACTGCTGCCTGGTGGGCCCGCTGAAACACGGGGCAAACGACAGTCAGAGGCTAAGCATCGAAATCCAGGTCACAAAAAATGCATTGCATAGACTCACCAGGATCTCCAACTCCTGTCGGATGGCCACCAACTGCCGCCTGGCGTCCGCCAACTGGGCCCGCAGGTCGGCGATCATGTCGTCACGAGCATCCTGCATGGCATATAAGTTAGTATCACATACATATACACATAGAAGAATGAAGCATTTTCATTTCACACTTACCCCTGCCATACCACCGAGGGAGAGGCGGTCCCCGTACGTAGCTCGATACCGTCTCATGTAGTCGGTGCTGTCCTGTACATGGGACACCATTGGGACCCCGCCCTGTTGCCAGTCCTGGTACTGTGCTGGGAAGCGCGTGCGGCAGTCCACGATCTTCGCCTTCCCCTTGGTCTTCCGCCCGATGCGGACCGGCTCATCTACATCGACCCACTCTTGGGCCAGCCCCAACGTCCTCATAACCAGCCTCAGCCGAAGCGGCTCGATCTCGTTCAGGCAATGGACCCACACGTCCCACCCGAAACGAGGAAGACCCGCTACAACCCAGGGCTGGCCAGCGTCGGCCATACCCAGGTAGGGCTTCCACACCACCTACATCACCATACATACATCATACTAGTTGCCATTAGGTCGCATGCATAAAAAATACAAAGAAATCATACGCATCATACCATAGCCTCGGGGTACTCGCTCAACTACCGACGAAGTGACGCCAACTGGTAGCTGTCTGGTGCCGCTACCACGACCGGCCTCCACTGTCGCGCTAGAGGAATGGCTCTCCTGTTCCCCTATCTGGCCCTCCCCATCGGGAAGTAGTAATAACTCCACACCTGCATCCATCATACATCATTAGCACGAGTAATTGCTTATTTAACTACGGTAAAATGCATAAATAAATTGTGTACCTGGAGAAAAGGTGCGAAGCCGCTGACAGATCAGCAATCAAATGGGCAAGCAGAGCCGCTCCCCACGCGTAGTGCCCCACTCTGTCAAGGTCCGCCAGGATCCCGAGGAAGCGGCAGTGGATGCCGTCACCCTTCGTCCCCAGCAGAAGGCGGCCCAGAAAGAAGAAAAGAAACCTCCGGAGGTCTAGATCCACCAGCTCCCGCTCGCTCGGGTCCTGGGTGAAAGCTACATGGGCATCTCCCTCCAGTCGTGCCAGAAACTCCACTCCAGTCTCGCTAACCCGCTGGCGCGGGTCGACGAATCCGAGCGCCTCCATAATCTCCACTCGGCCGACTACCCTGCTGTTTCTGTCGGTCACGCTCATCTCTAACCACAGCAGGTCCTGGGCACTCTCTCGGTAGTCGGGGTAGGTGACCCCGCTGACCGCCTCTCTGTCAACTCGTAGCCCGGTGATCCGAGCTACGTCTTCAAGTGTCGGCACCATGTGCCCCCAGGGCATCAGAAATGCCCGGCTCGGCGCGTGCCACCGCTCCCTCAATGCCTGGATGAGAGGAAGGTCGAGCCGGAAGGGCTCGATCCTGAGGAAGGCTCCAAAACCCATGGTGTCCACACGCGCCCTCTGGAAGTCCGGCAGCCCACGGTACGCTGCCACCACCAGGGACCAGCTGATCCGGCTCTTCATCACGCCCTGCACACCACAAAAAATAAACAAAAAGGAACACATCAGCATCATGGATAATAATAAACAACAACATTGTACATAATATTTAATTATTTTTACTTATTTTAAATATATATATATATATATTTAAAGGCGTCCAACCCCCTGGACGCTTTCCAAAAAAAATAAATAACCAAAAATAAAAATAAAATATATTTTATCATGAAGGCGTCCACTCATGTGGACGCCTCCTTATTTTTATTTTACATAATAACCCAAAATAATAATAATAATAATAATGAATAATAAAAACAAAATAAAAAAGAAAGTTGGAGGCGTCCAGGCCCCTGGACGCCTCCTTCCCCCACTCCCCGGCCTTCTCCTCTGGCTCTCGGCCACCTGTTTAGCATAAAATTGGGGTTCTGAGAGGCTTACCGGGTCATGCTCATCCTCTCCCACATCGCCAGCGCCCGCAGGATCCTCCACGGCCAAAGGAGGCGCCTCCTGTTCCGCGGCTATCTCCTCTTCCGCATCAATCTCCTCTCCTATGGCAGCCTCCTCTGCATGATCCCTCGACCTCCTCGGACGACGAGCCCGTCGTTTGCTCTTCTCCCCGCCCTGGCTCGGGCCTCCTTGCTCCATTGGGAACTGGGAATGAGTCGTTTATAGTGAACAAGTCGTCAGAATGAACAGTAGAAGTGGAAAGGGGGGTGAGGCCCCCCTTTATATAATAAATCACCCTTTTTTGGGGCGTCCAGGCGCCTGGACGCCCCCACTTTTTCTTTTTTTTCAAAAATTCAAAAAAAACTAGGGGCGTCTAGGCGCCTGGACGCCCCCAAACAAAAAATTAAACAAAATAAAAAAGAAAAACTAGGGGCGTCCATACGCCTGGACGCCCCAAAACAAGAAAATTCAAAAAATAAAAAATAAATTATAGGGGCGTCCAGGCCTCTGGACGCCCCCAAAATTGAAAAATAAAAAAATAATAAAAATAAAAATAAAAATTGGAAGCGTCCAGGCTCCTGGACGCCCCCATTAAAAATAATTATATATATATATATATATATCTGTGTGTGTATATAAGTACATAAAAAAGAAATAAAATACAAAAATATATAAAAAAGAAAATTATAAAAAATAATAACAAAGGAAACGGGGTCCGAAACATCCAAATTCTAGATTTTATTCAATCAGAAAGTAGGACGAGTTACATCAGGGGCTTAGGCGCCTTTTGGGGATCCGCGTGACCCCTACTGAGTCTCTGTTTGGAGACTCACCCCTGCTTTTCAGGTGGGTGGCGTCATCTCTGTTCATGGTTCCTGGTGTGGCGCGTCTGTAGCTGTCAGCGGTACCTACGTCGGGTATCCCCCGACCTCAGTGTACGTTCTTTTCCTGTGGCCTGTACTTGTCTTTAATTTCTTGGACTGGACTCTGGTATAATTGTTAAATTGAAACTGTTAATTAAAAAGTAAATTTTATTTCTTGCTACTTTAGCAACCCGATCTAATGAAATATTATTGCTTAATGTACTATCTCTGTGGCTTAAATGGACTACACGACAATCCTTTTATCCCTTCGGAGCTTTACCGCTCTTGGGAGGCCTCGCGGGTTCCAAGTGGTATCAGGTGTATTTGATAGTCCTATCGGGTATATCTGGTATTCGTGATCCGGGTCGTCACAGAAAATATTTTTTAAATGTGTCAAATATGTGCTATTTCCATCCCCTCCTCGATTCTTACTCCTTCCCATCAGTTTTATTATAATAATTATTTTTACGCCTTCTCTCATTTATGATTAAAGCCATTTGTGTAACCGTGTGGAAATTGAATGCCCATTCATATTTAGGGCCACCCATTCCATCATAACTTCTTCCATGCATAGCTTTTTTCAACCCCGTCGATCATTTGTTATTTACACCCCCTTCATTTATTCTCACTCCCTTCAATAGGGTATAATAAGGGTCACCCACGTGACCGTGAGAGAGTTTATGACCCAGTGAGGCTTTGAATCACTCTATTGATCATAAATTCTTTCACAGAAAATATTTTTTAAATGGGTCAAATCCTTGCTATTTCTATCCCCACCCCTATTCTTTCTCCTTCCCATCAGTTTTATTATAATTATTATTTTTACACCTTCTCTCACCTATGATTAAAGTCATTTGTGCAACCATGCAAAAATTGAAGGCCCAATCATATTTAGGGTGACCTATTCCATCACAAGTTCTTCCACGTATAACATTTTTCAACCTCGCCGATCTTTTGTTATTTTCACCCCCTTCATTTATTCTCATTCCCTTTGATAGGGTATAATAAGGTAAACTCGCATGACCGTGATAGAGATTATGACCCAGTGCGGTTTTGAGTCGCTCTGTTCATCATAAATTTTTCGATGGAAAATATTTTTTAAATGTGCCAAATATGTGCTATTTCCATCCCCTCCTTTATTCTTGCTCCTTCCCATCAGTTTTATTATAATAATTATTCTTACGCCTTCTCTTACGTTTGACTAAAGCCATTTGTGCAACCGTGCCGAAATTAAAGGCCCATACATATTTAGGGCCACCCATTCCATTGTAACATCTTCCATATATAACATTTTCAACCCCACCGATCCTGTGTTATTTTCACCCCCTTCATTTATTCTCACTCCCTTCGATAGGGTATAAGGGTAACCCGCGTGACCGTGAGAGAGTTTGTAACCCAGTAAGGTTTTGAGTCGCTCTATTCTTCATAAATTTTTCGATAGAAAATATTTTTTAAATGTGCTATATCTGTGATATTTCTATCCCTTCCTCGATTCTTGCTCCTTCCTATCAATTTTATTATAATAATTATTCTTACGTCTTCTCTCACGTATGATTAAAGTCATTTTGCAACCGTGCGAAAATTAATGGCCCATTCATATTTAGAGCCACCCATTCAATCATAACTTCTTCCATATATAGTATTTTTAACCCCGTCGATACTTTGTTATTTTCACCCCCTTCATATATTCTCTCTCCCTTCAATAGGGTATAATATGGGAAACCCGCGTGACCGTGAGAGAGTTTATGACCAAGTGCGGTTTTGAGTCGCTCTATTCATCATAAATTCTTCTGCATAAAATATTTTTTAAATGTGCCAAATCTATGCTAATTTCATCCATCCTCTATTTTTGCTCCTTCCCATCAGTTTTGTTATAATAATTATTCTTACACCTTCTCTCACCTTTGGTTAAAGCCATTTGTGCAACCGAGCTGAAATTGAAGGCCCATTTGTATTTACGGCCACTCATTCCATCATAACTTTTTCCATGTATAGCATTTTTCAACCCCGTCGATCCTTCGTTATTTTCACTGCCATCATTTATTCTCACTCCCTACGATAGGGTAAAGGTAACACGTGTGATCGTGAGAGTGTTCATGACCCAGTGCGATTTTGAGTTACAGTTTTCATCATAAACTCTTAGGCGAAAAATATTTTTTAAATGCGTCAAATCTGTGCTATTTTCATCCCCTTCACTATTTTTGCTCCATCCCATCACTTTTATTATAATAATTATTCTTACGTGTTCTCTCACGTATGATTAAAGTCATTTGTGCAACCGTGCGGAAATTGAAAGCCCATTCATATTTAGGGCCACCCATTCCATCAAAACATCTTCTATGTATAGCATTTTTCAACCCAGTCGATCCTTTGTTATTTTCGCCCCCTTCATTTATTCTCACTCACTTTGATAGGGTATAATAAGGGTAACCCGCGTGACCGTGAGAGAGTTTATGACCAAGTGCGATTTTGAGTCTCTCTATTCATTATAAAATATTCTTCAGAAAAAATATTTTTTAAATTTATCAAATCTGTGCTATTTTCATCCCCTCCTCTATTCTTGCTCCTTCCCATGAGTTTCATTATAATAATTATACTTACGCCTTCTCTCACGTATGATTAAAGCCATTTGTGCAACCGTGCGAAAATTTAAGGCTCATTAATATTTCGGGCCACCCATTCCATTATAACTTCTTCCATGTGTAGTATTTTTCATCCTCGTCGATCCGTTGTTATTTTCACCCCCTTCATTTATTCTCACTCCCTTTGATAGGGTATAATAAGGGTAACCCGTGTGACCGTGAGATAGTTTATGACACAGTGAGATTTTGAGTCTCTCTATTCATAATAATTTCATCGGTGGAAAATATTTTTTAAATAGACTAAATCTGTGCTATGTCCATCCCCTCCTCTATTGTTACTCCTTCCCATCAGTTTTATTATAATAATTATTCTTACACCTTCTCTCACGTATGATTAAACAAATTTGTGCAACTATGCGAAAATTGAAGTCTCTTTCATATTTAGGGCCACCCATTCCATCATAACTTATTCCATGTATAGTATTTTTAAACCCCGCCGATCTTTTGTTATTTTCACCCCCTTCATTTATTCTCACTCCCTTCGATAGGGTATAATAAGGGTAACCCGCGTCACCGTGAGAGAGTTTATGACCCTGTGAAGTTTTGAGACGCTCTATTCATCATAAATTCTTTGACAGAAAATATTTTTTGAATGTGCCCAATTTGTGCTATTTCCATCTCCTCCTCGATTCTTTCTCCTTCCCATCAGTTTTATTATAATAATTATTCGTGCATCTTCTCTCATGTATGATTAATGCCATTTGTGGAACCGTGCAGAAATTGAAGGTCCATTCATATTTAGGGTCACCCATTCCATCATAACTTCTTCCATGTATAGCATTTTTCAACCTTGTAGATCCTTTATTATGTTCACCCCATTCATTTATTCTCACTCCCTTTGATAGGGCATAATAAGGATAACCCGCGTGACCGTGAGAGAGTTTATGACCTAGTGTGATTTTGAGTCGCTCTATTCATCATAAATTCTTCGATGAAAAATATTTTTTAAATGGGCCAAATATGTGCTATTTCCATCCCCTCCTCTATTTTTGCTCCTTCTCATCAATTTTATTATAATAATTATTCTTACGCCTTCTCTCACGTATGATTAAAGCCATTTGTGTAACCGTGCGAAAATTGAAGGTCCATTCATATTTAGAGCCACCCATTAAATCATAACTTCTTCCATGTATAACAGTTTTCATCACCGTCGATCCTTTGTTATTTTTACCCCCTTCATTTATTCTCACTCCCTTCGAAGGGGTATAATAAAGGTAACCCGCGTGACCGTAAGAGAGTTTATGATCCAGTGAGACTTTGAGTCGCTCTATTCATCATAAATTCTTCGGCAAAAAATATTTTTTAAATGTGCCAAATCTGTGCTATTTCCATCCCCTCTTATATTCCTGCTCATTCCCTTCAATTTTATTATAATAATTATTCTTGCACCTTCTCTTACGTATGATTAAAGTCATTTGTGCAACTGTGCGGAAATTGAAGGCCCATTCATATTTAGGGCTACCCATTCCATCATAACTTCTTCCATGTATAGTATTTTTCAACCTCGCCGATCCTTTATTATTTTCTTCCCCTTCATTTATTCTCACTCCCTACGATAGGGTATAAAAAGGGTAACCCGCGTGACCGTGAGAGCGTTTATGACCGAGTGAGATTTTGAGTCTCTCTATTCATAATAAATTCTTCGGTAGAAAATATTTTTTAAATGGGCCAAATCTGTGCTATGTCCATCCACTCCTCTATTCTTGCCCATTCCCATCAGTTTTATTATAATTATTATTCTTACGCTTTCTCTCACGTATGATTAAAGCCATTTGTGCAACCGTGCGGATATTGAAGGCCCATTCATATTTAGGGCCGCCCATTCCATCATAACTTCTTCCATGTATAGCATTTTTTATCCTCGCCGATCCTTTGTTATTTTCACCCCTTTCATTTATTCTCACTCCCTTCGATAGGGTATAATAAGGGCAACCCGCGTGACCGTGAGATAGTTTATGACCCAGTGAGATTTTAAGTCTCTCTATTCATAATAAATTCTTCGGTGAAAAATATTTTTTAAATGGGCCAAATTTGTGCTATGTCTATCCCCTCCTCTATTCTTGCTCTTTTCCATCATTTTTATTATAATAATTATTCTTACGCCTTCTCTCACGTATGATTAAAGCCATTTGTGCAACTGTGCGAAAATTGAAGGGACATCATTAAGCACGTAAGTTGCTTTAGGCTACACAGTTTTTTATTTACGCTATGTAGTTCCAGTTCTGGACGTTTACAAAGCATCTTTAAGTCCATACACGTTTTGGCGTTATCCTTTGTTTTGCCTTTAACATTCATGATCATATTGAACACATTATCAAAAAAATTCTTCTCGGTATGCATGACATCCATATTGTGTCATACAAGAAGAGTTGACTAATAAGGCAATTCCCAAAAAATACTTTTCTTATTCCAGTTGTGTTCCTTTCCAAAGCTAGAGAGTTGTCGTGTGCTACCAGACAATTGTACTACATCATGTAAATTTTGCCCCCGTGTCGCCATATGTCGACCCGACACCCGTTGCAAGTTTGCTTCATCCATTTCAACAATATTTTTTTAAATGAGTCTTTTTGCCTTCGAAAAGGATGGTCACTTGGTAGCAACCGCCGATGGCAATCAAACCAGCATGTTTTCCCACCATGTTTTAATACAAATGATTTGGTATCTTTCATACAGTAAGGACATGCTAACCTCCCATGTGTGCTCCAACCAGATAGCATTCCATATGCAAGGAAGTCACTTATTATCCACATCAGTGCAGCATTCATAATAAAATTTTGCTTCCTATATGCATCATAAGTAACAACTCCATCAATCCATAAAAAATTGAGCTCATCAATCAACGGCCTGAGATATATGTCCAAATTTTTTCCGGGACTTTTTGGACCAGGAATTACTAAGGACAAAATAGATTTTCTTGCTTCATGCACATGTCCGGCGAAAGGTTGTACGGTGTCATGAACACTGGCCAACAAGAATAAGATGCCACTGAACCACCGAATGGATTAAAACCATATGTGCATAAACTCAACCTAACATTACGTGGTTCCTTTGAGAAAGCAAGATGAGTACGATTGAAGTGGGTCCAAGCTTCACCATCAGCAGGATGACTTATTATATCATCGGCACGGTGTACTCTTTCGGTGTGTCAAGTCATATGTTGAGCCACCTTTGAGGATATATACAGCCGCTGCAGTCTAGGCACAAGAGGGAAGTATCACAATGCCTTGTAAGGTACATCTTTTCACTTTGAATTGACCCCTCCCTTAGGTTTGAATCTGCATCATCTTTGTAATATAACTTACAATGATTCGGGCATGCATTTATTTTCACATATCCAAGCCCTATCTTATTGACCATCTTTTTTGCACGATAAAAAGTTCCTGGCAACTTCTCATCTCGAGGTAACATACTCTTGATCAAAAGGAGGAGACGGTCAAAATAAGTCTCACTGATGTGAAATTCAGATTTCAAGTTCAACAACTGTGACACTGCAGACAACCGAGTGTGCTTTTCACCACCATCCCACAGCGGCTCATTAGCATCCATAAGTAGTTCATAAAATCTTCCCGCTATCGTATTCGGCGCTTCTTCCATGTATGCATGTTCCTCATGAACATTAAAACTAGGACCAGTAGCATCTACAACCATATCCACGTACCCACTTGGGCCTGTAATATTGTCGAGCTCATACCTCAAGAATTTCTTACCATGACACGTCCAATTCGTATAACCATCTAAGAACCCTTTGTTGTAGAAATGATGTTGCACATCCCATGATGAACGCCACCTCAAGTTTCTACAACTTGAACAAGGGCATCGAATGTGACCGTCGCGGTCTATTGCTGCATTTGGATTCTCCAATGCAAATTGAATGAAACTCTCAACTCCATGCTTAAAGTCATCCGACACCACCCGGTCAACTATTCTACGATACATCCATGAACGATCTGTCAATATTTTACCTGCACCCAATAACTTTGAAATCATTTCTCTTGAAAATAAACCTGACCCTTTCCTCACATCGTTCGTCGTAGACCATTTGCAGTTGGAAGAGGACTATTATTTATATTATCACCTTTTAACCCATCCATGAAGGTTTGATCGCACAATCACTTACTATATGTGTTGCACGATTTACTAAAAATTTCGGCAGCATCTCCCCACACTTCTCCGATATACCAAAAATATTTATTGATTTTAAATTTTTCTTAAACACTTACAAGTAAGTGGTTAAGAAAACACTCAAATTCAATACATGTATATCAGAGAAGAGTGAGGAGACCCAACCAAAATTCTCAACAAACCATACAAACACATATAGTAAATGACTGTCTAAGTGCGATCAAACATTCACAGACTGTCCAAACGGGACAATTCAAGACTTTGAAGTAGATATATACATTCTTGTTAAAAAATGAGAACATACACATCAATCCCAAAGTCTTGAACGGGAAGGTTCATTGACACGGGTTTAACACGCTCCCCTGAGGTGCGTGTAATGTTAAGTCGCACCCACGCACCTCAGCTCACAGGGAATACCCCATATATTTATATAACATAAAAGTAAATAACATCAAAGCTAAATAATTCGCATTTTTAAGTCAGATGAACATCAAATTTCTGTTAAAATCAGATTTAAAAACACATTTATATGCAATTAAAATCCACAAAGTTTGAAATCACAAGTAGATTTTTGGAGTATTTACCTATTGCTATAAGTTGACTGTTGCTGTGGACGCACTAAATTTTTAAAAATAATTTCATTCGTCTATTTATCTGGTTGATTCGTTTGTTTAGTGCGAGGGTAGCCCAAAGGGTCCCTTTTTTTTGAGGTGAATGATCTCATTTAAATGAGTTCGGATCTGCTGACTTGGGGAAGGGGCAGCCTAGAGGGTCCCGTGACCTAGAGATGTGCCTCTATGATTCCCTCTTTTTTTATTCTTTCTTTCTCTCTTTCTCTTCTCTCTCTTTTTCGTTTTACACACAGCAGAGAGGGGAGGCTAATGGGAGAGGTTGATTGCATAATTTTAGATATTCGTCCATCGTTAACAGCATGAGAACCACATGGGTATAATCTCAGATATTTTAGATATATCAGGGATACCTATAGTAAAATGTCTAAATGCGAGATTTAAATATATAAGTTTATAAGGGTACATATGTTAAAAAATCCTTTAACCTTTTGGGTTTTTCTCAGCCCTCCACACTTCAGTTTGCACATGATTATATATGGGGTTAGGGTGGATCATGCACACCATTTAATGTGCAGAGTTATGTTGCCATACGATTGTAGTCATCTCCACATACAACATTTCTAAAATTTCTTTAAAAAAAATCCCTAATAGACACTCTTATTGATAGCGGAGCTCTAATAAAAATATTATCTAACATTTTAATAATAAAATAAAGATTTAATTCTTAAATCCTCCTAGAGGCCACTCTAAGAAATCTTCTCCTTCGGCCATATATATATATATATATATATATATATATATATATATATACTGCCCGGTGAAATATGTTTCTTCATTAAAATGCCTAACAAATATAGGTGGATAGAAAAACTATTCTCGCTGTGAAAGTCTCAACAAAAAAAATCAATGGTATAACTTAAATAGCACCAATATTAATAAACTATCCGATTAAGTTGAATACAAGTTGGAAATCTCTTGTAAAAAATAGGACCTCATTGCAGCCGCCGTCCCCGACCGCCCATCGTCGTTGGCCCCGTCCAGGCTTGGCCTATTCGCCCCAGCCACCCTCCGTTCGGCCGGCTCCACAGACGCCACGCCGATCCCACCGCACCCTCCCTGAACCCTCCTCCCCACCAAGCTCCCCCCCACCCTCCCTGAACCCCCCCTCCCCCTCCCACGAGCTCCCCCCCCACCCTCCCTGAACCCCCCTCCGACGACATCCATGAACCCCCCCCTCCCCTCCCACCGGCGAGCTCCCCCTCCCCCCCACCCTCCCTAAACCCCCCTCCCACCGACGACCTCCCCCCCACCCTCCCTGAACCCCCCTCCCACCTCTGTTGTAATGCCCCAGATTTTTCGGATATTTATTGGATCAGATCCGTGGGTTTCAAATCGCTTTAGTGGGTCCCGGATTGAGTTTTACGGTTTTCGCGTGTTTTTATCTGTCGGACCTTCGGAACCCCGTATAGGGCGAACCGTTGCGTTCTCCGACTCCGGGACATTACCACAACGTTGTGCATTTTTCGAGGATCGTGGGGAGTATTTTTCTCTATTTTGGGTATTTTCTAGATTTTTTGGATTTTCCTATAAATAAACCATTTAATCCTCTCTCTCTCTCTCCCTATTCTCTCTTTCTCACCCTCTCTCATCTCTTTCTCTCCCCCTCTCCCCCGGGCCGTCGACGGCGGTGGAGGAGGGCGAGACGGCGATGGTGGGAGGCAAGGAACGAGGAACGGGTCGAGGATCGAGGGTCGGTGGCGCGTGGAAGCTTGGGTGCGAGTTCGTGAACCGGCGAGGGTTTCGCGGCGTTTTCTTCGCGGATCGGCGTCCACGGCGCGTCAAATCTTCGGTGGAGGTAGGGAGATGGATCTCCAGCTCGTGTACTTCCCTTCTCGCGATTTTGGTAGGCCATGGCGAGCCGAGCGGGCTTATTTGAGCGATTTTGGGAAAAAGCATATTTTTGGAGAGTGAGCCGGATCTAGCGTTTTAACGCGTTATTTCATGATTTGATGGCACCATTGGATGCCTTGGGACTTTGAGAAGGGTTTCCCCTTTGTTTCCCCTTCACGTGGGCGTGAACGAGGCGTGAAATGGAGCTTTCCACGATTTTTGCCGTTCTCAATTTTCCGGCTTAGAAATGGTCTTAACAGGAACTACCTATAGGTGAAGTGGTCCCCAGGGAGACCGTTACCTGTCCGTCTCACCGTGTTTTGGGGCTGCGGTCCTGCGATAGACCGCTATGCCTGCCTTAGCGGTCTAAGGCAGACCATTTTCCTGGTTGGGCGGCTATGGGCTGGCTGCCACTTGCCCCCTTATGTCGGTTGGCTAAACGGTCCCACGATAGATCGCTTGACGGGTTCAGCGGTCTGGTGTAGACCGCCTGGCACTGTGAAGCGGCCAGGGCCCGACCGTTTTCCTCTGAGGGTCAGCATGACCCCCGAGGATGTGTTTGATCGTTGAACTAGGCCTGTCGCTTTGCAGTCACAGGATGACCGCCACGTCACCTGTTGCGGTCCTAGGGTGACCGTTTCTCTGATTTGAACGGTCTGGGAGCGACCATTCAGTCTTTTTACCCCCCCCCCCAAGCGTTGCGGTCAGGTGGAGGCCACTTCTGCTTGGAGCGGTCTAACGGTAGACCGTTTCATTCTTTGAACGGTCTGGCAGTGGACCATTGAGTTCTGAGAGTTGCGGCCCGTGTGAGACCATTTTTCTTCTCCTGGCGGTCCAGGGCTTGACCGCCTTTGCCTTAGACGGTCCAAGGGAGGCCGCCTATTGGTTTTGGTGTCGTTTATCGTTGTGTTGGTCTCCGGTCGACCCGGTTGTGACCTAGTGGTCGACCATTGGCCTCATGAGTGTCCCGGACATCCCGTAGGTTCCGTGTTCGTGTTTCTAGAGTGTCGGGAGATGCCGTGTTATCTTGATTAGCATGTCCGTAGGTGTGTGTGTTCCGAGCTTTGTGTTATGCTTGATCGAGTCACTTTGTATCAGTGTGAGTGCGGTGGGGTTTCCCCCACATGTCGTGGGTTTACCTGGAAGATGATTCCCAAGTGGGCTAAGTGTATGGCCTTGGACTGCGAGTCCAATTGCCCAGCCTGGAGCTGGAGGTTTCTCGCTTTTCCCTGGGATGGGGAATCGGCGTGGCGGCTTGTGGGCTACCTTGGGAATCATGCTTCTGTGTTTTCCACGTGGGCCGTGTGTGTGGACTGTGGACTGTGAGTTCAATTACCCAGCCTGGGACTGGAGGGTTTCTTAGTTCCCTTTTCAAGGGAATGGTTTTAGCAGTCGTGAACAGCTACGTGGGATATCGTACCGAGGTTTCTGAACTTAGGATTAGGGTAGATTAACGGCGTGGCACCGTTCGGTGCAACGGTCTGGACCCTGAGTCTTGTGACTCAAGGACCGTTGGATTTAGTGAGTCTAGAGGGCTGTCCAGAGTCCAGTGGCCCGATACCACTTGGTTCTTCTCGACTTTCACACAGGGTGTGTGGTTCTCGGAGTTTCTTCTCGGAGAATGGTCACATCAGTGACTCCCCACTAGTCGTAGCCTTCCGGCATGCGAGTGGTTCCACCAGCGAGTGGTGGAGAGGCTACCCCAAAGAGACTATTTTTAGGCTGGTTACCGTCGGGCACCACGTCTTACAGCCAGAGTCCGGCTGAGGGGAAAACCAGTCAGAGGGCCAGACCTAAGACGCATGGTCTGTGTGTGCACACGTGGTTGGGGGCAGTTGGACCCGCGCTGACGAGCGCGACCCCAACTAGTTCTTGTTTTGTGGTTACTTGTACGGTGGCTGTAATGCCCCAAGTTTTTCAGATATTTTTCGGATCATTTTCGTGGGTCTCGGAGTGTATTTTGTGCTTTACATGTGTTTTCGGGTTTCGTTTCCCTTCTGCGAGACGTGGTTTTCCCGATAGTCTCAGGGAGTGTTCCCGAGGTAGAGGTCTAGGGGTTTTCCGGTGAGCGTCACCGAGGGTTTTCCCTAGACGGTATTAGTGCCACGACTGCGAGGTCGTGATGGTTTCATCTGGCGGCGTAGCCAGAGGTTTTCCCGTTAGCTTGGTAGTCCCCCGACTGTGAGATTGGGGTGTGTTTGTCATGTACAGTAGGAGTAGTTGTGTGCCGAGTTTTAACCGGCCACAGGTTCGCTATTCCTGCTGTAGTTGTAACTTTCCTTTCCGCTACCGTCGTTGTCTCCAGTTGGGGTTCCACGGGACCCCTACTGAGCCTTTGTTTGGAGGCTCATCCCTACTTTTCAGGTGCAGCGGTTCTTCCTCGAGGTTCGAGAGTGCTGTTCAGAGGTTCTTAGTTGCCAGCTCGCCGGGCCGAGTGTTCACTCGGTGTTAGGTACGTTCTCTGCCTCAAACTGTACTTTCTGTTGGACTAGACTCTATTGTTGTAGTTGTTATTTATTTCTGTTAATTGTTGAATTATCCTACTATATTTCTTATTTCTTTGTATCTCCACACTCCTTTTAGCCCTTCCGAGCCCTCCCGGCTCGTGGGCGGCGGGCCAGGATTCGAATGGTATCGGGCTCCTCCCGATATCCGGATCTTGGGTCGTTACATCCGAGCTCCCCCTCCCCCCTGAACCCCCCTCCCACCTCTGAGCTCCCCCTCCCCCCCACCCTCACTGACCCCCCTCCCACCTTCCCCCTCCGAGCTCCCCCTCCCCCCCCCCCACCCTCCCTGAACCCCCCCTCCCCTCCCACCGGCGACCTCTCCCTCCCGCCCCACCCTCCATGAACCCCCTCCCACCGACGAGCTCTCCCTCCCCCTCTGAGCTCCCCCTCCCTGAACCCCCCTCCCCTCCCACCAACGACCTCCCCCTTCCCCCCACCCTCCCTGAACCCCCTCCCCCCCACCGGAACCCCTCCGATGATCCCCAACCTAAAAAAAAAAAAGAACAACGGCACTGGCACCGGCACCGGCGAGGGAGGGGACTTACCGGAGAGAATGGCTGCCGAGGACGGTGATGGCGCAGTCCGACGACAACCGTCACTTCTCCTGTGACCAGGAGGGCGGGAGGGAGGAGGCCGGCGACGGCGGCGACGACAAGAGGGACGGAGGCCGGCGGCGACGGCGCGGACGGCGGCGTCGACGACGAGAGGGAGGGAGGATGGCGGCGGCTCCGACAGCGACAACGGAGAGGAGAAAGAGTGAGAGTGAGAGGGAAGGTGGGGGGGGAAATGGGGGTGTCGATCGTTGCGGGAGGATGAAATTTTGTGACGGAAATTCGGACGGAACTTATTTCCATCGCAAATTTCAGACGTAGCATTGTTCGTCTGCATTTCCGTCACAAATTTCAGACGTAAAAATTTTCGTCTGAATATCCATCGCAAATGGAGACGTATATTCAGACTGAAAATGTTATATCCTAAATACAGATGGAATTTGCGACGAAACGTATCTGTCTAAATTTGCATACAACTTTGCGACGAAAATTAATCCGTCGCAAATTTCCGTCGCTAACACCGCATTTTCTTGTAGTGTTAGTCGGGTCTAAAAGCCCGGCCCGACTAGGCCCGCGGGCCGGGCTCGGGCTTTGAGTTCGGCCCGCGGACCGGCCCGGCCCGTTCTCTTTTCTTTTTCTCCCTTCAAATTTTAAAAACTACTTAGTTAAAAATATGTTATTTTACTTAATTAGAAAATTCTAAAACTCTATTTTCACACAAATTATATAATTAATATCAAACTTATAATTAATTTAATGAGGTTATACATTTTATATTATTAAATATATTATTTTTTATTATTTTTTATTTAAGTTGTCGGGCAGGGCCGGACTGTAGTCGGACTTTATAATTTTTTTAAAGTGTCGGGCCCCACCCGGCCTGGCCCGACATAGCTCAGGCCTGGGCCGAGCTCGGGCTTTAATATTGATAAGTCAGGCCCGAGCCGGGCCGACCTAAGCCCGACCCGGGCCGGGCCCATTGACAGCCCTAGTTCCAGAACAAGATGGCTAATTAGACTCCAGTGTCTTTTTTTGATAATTTTGAGATATTAATATCTCATTTAGTAATTTTATAAATTAAAAGTTTTCTTATGCATTCGGTAATTAGGGCTGTAAATGGGCCGGATTTGCCCGACAGATCCGCGGGCCTGACCTAATTTTAGGTCGGGCCGCAAGATCTTTTTCGGTCCGTGGACTCTTAGTCGAGCTTAAAAGTCCGGCCTGACTAGACCCACGAGCCCGGCTCGGGTTTTAAGTTCGACCCGCTGGCCGGCCCGGCCCGTTCTCTTTTTTTTTCTTCCTTTAAATTTTAAAAACTATTTAGTTAAAATCATATGATTTTATTTAATTAAAAAATTTAAAACTCTATTTTCTTACAAATAATGTACTCCATATCAGAATTTTAATTAATTTAGTGAGATTATATATTTTATATTAATAAATTTATTATTTATTATTTTTTATTTAAATTATCGGGCCGAACTAAGCCTTAATCAGATTTTATAATTCTTTAATAGTGTCCGATCCGGTCTGACTCGACCCGATATAGCTCGGACTCGAGTCAAACTCAAACTTTAATATTGATAAGTTGAACTCGAGTCGGACCGACTAAATCTCACTCGGATCCGATCCATTGACAGACTTAGCTGTAATGATAGGTACAAAAGTCACGTCACAAGTAATTTGTAGTGAAACGGTCTTTCCTCAAATAATTTGTGGGTATTTTTGGTAAGTTTGTTGGGAAATATTGAGTTCTGGCCCTCGGGGGGCACTTTAGAAGGAATTCCTTTTTTTAGTTATTTTAAAATTAAAGTGTACTGACTAGAAATTTTAGAAGCTTCTATGCCTTTTTTAATAAAAGAGAAAAACCAAAACTACATATCTTTTTTTTCCCCTGCTGAAGTCTTAACAGGAAGAAGAATACGATGATGGCATCGTGTCGCAGGAATGTTGACATCCTCCTGTCACCACTCTCGTCTCCCCCCAACCCTGTAAAATGGTTAGCTCGAAGAGAGAGAGAGAGAGAGAGAGAGAGAGAGAGAGAGAGAGAGAGAGAGAGAGAGAGAGAGAGAGATGGCGTCGGTGGCTGGGAAGGGGCGGGTGAAGAGGGTGACGGACCCGCTGGACGACAAGGTGAAGTCCCGCCTCAGGGGTGAGGGTGACAAATGCTGCCTCAGCAGCAGCGGCAGCGAGCACGAGGGCGGCGAGCTGCTCCCCAGCTTCGTGGGTGGCTTATTCTTCTTTTTCTTCTTCTCCGATGACGAGGAAGATGCCGAGATGACCGCCGCCCCGGCCGAAGGGGTCGAGGGAGACGAAGACGCCGGGTCCGCGGCGTCGGACGGGGAGGGCGACCGGGGCCTGCCTACCATGCCTCTGGCGGCGATGGTCCGCGACCTGCTGGAACCCTCGGCGGGGAAGGAGGACCGGTTCCGGCGGGGCCTAGTAGCGGACGCGACGGAGGCCGTGGAGAGGCTCGCGGGTCTGCACTCCAGTGACCGGCCGGCGTTCCGGAGGGCGGTGATGAGCTCCCTGAGGGAATCCGGGTACGACGCCGGGGTCTGCAAGGCCAGGTGGGAGAGCTGCGGCGGAGTCACCTCTGGGAAATACGAGTACATCGACGTGGTGCGGCCGCCGCCAGACTCGCCGGCGACGCAGCCCTCCCGGGAGGAGCAGCCGCAGCAGAGGTACCTGGTGGACGCGGACTTCGCGGCGGAGTTTGACATCGCGCGGCCAACGGCGGAGTACGCGCAGGTGTCGGCGGAGCTGCCGCAAGTATACGTGGGTAGACCGGAGGAGCTAAGGCAGCTGCTGAGGCTGCTGGCTGTCGCGGCGAGGCGATCATTGCGGGCGAAGGACATGCACGTGCCGCCGTGGCGAAAGGGCCGCTACATGCAGGCCAAGTGGCTGGGGGCATACCGCCGCTCCCTCAATCCCGTGCCCTCGGTCGCCACCCCGCCGTCACCTGCGCCCCCGCCTCCAACCTTCAGCCCCCGGGACGTGAAGTGCCGGTGCGTGGGGTTCGACGTGGCGGCGGCGGCGGCCCGGCGGGTGGCCCCGACGACGACGACCAGGGCGTGATGAACAGGTCGACGGCGCATCGGAAGTACGCCCGGAATGAGCTCTCAGATCGTTCAATTTTTCCCGGCGTGAAATTGACGTTGATGGTGTGTATCTACGGCGGTGCATGTGCATGTAATAATTTGTATTTTCCAATGCAAGGGAACAAGATAACATCTTGGGCAAATGGTTCCCAAAAGCATCATTTGAATGCTCTCAAATAAATAAATAAATATATATATATATATATATATATGATAGTGGCCACACATTTTTTGTTTGTCGTTTTATCGTTGTCAATTAAAAGATTCGTCTACGTAATTACCTCTCCCTAGGTAATTATTTAACCCCAATGAATATTTTTAATACAATGAGGGCCTGTTTGATAAGCTGACAGGGCACGCCGCCCGTTGGTATCCCATTCGGATCCCGTATTCGACCTCTCAAGTCGAATATGAAATCCCGGATTGGACACTAAAATGAGAAAGAAATCGTTTGTCCGCCGTCGTTACTCGGGTGGCTATCAAAGCTGGAAGAAATGTCACCGGTGAACAGGGACGCGTGACCGACGGATAACTGGCGCTGTCCGCTTATCAAATTGGGCCTGATTATTTTTCTATAACGTAATGTGTAGACATCGAGCAATCATCCCTGTATACTTAACACATTATGGCGAGCGTATTATCATAACACAATCTGTTTTGTTTTTTATTTTGATAATATCAAATCTAACGTAGCGAGTCTAAGACTAGAAGTTAATCTTTTAAGAAACGTAAAAACATTGCAAAAATAAGTTTGCACATTGTATAAAAAAAGTGTACACATAGGCCTAGCTTGCTCGAGTCGGGCATGCACCTCATTTTATGTTCAAAAAAATCGGGCCATGGGCCAGTGTTGGGTCGCAAAATTATCTGATCGGAGCATAGCTTAGGAGAATCTTTGGTTTAATTTGATTTGAAGAGAATTTTTCTCAAATCAAATCGAATCGAATCAAGGTTTCAACTTAAATTAAATCAAACAAAACTACTTTGAAATCAAATCAATCTGAATTAATTCGATTTGGTTCGGTTTGGTTCAGTTTGAATCATACTCATCTCCCCTTTTAAAAATTAGATTGGATTCAAACAAGAGTAAAGAAGGATAGGGTAGAAATTTTTTTACCAAATAAAGTAAATATTAAAAATATAACATATAAAGTTGTAACATGCAAGAACAAACTGCTCTATAATATTTTTACATGAAAAATTAAGAACTTCAGTTACAGTTAAATTAAAGGTGATTTAAAACTTATTTCACAGACTCAGAAACCACATCAAGATGGCGGGGATTGGACTTTTTGAATTAGGATTTATAGTTACATATACACTTATATTAACTTGACAAAAAATATCTTTAAATTAGGGTTATTCGATTTGGTTCGATTTCCTAAATTTTAAAATTAAATCAAATCAAAACTTGTAATACGGTTCGATTTGAATCCAAACCGAAATTTTTTAAATTTCAACCCAAACCAAACCGAACCAAATCTATTAGTTCGATTTGATTTTCGGGTTGAACCCGAATAATGATCACCTCTATCCAATACTATTCCCAATGACGGCTGTAGCGGCAGGAAAATAGTTCTTAGGGCACGTACCACCTTCTCTATTTATTTGTTGGGGAAGTCGTCTCGCGCCCGTGGAGGCCTGTAAATACTAAGAAACCAAAGAGGCATCAGAAGGAGTCCCGAGTGTTACCCCAGAGGACAACCCTCCGATGCTTAAGTCAGCAAGAGATCAATGAGCAATAGAGAAGAGTGAAGTGAGAGAGAAGTAGAGTTTGTAGTAGACGATCCGAGAGGCGTGTAGGTCCTCTGCACGCGTGATCGCCGCTCCTAGTGGGTACTCGTAGAATGCTCACTGGGTGGTAAGGCCGTGCAGGAGGAGGATTCTCTCTGGGCGTAGCGGGTAGCCTCTCTGTTGTCGTGGTAAGTCTGATTATTCTATTCTCAGTAGAAAGCTCTTATAGCAAAAGTATCCACCGTGTCCTTCTCTTCTGTCGATGTCTCTTTTATATGGGTTGTCCTGGAGCGAGGGACCTCATCTTTTGAGAGGGAAGTGTCCGCTTAGTAGAGTACTGTTCCCCCGCTATATTGGCGGGAGTTTCTCGTTGGGGGGCGATAGCCTCGGCACCGGTCTGTCCCTGGGCGAGTCTTACGGCGCTAATGGGGCGTGCTCTCCCGTTATGGGGTCAAGGCCGACGTCGTGGGAGCAACGGTCGATCGTCGGAGTGTCCTCCGGTGAGAACTACGTTTCCCCTTACCGTAGTATCAAATGTCGAGTCGGATTGGGCCGCTTCTTGACGGGCCACATACGTTGGTGGCGCTCTCATCGAGAGCTCTTTTGGTATGGGCCGATCGTTACTGGGCCGAATGTGGGCCAAACTGAATTTACCTTCCTCAACGGCTAATTTTTATTCTTAATTGAATTTAATTCTTTGGAATTTTGGTAGATATACAGTTTAAAAATAATCTGTTTTATTTAGATAAGATAGTAGATAATTCTAATAATATTAATTTTGACGTTACTATCAATTTGTTTTCATGATATTATTATATATATTTCTTAAAAATTAATAATTAATTGAGATTCAAATATTTTCTTAATTCCACGTCAAAATTCACGTGTTAGATTTTGATTTTTTTTTAAAAATTGTTACTATTTATGCCAAATTGAGGGAAGGGGCCGCGGAGGGCGCACAATGGCGAGTGTGACGCAGAGGGCACCGAAGCGCAAGCGGCGGCTCCGCGACCCCTCGGCACCTCTCCCGCGCCGCCCTTCGAAGCGCAAGGGCACTGGCAAGAAGGGCGGCGCCGAGAGGAATCGGAGGAAGAAGAAGGAGGAGGACAAGAAGCAGCAGAAGCCGAAGCATAAGGAGAAGAAGGTGCAGGACGAGAAAGAGAGGGAGGAGAACACAGAGGAGGCGGAGCAGAAGGGGGGAGAAGCTTTTGCCAGTGTCGATGCCCCCCCATCTTTCCTGCTCTCAACTGCGCCCGTTCCTCAGCAGCTTCGCTTCTTTCTCAAGCAGTTCGAGTCCGCCAACAAGTTTAAAATTTCCTCGCTCGAGCTGGAGGCTGTCAAAGGTGCATCCCCGGCTCTTCCCTTCCCCTTCTGCCTTTTCCTTCCCTAATCACTCACACAGAGTGATAGAAACTCGTGTTTAGAAATCCATTTGATCCTGTGTTGCAAATTTTGTCTTCAAGTTGATGGGGATTATTCAATCCATCAAACGTTTCTTTTGGGTGAGTACATCAGCTATCAAATAGGTTCTCCTGTGTATCAGTGTATGATTTGCATGATTTTGCTGGGTAGTGTAGGGGATTTCTTTTTCTCCCTTGTTACAAAGTTGAATGACTGCTGCTACATAAATTTGCATCACAATGTAGGTAGAGTTCAATGATAAGGTATTAAAGGCATGAGTGTTCTCTATTGAAGGCAGAACTCTGGTGGCCATGGTGGTTGGTGCGTTGAAATTACATCACTACTCATTCTAGTTGGTTTCAGTTGGGTGAAATTGTGCAGTACCTAGGAATTCTGCAGAATTTCTTCGTGTTTTCTGTTGGGAAAAAAACAGGTACAGAATTGCCTTCTGTTTTCAGTCTGGAACAATACCTTAAAGCTTTCCATGTCTAGGTCAGGAGTTCTTTTCTTGGGAAACAATCAAGCTTGAGGTAGTCTCCAAGTTCCAACTATCAAACTCTTCATTTCATGAGCCGTACCAGTTTGTTAAAATCAGATATGGAGAGACCCCAGATTAGAATTTTCTTTGTTTGTTCACATAAAAAAAATGAAAAACTGGATTAGCTGTTCGGGGGAACTAGAACTAGATGTTTCCGGTTCTGTTTTTTCCCCAGTCCAACTGTTCCTTCTGGTTTTTTAAATACCGAGTCATACATCTATCACAACGAACAACCAGGAGTTCTTTTCTAAGTTGCAAAGGAGCGAGAGAACAACAATGGTGGGAGGGACCAAATGGATACAGTCATAAACAAAGAGCCGGTGAAAAAATGTAATCCCTAAACCATGTAGGAAGATACGGATAACACATATAAAAGCACTGAAGTTATAATCTCTTCATATCTCTCTTCCCCAAATCCCTAAACTGTGGGAAGCTTGATTCTCCAACAAAATGTGGCCATGGAAAACTTATTTTCCATGGAACATTTTTTATGGTTTATAAAAATTTCTAAGAAGCTCTTACATTCATTACTTTTTGTGAAACAGTCAGTTAATTCATAATTACTGTGCAGATACATGCATCGTCAAGCTTCCTGAAGGCATTAATCAGGATGTGGATAATTTTTGCAAACACATGAAGGACACTTTTGGTGTATCATGGAAAGAAGTTCTGCATGATGGGAAGCTTTTAGAGGGAAAGGCTGATGCAGGAAGTCCTGCTCTTCTTATTATCAGCACGTCTGCTTTAAGGTCATTGGAACTTCTCAGGTAATACATCTTACTTTTCAGAAGTTTAATATCAGATTTATCTGCACTTCGGTTTCATAAAAACTGTCATGTTTTGGAAAACATCGCTTTGACGGAACTATATTCCCTGATTATGCACAGTTTTAGTTC
This sequence comes from Amorphophallus konjac, assembly GCA_022559845.1. Classification (NCBI taxonomy): domain Eukaryota; kingdom Viridiplantae; phylum Streptophyta; class Magnoliopsida; order Alismatales; family Araceae; genus Amorphophallus; species Amorphophallus konjac. The sequence continues at coordinate 9,061,746 of CM040120.1, forward strand.
ACTGGCAGCAACATTGCACTGCAGTGTCATCAAATTTCTGGTCCATAATTTTAAGACTTTACTCATTACCAGACTTACTATTGTTGAGATCTTTCTTTCTTGTGAGGTAAGAATTTGCTGATCATTTTGGCATGAAGACTGAGAGAATAGATTTCCCTTGAACTTTTCCTGATTTAGTTGAGCTTCATGACCTTTTATGTTAACTTCAGTCGGAGGTTTTAAAATTGCAGGCCCTTTCATCCACGGAAGTCTCCTTATCATCAGGCCTTGTAGACTAGATGGCCAGTGAATGAATTGAAGGTTTGGCCGTGGGAATCAACTGAGAATATAGAAATTGTTCAAATGATTAAAAGAAGTGTTTAAAAGGAGGATAAGAGCAGAAAGATCATGATTGACACTTGTGTTGGTTTGTTATTGAACCTTTATTCAGAAAGGGAGCTGGAGTTTGTCCAGTTCCTAATCTGGATTGTGATAAGGTCAATCCCATCCTTGACCTAATTCCCAATTTATAAACTCATGAATGATTGTGACATTCTGTTATCAAAAATGATAATTAAGAAAATTATAAAATGTATCAGATATTTTGTTCATTTTAAAACAAAGAATTCTAAAAAATGTTGGAGATTTTTGAATTATGAGCGAGAGGGGAAGCAGGGCGATGACGCTAGACTCACGGAAACAGCGGGAGAAAAAAAGGGGTCTTTTTTTTCTCTAAAGGATGTCTCTAGCTCTTAGAGGCAGAACATGCCTTGATAACTCAACAGAATGAGGGGCTGAGGATGCCGCTCCGTGCCATGTCTTCATGCCACATGCATGAACTAGAAGAAACAACACTTTCTAAAACAGCAGACATTCTGCCCTTCTCTGGGCTTCGTTATTATCTGTGACAAGGGAGTATTTAGACTGATGAATGACCAAACAACCTTGCTGTGATCTACTTAGCGAGCCACCCTTGATAATGAAAGAATGACAATTGCTAAAATGGTTCTTAATATTCGTCACCGAACAGATAAGATGGAACAAAATAAACAATTGACTGCAAATCTTCTGTTGTCTCCATGCAATTTGTGTTCATCAAATGGTAGTAGTATGCCTTTTAAGTGTTCTTCTTCTTCACACTGAAGCAGACACATCAATTACCCCCAGTTACCCACAAATGCATGATTAAAGGGAGACAAATTCTGGAGAACTTTGTGTTTGCCACGAATGCATTGATGTCATGAGGTACTAGGACAAGAAAGGGCCAGTGGTCAAGCTAGTTTTTTAGAAGTCTTCTAAGGATGTCAAAGGGAATTGCCTCTTTGATGCTTTGACTCATTTGTTTTGACAACGGATGAGTAAATGGGACAACAGCATGCATGCCTCAGCTAGATGTTTCGTGTTGGTGGATAGGCAGCTCCTAGTACTTCCATAGTGGAAGAGGAATGAGAGAGGTAAACCTCATTTCCTGCTTCTGTCTATACTTCTCACTCAGGTCATGAGTAGGATGTGGGACAGAGCAAAGTGGGCAAGGTTCATGAAAGAGTTCTTTATTTGTAGACGAGCTCTTCTGAAAGTGGTGGCTGGTTTGAGGATGAACTTTGACAAGAGCTTGATCATTGAAGTAATTTTGGATTAGTCAGGATTACACAGCAGATCCTCATTTGTAGGGGGTGATTTCCCCATCACTTACCTTGGTCTTTCTCTGTATGGAGGTGTCACTGGGTCTTGGGATTGGAAGATCACAATTCAGAAGATAGATAGCAGGCTATGGTGGCCAACTAGTTCTATGTAAAAGTCTCTTATCCAATTTACTCATTTTCTTTACACCCCACTCCAGATCCCAAACACGGTGGTTAAACATTGGGATCTATCCAGGGCAGAGTCTGGCATGGTAGTGGTAGTGGATGTAGAAGCTGACATGACATCAACGAGGGGAGGGTTTGGAAGAGGTAGTCAGGTAGGACGAAAAGGGATGGGGCATCAGAAACCTTAAGGTTTTTCGCAGGGCCTTGATAAGTAAATGGCAGTAGAAGTTGGGGTTGGTTGTGGGCGAGTCATAGAGATCAAACAGAAAACTACAAAGGATCTAGAGTTTTGGATGTTGCACCCAGTACAAAGACCAGTGCTTCAAGGCTTTGGATGGCATCTTGCCTACTGGGGACATGATCAACTTAGACCCATCATGGCATTCTACAATGTATATTGTCTTTTCATTGGATGATGAGCCATGGAAGAGGCCCTTCTTATTTGGTGATGGAGAAAGAATCCTCTTCTAGCAGGACAGATGGTGCAATAGTAGGCCTTTGGTAGAACTTTTCCCAGATTTTTTAAGCATCTTTACCGCACCAGAGGCCTTTATCAGGAAGCAGTCTCGGAAGTAGTCACAGCTCCATAACTGGCAAAACCTTTTAGGTTTTCTGATAGCTTCTGTGGCACATAAGAGGATTTGAAGCGGCAAAAGAGTCTTTTAGAGAGATGCCTAGTGAAGGAGACATCAGCAGTCGATGCATACAATTAAAGCCTGAGGAAGAGTCCAGCAGAATCATTCTATTGCTTGAGGACACTAAGTCACTACCTTCGAGTTCCAAGGAAGAAGAGGAGACATGGCAGTTGATTGCAATAGTGGTGTAAATGCCAAGATTCAGGACTTTTCCCTCCAGAGTCTCAAAGGACTGGCTCCACACAACAGATTATCCTTGAGATACAGTGGTGAGGATGGCAACTCTGCTCCCACATTCAACATGTTGGAGATATTACATGCTCAAAGTGGTGCTTCTTTCCAAGGACTACTTCCAGTGGCAGCAGTGGCAATGCTTTCTCCAGAAGTGTGACAGAGGAGCCCACATTTTCTCCCACCGCAAATGATGGAGAAGAGGACACAGAGATTAGGTCTCCACCCAACTGTGAGGTCAATGGTGAACTTCCAAATGCAGGAATTAGATAAGGCTGTGGAAGAAAGGACTATTCAAATGGGGGAAAAGAAAACAAAGACTGTATTCAAAGCTGGAGCCATGAAGAGATAATCAAGAGGTTAAAGCTTATTCATTTTTGGAGAGGGGGATTCCTGTAGCCCACTCAAAGAGCAGACCCAATTAGGCCCAACAAGGCCCAACGAGACAAGCTCGTCCAAGTGACAGCCCACAGGGCCCACTCGGAAAAGCCCAATAAAACAATGCTCGAGGAAACGACTCTCCTAGGCGGCCCCAAGGCTCGGAGAGCCCGAGCCTCGGTCAGGTCACAGGAAGACCCGCGCACGAGCTATCCCTCTCCACGAAGGGGGGAAGCACTAGCCGGTCCGTCCGACCCATCTCCTCACTGAGCTAGGCCTATTGCCCGATAGGGCCGGCCCCCCTAAGTTCGGTACGACCGATAAAATGTTCATCATTGCAGTCGTTAGAGTCCACAGCGGGCCGGGCGCCAAGAAGTCTAGGAGCTCCGGCTTCCCCGTGAGGATAACGTCCCCACGATGAGGCCATAAAAGCCCACGACGAGGACGTAACCTCCACCGGAGACCCCTCAGCTTGCAGGACTCCAGAGGGCGGCGCCCTATTTAAACCTGGGATACCCTCCGACGAAAGGTAAGTCCAAAAAGGGCATTGATCCACCCCCAATTCCTGAGCAAGGATCACTTCACCTCATTGGTGGAGAGGGATCTCGCGCCTTCACCTTCTCCTCCCTATCGCTATTCTCACCATTGCTCTACTGACTTGAGCGTCGGAGGGTTTCGCCCCAGGGAATCCCCCTGGGCCCTCTGACCCGTTTCCCTGTCTTGCAGTTCACAAACTTGGGGATTACCAGCCCGCTCGGGAACCAGCGCGAGATTTCGCCTCTTCATCTGGCGCCGTCTGTGGGAAACGCATGAAGAGCCAACATGGTGAGAAGGAGCTCAGGGAGGAGGTCCGCCGGCGAAAGGGGTAAGGCCATGGTAGCAGCAGGGGATGGCCCTTCCAGGGCCTCTCAGAACCCTCCCTCCAACGCCAGCATCCCCGCCGACGGACCACCACCACCCCCGCGGCGGTGGGGCTCCCCCCCTACGGTGGCGCCGAAGCCTTCCAGGCCCTCAACGCCAAACTGGATGTCCTCGTGGAACTCATGAAGACCCAGGCGGCCAGGGATGCAATGTCCCGTGCCCCGTCAGGGAGCCCCCCCCCCGCAGGAGTACGTCCCAGCACACAGCTGGGGGCCGCTTCACCCTCCGCGGCCAGCAGCTCATCCGTAACAGGGTCGGAGGACCCTCGCAAGCTCCACCTCCGGAGCAAGAGGCCTCCTCCACGCCGAGGAAAGGAAGGCGGGGGACGCAACGGCCATATCCGGAAGCCGACGTTGCCGGAGACCGCCAAGACGCAACCCCCAACCTCGCGGCACGACAGCAACCGGAGTTATCCCTCCGGCTGCGAGATTTCGAAAGGCGCTTCGCTGAGCAGGAGCGCGCCCTTCGCGCCCTGCAGAAGGCCTCTTCCCTGGAAGACGAGGAGAAATCCCCGTTCTCCGAGTATATCTTGAAGGCAGAGGTATCTCCCAGAGCCCCCATACCAACCTTCAAGCTTTACGACGGCCAGGGCGACCCGGCCGACCATTATGATAGCTTCGACGCCCTGATGACTCTACACGGAGCGTCGGACCCCATCAAGTGCCGAGCCTTCGTGACCACTCTGGTCCAGGGCGCTCAAGCGTGGTTCCGGGCCCTCGCCCCCGGATCCATCCGAGACTTCAAGCAGTTCGGGCGAGTCTTCAAGGAGAGCTTCGCCGGAAGTGCCCCCCCAAGGTCGGTAGCGGGGCTCTTGGCCCTCAAACAGGCGCAAGGGGAAAGGCTCCGGACTTACGTCCACCGATTTAAATCGGAAGCCCTCCGAATCCCCCGCCTGGACGTGGCCTCGGCCACAACCGCACTGACCGGGGGTACCTGGGACGAGAACCTCCGCCGTGAACTTGTCCTCCACCCTCCCTCGACCCTTGCCGAGCTAGTGACTCTGGCTCTGCGCCACGCCGAGTGCGAAGAAGTACTCAGCGCTTGCCGAGACGCAACCGGCTCGGGTTGGGAGGGGGACAAGAAGTGGGGCCCCGAGCCAAATCCTAGCTCGGGAAAGAAGCGAGACCGAGATGGAGAACGCAAGCGGAAGTACGAGCGGTACACCCCGTTAACCGCACCGGTCTATGAAATCTATGAAGACGTCAAAGACTCGGGACTCCTCCGCAGGCCCGAGCCGATGAGGTCGAAGAACCGCAAGCGAGACAGACATTGTCTATTCCACGGCGATCATGGGCATCACACCGGTGATTGCCACCAGCTCCAAGACGAAATCGAGCGCCTCATCCGCCTGGGGCACCTGGCTCGGTTCACCGCCGAGCGCAAGGAAGATCAAGGCGCCGCAGAGGAGATCGACAACGCCCCCCGAGGGGTTCACATCAACGTCATCTCTGGAGGAATAGCATCAGGGGGCGACAGCAGCCGTGGAAGGAAGCGTCATGCCGAGCGGGCGAGCCGAGCCCCAGAGCCACCCAGGGCCCCGCCCCAGGTCATAGTCTTCTCCGATCAAGACCTGGAGGGGCTGAGCACCCCGCACGATGACGCCCTCGTAATCTCGGCCACTATAAACCATTGTAACGTAGATCGGATTCTTGTGGACAATGGAAGTGCCCCTGATGTATTGTCTTATGACTGTTTCCTCAAAATGGGAGAGGATCCATCCAAACTCCGCCCGATCCGAACGCCCCTCTGTGGGTTCAACGGCCTGGCCACTCTCCCCGAGGGAGCCCTAAGCCTGTCGGTTACCCTCGGCACCCCACCCAAAACCGTTACGGTCATGGTAGACTTCATGGTGATCAAAGGGATGATAGCGTACAACGCCATCTTCGGCCGGGGAATCCTCAGCCGGATCAAGGCAGTACCATCTACCTATCACCAAAAAATGAAGTTCCCCACCAAAAACGGGGTAGGGGAAACCCGAGGTAACCAGGCCACGGCCCAAAGGTGCTATAATATCTCGGTGGAGGCCACGAGGCCGGGCGGGAATGATAAGGGCCCCCGGGAAGTCGAGGAAAAATCCGCAGCTACTGAGCCAGGTGGCGAGTTGCTGACAATTTTCCTAAACGACGACCCGACCCTAGGAGTAAGGATCGGAGCCGACCTACCACCCGAGGAACAACAACAATATAAGAAATTTCTTTCTGAGTACATCTGAGTCTTCGCTTGGTCCGACGATCAGCTCCCTGGGATACCAGAGGAGACCGTGACGCACCGACTCAACCTCAACCCCACCATGAAGCCCGTGCAGCAGCGCCGAAGGAAGCACGCACCCGAGAAACAGACGATTATCAAGGCGCAGGTCACCAAGGGGCAAGAGACTGGTCTTTTTAGACCGGTCCTGTACCCGACGTGACTAGCCAATGTCGTCCTGGTACCAAAGGCTTCCGGCAAGTGGCGGATGTGCGTGGACTTTATCGACTTGAATAAGGCGACCCCTAAGGACTGTTATCCCTTGCCCAGCATCGACCAACTGGTCGACTCGACATCGGGCAACGAGATGTTCAGCTTCCTGGACGCCTATTCGGGTTACCATCAGATCAGAATGAATTCTGAAGACGTCGAGAAGACCGCCTTCATCACTGACTACGGCGTGTACTGCTATACCCGGATGCCTTTCGGGCTGAAGAACGCCGGAGCCACATATCAAAGACTGGTCAATCACATGTTCGAGGAGCAGCTAGATCGGAACGTCGAGGCCTACATTGACGACATCCTCGTCAAGACCCCCAAGGCCCATGACCACTTCACCGACCTCGCTGAAACCTTCGGCGTCCTCCTGAAGTACAACATGAAGCTCAATCCTGCCAAGTGCGCCTTCGGAGTAAGATCCGGGAAGTTCCTGAGTTTCCTGGTCACTCAGCGTGGGATCGAAGCCAACCCCGACAAGGTCCAGGCCATCCTGGACATGCGCCCGCCCGCCTGCATTAAGGACGTCCAGCGTCTGACAGGGCGTGTCGTCGCTCTCAGCCGTTTCTTGTCCCGTGCGGCAGAACGATGCTTGCCCTTTTTTAAACTGTTGAGGGGGCCCAAGTTGGCATCTGCTACGTTCGCATGGGATGAGGAATGCCAGAAAGCGTTCGCCGAGCTCAAGGAGTTCCTGGCTTCGCCCCCGGTGCTCTCCAAGCCCGTGCCGGGCGAAGTCTTGCTACTCTATCTCTCGGCGACGTCATCAACGGTCAGCTCGGTCCTAGTCAGAAATGACTCGGGAATCGAAAGACCAGTCTACTACACCAGCAAGGTGCTTAACGAGGCCGAGAGGAGGTACCCCGCAACCGAGAAGCTTGTGCTAGCGCTGGTTACCTCCGCGAAACGCCTCCGACCCTACTTCCAGGGGCACCCCATCACCGTGCTAACCGGCGAGCCGTTGAAGAAGATTTTGGCCCACCCCGAGGCCTCGGGGCGACTCGTCAAATGGGCCATTATGCTTGGGGCCTACGACATCTCGTATCGCCCGCGCTCAGCTATGAAAGGTCAAGCGCTCGCCGACTTCATCGCCGAAAGCACCATCCCGACCGAAGGAAGACTACTGACCATGCCCGGGCCAACCTGGGAACTGTACGTCGACGGATCTTCCAACTCGGTCGGTAGTGGTGCTGGGATCCTCCTAAGATCTCCCGAAGGAGTGGAGCTGCAGTACGCCTTGAAATTCAACTTTCAGGCGTCCAACAACGCATCAGAGTACGAGGACCTTATATCGGGAGCGCGCATGGCCCGGCGGTTGGGGGCTGAGCGAGTCAGGATCCACACCGACTCTCAGCTGGTCGCAAGCCAGGTCAACGGCGAGTACGAAGCTCGAGAGGCACCCATGATCAAATACCTCCAGCTGGTCAGGAGCCTGGCCCAACAATTCGAGGGATTCGAGGTAGTCCGAATAGCCCGGGAAGAAAACTCCCGAGCGGACGTCCTCTCTCGGTTGGCCTCCTCCCTAGACCCAGAAGGTACCCGATCGGTCCTCCTCGAAGAGCTAGAACGCTCGAGCATTGACTCGGAGCTCCTCGCTGTTGACTCGGCCGTCCCGAGCGACTGGCGCACCCCCTACCTGTCTTGGCTCCGAAACTCCCAAGAGCCCTCCGACCCTCGGGAAGCACGCCGAATGAAGTACCAAGCCCGGCGCTTCGTCGTCCTGGACGACACACTCTATCGAAGGTCTTTCGCCGGCCCTCTCCTGAAGTGCCTCGGCCCTGACGAAGCCAGCCGAGCCATCCGAGAGGTTCATGAAGGCCTGTGCGGAGCGCACTCAGGGGCAAGGTCACTGGCCAGGATCCTGTTACGACAGGGGTACTGGTGGCCCACCCTGCAGCGCGACTGCTCGGCCTATGCTCAACAGTGCGACCGATGCCAGCGGTTCGACCACTTGGTCCATCAGTCGGCTACAGAACTCGTCACCCTCGCCGAGCCTTATCCCTTCGCTCGGTGGGGGGTCGACATTCTCGGGCCATTCCCCACGGCTCAGTCCCAGAAAAAGTTCATTGTCGTCGTCATCGACTACTTCACTAAATGGATCGAGGCCGAAGCCACTGCAAGGATCACCGAGACACTCGTCTGGAAATCGATCATTTGTCGCTTCGGCATCCCCCGAGTGATAGTGAGCGATAACGGTCGGCAATTCGATTCTCGATATTTCCGAGACAGATGCGCCGACCTAAACATCCGCAATCATTTCACTTCGGTCGCCCACCCTCAGGCCAACGGGCTGGTCGAAAATGCCAATAAGACTATCTTGAAAGGCATAAAGACCAGACTCGGCAAAGCCAAGGGTAGTTGGCTCGAGGAATTGCCTAGCGTACTGTGGTCGCACCGAACTACTCCCAGGACGGCAACCGGTGAAAGTCCTTTTCAGTTGGTGTACGGCACTGAGGCCGTCATTCCATTAGAGATCGCCAACCCGTCTCTCCGAGTCATCCGCTACTCGCTCGAGGAAAACAACCAAAAGTTACTCGAAAACCTCGACCTAGCCGATGAACTCCGGGATATTGCCAGCATCCGAGCGACGGAATACCAGCGACGCCTCACTCGATACTACAACGCCAGAGTCCGAAGCAGACACTTCCAACCGGGAAACTTCGTCCTCAGAAAATCCGAAGCCTCTCGACCACTAGAGGCGGCGGGCAAGCTGTCCCCTAACTGGGAAGGCCCATACCGAGTGGTCGAGACGCTCGGGAAAGGTGCGTACAGGTTAGCAACAATGGAAGGGGAACCCATTCCTCGGACATGGAACGCAGCCGCACTACGCAAATTCTATTTTTGAAATTGTACAGCAAGATGGATGAAATAAATCCCTTTTCTTTTCATTCAAAACTATTGATACATCAGAAAGGCAAAGGCCAGTACATTGCATGACAAAAAGCAAGAAAATCCGTCTAACACCGCTGCAAGGGGTCATCGCTCGGTTGACTCGATCTCGATCTCCTCGCGTCCAGCCACTGACTCTGCCTCGCGTAGAAACTGGCTCGGACAAGAGGGGGCCGATCCAGTTGGCTCAGATGACCCCTGACAAAGGTGACAGAGGGACTGCAGAGAAGGTAACCACCTTCTAAGGTTGGAGAAGGCTACCTTCCAAGTTGATAGAGGCCAGGGAGAAGGAGCGCCGTGAAGACCTCCTCTTTCCCAACCTACCAACTCCTTGGAAGGGAGCAGAGAGCAAGCAGCCTCCGAAGAGTGAAAGAAATGAAGAGCAGAAGAGGGAAAAAGAGGCTGCAGACGGAGGAAGGTTTTAGTGAGGAGGGAACTTGATGCGCCCCCCCCCCCCCCCCCCCCCCCCATGCAGAGGGGGAGTGGCGGCATGCATCCCTAATACCCCCATCCGTCCTCCGCCTCGGTGCCCGCCCGGAAGCCACGCCAGAACTGAGAAAGGGCAAGAGCCGTGCCCTCACACGTCGAAGCCCTCTCCAGATCCGCGCGGCGACCGTCAGACTCGTCTCAAACCCGCGCGGCGACCGTGGGACCCGTCCAACTGTTGTCCTCCTGGTTTTGATGATGACAAACATGATTAGATGTATGCTAAATGTGTTTGTATTTCTTGAAGTAAGATTGAAACAGGGCAAAGTGCTAACGAGTGCGTCAACGCTATCATCAAGCAGCGTGGATGCAGCAGTTCAATAATCAGTACAAGGCAGCTCCTGTAATGCATTGATGCGTCAACGCTATGAACAAGCAGCGTGGACGCAGCCGTTCAAACAAACTGAAGTAAAACTTCTGAAGAACCTTGGCAGAGTCGACGCAGCAACTCAATGGGTCGACGCTGTAGTTCATAATAATGTTTCAAGTAGCTGATGAGTGGACGCAGCAGCATCCTGCGTCAACGCACCCAGCATGACATGAAGCGTACGATGGTTAAGTCACTAAGACGATCAGGCAGGGGCCCACTGGGTACACACAGATCGTGGTCAACGTGCTTCGTACAGGTATAAAAAGAAAAGAGGAGAAAAATCAAAGCAGCGAAAAATAGAGCGGGAAGTGAGCAGAAGAGGCTGAAGACGAAGAGCATCACAGCAAAGCAGCGAGGAAGATTGTGAAGAACTTGAAGCTGATCCAGTGAATCTGAGAAGCAAAGATCGATCTGGTGAGAAGAGACTTCCTCCAGAGATCCAAGCACGTCCTAAGAGTATATTGTGCCTCAGATCTGAAGATCAGTTTTTCCTTTTCACCTTTGTGTGAATCCTTTGTTTCAGGTTGTTTGTTTTTGAGTTGAACTCATTCTCTTGACAATTATCTCTCTCAGATTGTTCTGTTGAGAGAGGTTGGTTTTTCTGATCCAGCGTATTGTGCTGAGATCAGAAGTGGACAGGCTTTGTGCCTTCAAGCTGTTCGCCAGCGGCTCAGGATTTAGATCTTGGTGTAGTTGAGCTAGATCACTCAACTGTGTTGAGGAGTTTGATCCTCAGTTTAGCCAAGCTGTAACGCTCAGCAGATTCCTCACTGATTTAGTGAGGAGGTGGACGTAGGCCTCTGCAAGGAGACCGAACCACCTTAAAACTTTAGTGTTCTTCTGTGGTGTGATTTGTTTTTGTGATTAGCTCAACGCTAGGTGCATGAATAGGAACGTTTATAAATTGGCGCAATCAAATTGAATTAGTTCAATTGATCGAATTTGTATCTAGTTATCTTCTTTTGCTCCGATTAATAATAAAATTTTGTGAAGGTCAATCTATTCACCCCCTCCCCCTCTAGCTTGACTATCCTCTGCACTCAACAAGTGGTATCAGAGCGCCAGGCTCTCTTATTTTGGTTTAACCACCTAGAGAGATTTAATGGAGAACAGAGGTCTCATACCAGAGGGATATGCAATTAATAGACCACCATTTTTTGATGGAGCTAACTATTCTTATTGGAAAAATCGAATGCAAGTTTTCTTAAGAGCGCAGGATCACGAAATCTGGAGGGTCGTGAGCAAGGGACCTTATCAGATCGAAGGAGATGAGGAGCTATGGGTAAAAGAGCAGATTCGCAAATCCAACATTAATTGGCAAGCGATGAATATTATGCAGTGCTCATTGCATCCGAAAGAATTTTCTCGAATATCATCATGTGCCAGTGCTAAAGAAATGTGGGACAAACTTGAGGTTATCTACGAAGGTACCTCAGAGGTAAGAGAAACTAAAGCCAACATGTTAATTTCTGAATATGAGGCTTTTAGAATGAAACCTGATGAGAGCATATCTGAAATGTATGCTAGATTAACTGTGCTGGTAAATAGCCTTAAAGGTCTAGGAAAAGTCTATAGTGATTATGAATTGGTGAGGAAAATTCTTAGATCCCTTACACAAATTTGGCATACTAAGGCCACTGTTGTAGAGGAATCCAGGAATCTTCCCACAACAACTCCTGATGAGCTTATTGGGTCACTAATGGCCTATGAGTTAAATTTTAGAAAAATTGATGAAGATTTCAAGAAGAAGAAGCCACTTGCTCTCAAGGCAGGTCCTAGTAGCATGGAGAACTCAGATGACAGTCAATCTTCCTCGTCCGAAGATGACTCAAGTGAAATTGCCATGCTCACTAGGAAATTCAAGAAATTCCTAAGAAAGGAAGGTAAATTTGCAAGGGGTAGCAGAACCCAGGCAAGAAATAATTCAAGAGTTAAATCAGAAAACTTTAAAAAATCTGACAAGGTAGTGTGTTACAAATGCAGGAAGCAGGGGCACATCAAATCTGAATGTCCTGAGAACTTAAAGAAAAGTCAACCAAAATGGAGGAACAAGAAGCCCAAGGCTATGATAAGTACTTGGAGCGATGAAGAAAAGGATGAAGATGAAGATAACAGTTCATCCGAAGATGAAGGTGACATAAAGCTATGTTTCATGGCAAAAGGAGATGACCAAGATGAGGTAATATCTCCATTTGAAGATTTTACTTGTAGTGATTGGGAAGATGCTTTTAATGAACTTCTAGATAAATATGAAAATGTGAAGAAAGAGAACAAATTCCTCGAGAAAAAGAAAAGTCAAACTAACCTGGAAACCTCGTTGAGTGAGAAGGTTAAAAACCTTGAAGCTGAAATTACTTATTTAAAAGAGACTCTAGAAGAAAATGAAGAAAGCGAGGCTCAATTAATTGAGATGAAGAGGGAAAATGAATTTTTATTAAAAGTGCATGATGAATTAAAACTTAGAATGCAAAAATTGGAAAGTGATGTTAAAATTGCTGAAGAAAAGTATGAAGCTATTTGTGTAGTAAACCAGGAACTCCAGGAAAACTTAAAGAAGTTGGAAAATGAAAATCAGAACAAACAAGTTTCACTTGAGAAATTAACCCAAGGAAAGGACAATCTTGAAGCTGTCATGGGGATAAAGGTTAATGTTGGAAAAGAGGGTCTTGGGTTTAATCCAATGAAGAAAAAGGCTCTAGGAACCAAACTTATCACATTTGTTTCAGAACAGAACACATCTGAGAAAAGCCAAGGAAACTCTATAAAGATTAGTGAAATTAATAAGGGAAAAGGCAAGGAGAAAATAACAGCTGACACGCACAATTGATGATGTTTTACTTGTTGAAGGACTAGAATATAATCTGCTAAGTATCAGCCAACTGTGTGATAAAGGAAATAAGGTTGTGTTTGAATCCCATGCTTGCACTATTATTGATATGAAGTCTGAAAAAATTAAGTTCATTGGAAAAAGAATAAACAACATGTACATGGTGGACTTAGATGATCCTGCGCATAATAATCTCTGTCTTGCTGTGAATAAAAATGAACTTGCTTGGCTTTGGCACCGTAGGCTAGGGCATGCTAGCTATAGTGTCATGCATAAGTTAGTAAAGTTCAGCATGATGAATGGTCTGCCAGATGTATCATTTAAACAAAATGAAAAAATCTGCAATGCATGCACTCAAGGTAAGCATACTAGAAAGTCATTTAAGTCCAGACTTGAAAATCAGTCCTCTAAACCTTTTGAACTCATTCATATGGACTTGTTTGGACCCACTAGAACAGGAAGTGTAAATGGAAGCAAATATGGATTTGTTTTAGTGGATGATTTTTTTAGGTTTACTTGGGTGTTCTTTCTAACTCACAAGAATGATGCATTTGAAGAATTTCAGGTCTTCTTTAAGAAAGTAAAGCAAGAGGGTAAGTTTATCATTTCATCAATCATATCAGATCATGGAGGAGAATTTGATAACTCTGAATTTGATGATTTCTGCAGAGCAACAGGTATTTCACACAAATTCTCTTCTCCAAGAACTCCTGAACAGAATGGAGTTGTGGAAAGAAGAAACAGAACTCTTGTGGAGATGGTCAGAACCATGTTGATTGAAGGGGAACTCCCAAGGAAGTTCTGGGCAGAAGCAGTAAATACAGCTTGTTATATAGTGAACCGAGCAATGGTAAGATCTAAGTCCAAAAAGACTCCATATGAGCTAATGAAAGGTAAGAAACCGTCTGTCGCACATTTCAAAGTCTTTGGATCAAAATGTTTTGTGCAAAATAATGATAAAAGAGTCTTGGACAAATTCGAACCTAAGAGTGAACCTGCTATATTCCTAGGATATTCTATTCACTCTAGGGCTTATAGAGTTTTAAATTTAAAAACACAAGCTGTTGAAGAATCACCTCATGTTGTATTTGATGAATTAAATGAAAAATCTGAAATCGAGCAACATTGCAGGGACAAGGATGATGGAAAATTTCTCGAAGAGAAATAAGAACAAGTTCATCAAGAGGAAGAGTCAAGAGCAAATGAAGACCAAGCGGAATCGAGTAATCGAGGCAATGCAGGTATAAATGAAGGTAATCCTCTAATCAATGTTAGAACATTAAGGGATCATCCTTTATCAAGTATTATTGGAAATCTGCCTGACCCTACCAGAACTCGATCATATTTTAAGAATATTGAAGAAATGGACAATCTAGCTCTTGTCTCACAAGTTGAACCGAAGAATGTAGGTGAGGCCTTAAAAGATGAATCTTGGATAAATGCCATGCACGAAGAACTAAATCAATTTGAAAGAAATAATGTATAGCATCTTGTACCTAGACCCAAGGATCATGCTGTGATTGGGACTAAGTGGGTCTTTAGAAATAAACAAAATGAAAAAGGAGTTGTTATAAGGAATAAAGCTAGACTGGTAGCACAGGGATACAATCAGGAATTTGGAGTCGACTTCGAAGAATCCTTTGCTCCAGTAGCTAGATTAGAAGCTATCAGATTGCTTCTTGCTTATGCTAGTAGTTATGGAATAAAGTTGCTGCAAATGGACGTAAAAAGTGCTTTTTTGAATGGTCTAATAAAGGAAGAAGTGTATGTAGAACAGCCCCCTGGATTTGAATGTACAGAAAATTCTAACCATGTGTACAGGTTGAATAAAGCCCTCTACGGGCTCAAACAAGCACCTCGAGCATGGTATGATAGACTCAGCTCATACCTCACTGAAAATGGGTATTCAAGAGGTAAAGTGGATCAAACTTTATTCACAAAGGTAAGAAATTCAGACATAATTCTGATTCAAATTTATGTTGATGATATAATTTTTGGATCCACTGAACCTAGTATGTGTGAGGAATTTGCTAGGTTAATGACTACTGAATTTGAGATGAGTCTAATGGGTGAACTTTAGTTCTTTCTAGGTCTACAGATTACACAAAGCAAGGAGGGGTGCTTTATCAGTCAGGCAAAATACATCTCCGAATTGTTGAAGAAATACAAGATGGAAAACTTGAAGGCCATGAGCACTCCAATGAGCATTAACACAAATTTGGATGCAGATATGAAAGGTAACCAAGTAGATGCAAAAACTTATCGAGGTATGATCGGATCACTCCTCTATCTTACAGCATCTAGACCAGATATTCAATTTTGTGTGTGTATGTGTGCTCGTTTTCAATCTGATCCTAGAGAATCCCACTTAAGTTCTGTCAAGCGTATCTTTCGATACCTTGCTGGAACTCAAGATTTAGGGATTTGGTATCCTGCATCTTGCTCTTTTGATCTTGTATCTTATTCAGATGCAGACTATGCTGGATGCAAACTTGACAGGAAAAGCACAAGTGGTTATTGCCAATTTTTGGGAGGTTGTTTGATTTCTTGGGCTTCCAAGAAGCAACACTCAGTAGCACTATCCACTGCAGAGGCAGAATATGTCGCTGCAGGGAGTTGTGGAACTCAAGTGTTGTGGATCAAACACCAACTCCAGGATTATCAAATTAATCTTGGATGTGTCCCAATATTGTGTGATAACACAAGTGCCATAAACCTGGCCAAAAACCCTATCCGGCACTCTAGGACTAAACACATTGAAATAAGACATCATTTCTTGAGAGATGAAGTGAATAAAGGTAGCTTTAAATTGGTATTTGTTGAGTCTCAAAACCAACTAGCTGATATTTTTACCAAGTCTCTGAACAATGAAAGATTTTCTTTTCTTAGAAGAGAGCTTGGGTTGTGTGATAATCATCTGAATGCCTGATCTGATAATTTGCTTCTCAAGAAATCTGCTTGATCAATTTAGTCTTGGAATGGACTGACCTTGCCCTATCTAAATTTAGTAGTGCATAAGATTGAATGAATCTCACATTCAGGGGGAGTCTAGTCTGGTTGATTGCATCATAAAGAAAAGCAACTAAACTTCTCTCGAACATAGTCTGAGGGGAAGTAAATTGTTTGATCACACTTATCAAAAACTGTTGGTCTGAGAATGTGTTGTGAGTTCCTTTTGTCAACTATGATGAGTTGACGCTGTGAAGTAGCTGAGTTGACGCTGTGAACAACCTTGTTCGGAATCAGAACATATTCTAAAGCTGAATACATGGATGAGTTGACGCTGTTGTTCAGATGAGTTGATGCTACTATTAGGATGAGTTGAATATGCTATGAGGTTGAGTGGACGCTTTGATGAGGATGAGTTAACGTTGAGGGTGATATGAGTTAACGCAGTGACTCACATCCTTTAGTTTTTTGGTCTTGGTTCATTGAAATTCATGCAAAAGATTAACGCAGCCCTTACGTGGAGTCAACGCAGCTATGGTTCATTGAAATCCTTCTCCAATGTCTTCTTACCTTGGAGATTTCTCTATCTTGATTCATCTTATTATGTCTCTCTATCTCGTTTATTCTACTCATACTCCTCTATGAAGCCTATATTGACATTCTTGAATGAGGGATAATTTTCTTTGGAACTGAGATATGAAGATAATATCATATATTCAGGGGGAGTTAATGTGATAGTTCCTAATGAGTTTACGATATACTCTAAATGATTCCATGAAATTCTAATGATTGGAGATCTTTTGTTCTTATGATACTTGAAATTTAGAATTCTTGAATCTAATAGTGCCTTATGTACGGAAAAAATACTGAACAATTTAATATAACAAAGATCTCTTCATGTCTTGAACCTTATTTGTTAAAAGTAAAGAAACCATTGTGAGTAAAGGAATTTAATATTTGTATTGGTTTTAAACTTACAAAGGGCCTTATATGCTAGAGAAATACACCCCACACATATTGTAAAACTCAGAGCAATGGCAGATATACTGAGAAACTAACTCTTTGC
Source organism: Amorphophallus konjac (assembly GCA_022559845.1). NCBI lineage: Eukaryota > Viridiplantae > Streptophyta > Magnoliopsida > Alismatales > Araceae > Amorphophallus > Amorphophallus konjac. The sequence goes on from CM040120.1 coordinate 9,078,745, forward strand.
ACTAAAGAAGTGCAAAGGAGGAAGTCATGAGGTTGCCTGCTATCTCTGGTATAAAACAAAAATTAATTCAGTACAGAGCAATGGTATTTGACCACTGAGAAACCACCTTCATGCACCTATGAAGTGCTTGAAAGGCGAGTCATGAGGTAGGTCACCAACTCTGGTGCTTTAAGGCAGAATGGTCAGCTATGCTGAGTAACCAGGGACTCTGGTGTCTGATAAACATGTGTACCTGTGTAACAAGGCTAGCTGTACTTGACTGTGACTGAGAATGTTGAAAGTAAGAATCAAATGAATATATGTGGGTGTGATGGATCTAAAAGATATGTGTTCCTTATAGTTTGTTCACAATACTTGTTAAATTCCTCTCTCTCAGTAAGGAGTTCTTGAAATTTAAAAATACAGGGGATTGAAATGAAAAGTGCTCTCTGTATGAAAAGAGTTCATTATTTATTCCCGATTTGGATTATAAGGGTTCATGAATTTAAAATTCAATATCTTAAGATCACTTCACCTCTTTATCATTAAATGGATTGGTATCAATCTTAATATATCTTTCCTCATGAGAACTTGATCTGCAACACTTAAAAATCCCTGAATATAAGTATGTCTATTCATTGTCTCAGCATCTTAAGAAAACCCTTTGTTCGGATGTCTCTTAAGCTTCTTACCTTGCACTTGTTAGTTCACAATTGCTTCACTGCGTCGACGCAACATTCCTTGGCGTCAACGCAATATAACAAGTGTTACATCTTCAAACCGGTTCATCGACTTAAATCGGTTGAACCGCTCACTAATAAGGGTGTTCGTAGAGTCTTTAAACGACTCAGCGTGAACGCTATCAGCCTTATATTTACCATGCTCTCTGAAAAACCCTCGTACCTTCAGTCTCCGTGTTCCAAAAACCTTGTCTCCACTCTCTTCTCTACTTTCGTTCATCTTCGCTACGATGGCTCCACCGAAGGGCTCTCTGAAAGGAAAGAAGAAGATGAATCAAAGTTTGAAGGCTCCGATTGCGGCACAGTCCACGGTTGAGCCGCGCACAAAAGGCACGCATGATATTCAAGAAGCCGCACATGATGTACAAGAGGCCAAGTTGTTGGAAGAGTCGTCGTCACCAGCTATCTCTCGGAAGCAAAAAGAGAAGAAGAAAATGTGGCACCATCGGAGCCCCAGTCCATCGGCCACAAGGAGAAAGCTCTTAAAATCAAGGTCAGCCGAACCGAGAAACCCTCATCAGAAAATGACATCCAGGTCTTCTGAACCCACCTCGGTCATGAATATTGAAGAACCCCTAAAGGTTTTAATTCCCAGATATATTCTGAGTACAGATACTAAGCTTTTTGATGCTTTTCCAGAGCTCCGTCCTATTTTCGACTTTCAAGGGTGGTGGGATTTTGTGACCAAGCACAAAAGTTATTATCCTACTCTCGTAAGAGAGTTTTATCAGAATTTAAAGTACGATTCACAGATCCCCAAATTGTCTTCATCTGTCAGAAATGTTTCTTTTGAGCTAACGAGTAGTCTGTTTGCTCGAGTGTGGAAGATTCCCAAGGAAGGGGCAGAACTACATTCATTTAAGTTAGACGACTATGAGGCATTTGAAGTTTTGACAGGGAAACCCAAAGATACTTCTGATGTGAAGCAAACCTATCTATCAAGTCTGAAAGCAAATAGGTTTACGCCATCTATCAGATTGTTGCATCACATCTGCACATCTATTATAACGCCTCAAAGCAGTGGACGGGAAAGGGTTACAGAAATGCAAAGATTCCTACTGTATTGCATGATAAAGGAGATCAAGATTTCATTGATCGATGTAGTAATCCAGACAATGGGTACGTGCTTAAACCATTCTAGAACTTTACCTTATGCAGCACACCTTACTTCTATATTTAGAACAGTAGGAGTGGATTTGTCAACTGAGAAAAAACGTGTAATCCCCAGAGGCAACTTGTATTCTTTGGATTATGTTCAGAAATTTATGGGATTTAAAATTATTGATGAATTCTTCCTAGTCAGAAAACGGCCCCCTTGGAAACAAGTAAGGAAACAAGGACAGAGGCACCACTTTCTTCTGGAGTCAAGGATGTAGGAGCAGAAGGTAGTAGTGTAAGAATCCATTCTCCTAGGAGGGAACCTCCAGTTCAGGTACATTCTGCGGAGCAAACTTCACAAGAACCCAGTAGCTTTGCACCCACAGAGGAACCTAATATGTGCAGAGTCCTTGGATCTTGCAGCAGACCTTCTTCAGCTTCTAGCGAAATTCCAATTCCAGCAACTGTTGAAGAAATGTTTGTTAATCTAACTATGATGATGCAACGGCAAGATGCTAAGATGGACAAATTGATGGAGTTCACAAACTTTCGTATCAACCGCTTGCATTCTAGAATTCTGAAATTTGAAGTTTCAGTGTTATCTGAGTGGCAGAAATTTTTGCTTACCAAGATGGTAACTGACCAGGCTTCCAGGCAAGTTCTGAAGGGTATATCCACCCTCCTAGAAAAAATGGCCAACCTGGTGAATGATTTGCATAGCAATCAACCCTCGTTCTTTCAGTCGTTTGCCAAGATCATTGATGTATGCTATGATGTCAGGATTGCAGTTGAAACATTAAAAGGACAAATTAATTCACTGCCTCATAGCATCAAAGCTGTATTTGATGAGATTGAAAATGTAGTTGCTGAACTTTCCTCCATTGGCAAACAACTAGAAAATTCAAAACTTGTTCAAGATGAAATGTCTTCTACCATAGCTCATATGAGGAATTCACTGAACATCCAACTTCCTGAGATATCACAAGAACTTCGCTCCTTGCTGTCCAGAGATCGACCTCAAAGTCACACACCCAGGGCTCGTGGATCCTCTTCTCGACTAGACCGGTTCTTTAACTAAGGTCTTCTGGTCGATGTTCTCTTATACTTTGCCCCCTTCTTGTTGATGTCAAAGGGGGAGAAGATTTTGAATATGGGAGGAATATGGAAGAAACTTGAATTTGAATGATAGATGAATGTAATTCAGTATGATGGATGTACTTAAGCATACATGAAATTTTGAGTACATGAAGTAATTTCTTTTTGTGATGTCTCTATAGTGAAATGTTGATAATACCTATGATTTTGGATGTCAAATAGTCATGTGTCTGCCTTAAATCATATTAGAGTTGCCATCATCAAAAAGGGGGAGATTGTTGTCCTCCTGGTTTTGATGATGACAAACATGATTAGATGTATGCTAAATGTGTTTGTATTTCTTGAAGTAAGATTGAAACAGGGCAAAGTGCTAACGAGTGCGTCAACGCTATCATCAAGCAGCGTGGACGCAGCAGTTCAATAATCAGTACAAGACAGCTCCTGTAATGCATTGATGCGTCAACGCTATGAACAAGCAGCGTGGACGCAGCCGTTCAAACAAACTGAAGTAAAGCTTCTGAAGAACCTTGGCAGAGTCGACGCAGCAACTCAATGGGTCGACGCTGTAGTTCATAATAATGTTTCAAGTAGCTGATGAGTGGACACAGCAACATCCTGCGTCAACGCACCCAACATGACATGAAGCGTACGATGGTTAAGTCACTAAGACGATCAGGCAGGGGCCCACTGGGTACACACAGATCGTGGTCAACGTGCTTCGTACAGGTATAAAAAGAAAAGAGGAGAAAAATCAAAGCAGCGAAAAATAGAGCGGGAAGTGAGCAGAAGAGTCTGAAGACGAAGAGCATCACAGCAAAGCAGCGAGGAAGATTGTGAAGAACTTGAAGCTGATCCAGTGAATCTGAGAAGCAAAGATCGATCTGGTGAGAAGAGACTTCCTCCAGAGATCCAAGCACGTCCTAAGAGTATATTGTGCCTCAGATCTGAAGATCAGTTTTTCCTTTTCACCTTTGTGTGAATCCTTTGTTTCAGGTTGTTTGTTTTTGAGTCGAACTCATTCTCTTGACAATTATCTCTCTCAGATTGTTCTGTTGAGAGAGGTTGGTTTTTCTGATCCAGCGTATTGTGCTGAGATCAGAAGTGGACAGGCTTTTGTGCCTTCAAGCTGTTCGCCAGCGGCTCAGGATTTAGATCCTGGTGTAGTTGAGCTGGATCACTCAACTGTGTTGAGGAGTTTGATCCTCAGTTTAGCCAAGCTGTAACGCTCAGCAGGATTCCTCACTGATTTAGTGAGGAGGTGGACGTAGGCCTCTGCAAGGAGACCGAACCACCTTAAAACTTTAGTGTTCTTCTGTGGTGTGATTTGTTTTTGTGATTAGCTCAACGCTAGGTGCATGAATAGGAACGTTTATAAATTGGCGCAATCAAATTGAATTAGTTCAATTGATCGAATTTGTATCTAGTTATCTTCTTTTGCTCCGATTAATAATAAAATTTTGTGAAGGTCAATCTATTCACCCCCTCCCCCTCTAGCTTGACTATCCTCTACACTCAACACCAACAAGCCGGGACTGCAAGAGCTCTCTGCTCCCCGTCGTCGACGGCGTCGCCCTCTGAAGGATCCTCCATGCTCCGAATGTGGGTTCAACGCAGAAGTGAAGAAGAAGGATTGAGGGAAGACTGTTAGAGAAAATCCCAAGCGGTAAAGAGGAAAGGGTGCCTTTCGGTCCTTCTTATAGGCCAAAGGAGGATACACGCCTTAAATGACTCCCCCCTCGAAAACACGCCAAAGGATTTCTCCCCTGAACAGTCACCTCCAACTCCTCGTTTCCCGTCCTAGCGGGATTCACGAAGCGGCCTGACATTCAAAGCGTGAGGGAACGGAAGGACGCCCCGTCAGAAGCCTACCAAATCAGCAGGCGAAAACCACGCAGGACATATCGGCACTCTCCAACTACTTCAGATACGCCAACCAAATCACGGCAAGGATGGCGATCAAACAAGTAAGCCATTCATTATCTCATAAAGAGGAAACTCTCTAAAAGAGGAAAGAGAGACAAACAAGAGAGAGGGGCAAAATAAGGCAAAATACATCAGGCCTCGGGCCCACTTTGAAGCTCGGGAGTGACGGAAGTGGGCGCGTCACCTCCAGCACCCTCGGTGACGGCCGACCCGGGTACTGACCTCGCCTGTGCGAGAACTGTCTCGGTCGCGAGCCCTCCCGAGACGTCCGAAGTTGGTGATCCCGCCGGAGGAGACCCCTCTGGATCTTCCCCGCTCGACGTAGAGGAGCTAGAAACCGACTCATCCGAGTCATAGCTCTGGCCCAAAGGGAACTCGATCCCGGAGTCTTGATCGTAGGCGTAGTCCACCGCCCGACGATAACCCTGCTTAAACCCCTTTCGGGCGCCCCGGCGAAGCGCTACCTCGTAATATGGTAGGGCGGCTCTCTCCAGGTCGGCTGAATAGGCGTCCGAGCTCCTATACCGCTCGATCGCCTCCGCCTCGATCTGCTCCGTCCTTCCAACGAGCTCGACCCAAGCCCGCTCCGCCTTGGCCGCACGCTCCTCTGCCCCCGCCAGGCGTTCCTCTGCCTCGACCCTCCCTCGCTCGGCTTCGCTCGACCGCCTCTCCGCCCGGGCTCGGTCCGCCTCGGCCACGGAACGAAGGCGCTCCGCTACCTCCGCCCGGTCCAGTAGCTCGGCACGTTCGAGCTCCCAGCGACCGTCCAGCTCGAGGTGACGCAGACGCTCCTCCTCCAAGAGTTTGCCCTTCCTCTCAAGCGACTCTCGGGCCTTAGCCAACTGCTCGGTCAGCGCCTCGGTTTCTAGCCGGCTCGCCCGTGCCAAATCCCTGATCACGGAGAACTCCCGTCGAAGCCCCTCGTGCTCCTCGCTGAGGCGGGCCAGTTTCCTCTCGCACCCCCCGAAGGCCCAGGCGAGATTCGACCGCTCCGCCTCCGTCCGAGCGTACGTCTCCTCCATCAAGGCCGCCGACCGAGCCATGACTAGGCCGCCCTCCATGAGGACGTCGAGGACTCCGGAGGGGGAGTGGCGCTTGTCTCCCCCCCTCGTCTTTGCGGCAACCTCTCGGCAAACCCGGTACAGGTCGCCCGAAACACCGAGCCTTTCCAAGGCCTTCGGCATGGAGATCCGTTCCCCACCGGACGGCCCGCCAGAAGGTTCGGCTCGAGCAACGGGGCCGACCGTCCCGCGTGCCGCGGTCGGTTGGGGTTGCGACGCCTCCCCGGGCGAACCCCCAACCTCGACTAACGCCACGGGATCGACTGCATCGGGAACTTCGAGCACTTGGGGCTGCGACGCCCTCGCGGGCGAACCCCCATCCCTATCTGTCTCGGCCCGCGCCTCGCCGCCCGAGACAGCGCCGACCTCGACCGGTCTCCCGGTCTCGACGTCGGCTGCTTCAGCACCGGTCCCCTCCATCCCCGGGGAGGGGAGAACCGACCCATCTCCGCCCTCTGAGGGGCCCCTGGTCTCCTCGGCCCCCTCTCGCCTGGTAGGTGGGGGAGCTGGCCCGGAAAGGTCGGCCCCATCTTGCCCCCGAGAGGGGAGTGCCTCCGAGCCAGAGTCGCCCCCGGCAGCGGTAGGAAGGCCAGCCTTCTTGGCCCGTTTCTTGGCCTTCGCGGCTTCCCGCAATTTTCCCTCCATGGGATCCTTGCGCTTCGCCCCGCTTGGCCGCGAAGACCCCTCGGAGGCCACCCCCTTGCCCTTATCTCGGGCTTGGGAACGACCCGCGGGAACGACGGACTCATCAGCCGCCGAGTCATCCCCAAGATCGATGACCTCGGTGACCTCTTCCAAAGGTTCCCGCCGGATGTCTACAATGAAGAGGAAGATTCGGTTAAGAAGCGAAAAGGCGACTCTCCGACCCCGCCGAAGGATCCGAAGGATGATACCTGATGGCGTGAGCTGTGTAAGCAGATACTGCTCTACGTTCTCCAGCGTCACCAGCTCCTCAGTCAACCGGCGATTTGTCAACAAGCGAGAGGCGTATTCCTCCACATCGGCGGGGAACTCCTCCTGCCGCGGGGAAAGATTCGGATGGAAGTTGGGCATAACCTGGCACCTCCAGGATTCATCCACTGCTTCCGCCTTCACCCAGAAAAACTGCCTCTTCCACCCTTTGTGCGAAGAATCCTTCGCCGCCAGCGGAATACAACTCCGATTCCTGCGCGCTTGGATAAAATAGAAGCCTTTCCTCGCCGACGGATGTGCCTTCAACTCGAAGAAATAATGAAAAAGATCCAGGGACGGGGGAACCCCCTGCAGGCGGCAGAGGATCCGAAAGGCAGACAGCAGGAGATACGAGTTGGTCACCAGCTGAACAGGCGCCAACACGAAAAAATTGAGAAGCTTCAGAATGAAAGGCTCGAAGGGGAGGCAGAATCCGCTCTTCCACGCCAGGAGAAAAGTACAGATATGGCTCGTACGGCTATCCAAGCTCGTCTCGTATGGGGCGGCGGCTACAAAGTTATATCGGAGAGGCAGGCGAAATCGATGCTCCAGTTTCTTCACATCAGCCTCCCCCAACTCGCTGCGATTGGGGACGGGCTCCCGCCTCACCTGCTCGATTTTCGAGCGCAGATCCGCCATCGAGCCAAAAGAAGAACCTTCACGAGAGCCCGAAGACTCCGGGGGAGAAGGAAGCTGCCGGATCGCCTCCGCGGTTATACGCGCTAGCTCCTCAAATGCCGCCGCAAGAGCTTGCTCCCCCGCTGTATCCTCGCGGCGCATCAAGGAACCCCAGAAGCAAAGAAATGGAGGAAAGGCCAAAACCCCTAGAAAGACTGGGAGGACGAGCAGCGCCCTACGCCTATAAACCCTCGCGAGAGGCGGCGCGCCGTTTCAACCTCCGAGAAAAAGGGGGCCCCTTCATTTCAAATCCGTCAGGATCATTATTACTACGGGCCCAGGCGACCACTACCCGTGGCTTCATAACGCCGACAGGATTCCACCCACCCGAGTCACGCCGGTCCAAAGCCTCGAAAAACTACTCAACCGAGCCCCCTTGGCTCGGGAGTAGGAGGGGGACAAGTGGAGAGGGGGATTCCTGCAGCCCACTCAAAGAGCAGATCCAACTAGGCCCAACAAGGCCCAACGAGGCAAGCTCGTCCAAGTGACAGCCCACAGGGCCCACTCGGAAAAGCCCAATAAAACAATGCTCGAGGAAACGACTCTCCTAGGCGGCTCCAAGGCTCGGAGAGCCCGAGCCTCGGTCAGGTCACAGGAAGACCCGCGCACGAGCTATGCCTCCGCACGAAGGGGGGAAGCACTAGCCGGTCCGTCCGACCCATCTCCTCACCGAGCTAGGCCTATTGCCCGATAGGGCCGGCCCCCCTAAGCTCGGTACGATCGATAAAATGTTCATCATTGCAGCCGTTAGAGTCCACAGCGGGCTGGACGTCAAGAAGTCCAGGAGCTCCGGCTTCCCCGCGAGGATAACGTCCCCACGATGAGGCCATAAAAGCCCACGACGAGGACTTAACCTCCACCGGAGACCCCTCAACTTGCAGGACTCCAGAGGGCGGCGCCCTATTTAAACCTGGGATACCCTCCGGCGAAAGGTAACTCCAAAAAGGGCATTGATCCACCCCCAATTCCTGAGCAAGGATCACTTCACCCTATTGGTGGAGAGGGATCTCGCGCCTTCACCTTCTCCTCCCTATCGCTGTTCTCACCATTGCTCTACTGACTTGAGCGTCGGAGGGTTTCGCCCCAGGGAATCCCCCTGGGCCCTCTGACCCGTTTCCCTGTCTTGCAGTTCACAAACTTGGGGATTACCAGCCCGCTCGGGAACCAGCGCGAGATTTCGCCTCTTCAGTTTTGATTTACATCCTATTTAAATGGGAAAAAGACAAGGACTGCATTCAAAGTTTGAGAAATGAAGATATAATCAAGAGGGCTAACATATCAATTTGGACCTACATGGCAAAGCTAGGGCTGTTCAGAAAATTATGGCACAAACCGATCTGAAGAGGCTCCTGGGTTTGCAACAAACAGCACTCATTGGCCAGAGGAACACCCTGGATGTCCAGGCAATAGACAGGATCTGTGGTAGATTGCATGTAGAACCATGTTTTCAAGATTGAATCTCTGTTGCAGATCCGTGGGGCCCCTTTTGAATTTGCAATCTAGTTTGCCTGGGAATGTGCTTGGGGTGGCTTTCTTTTTTGGGTATTTAAATTGTGCTAGCTTTATCTGGTTTTTGGGAGTGATTATCCTTCTAGAATTGTAAATCGATGTTTTTCTCACTATTTTCTTTGGGCCTTGTAGTTGGCTAGAGCCTTACTGAGATAAGTTGTTTTTAGTTACTCTTTAGTTTGTAACCTTGTGAGTGAGTGTTGTAGACTCATCATTATACTTCTTTATTATTTGATAAAATTCTATTACATCATCCCTTCCATCAAAGGAGGAAAAAATAGTAGCAATATTGCCTCGTACTTTATTTAGGTTAACTATGTATGTTGTATATGATGTATATGTACCCAAATTACGGACTGTGCGGCATAGTGTGGATTGCTTGTGCCAAATCTCATTTCCTCCCATGCTGTCCTCTCTCCACAAATTTCTTGGAACCCAGGGCACTTGGATGTTAAAAAGTCCCTTCAGTTGGGTTTTCATTAGTCTCTTTTGTGAAACTTCGAGATGGCAAGCGTATTGTCCAATCATGTGCTTTCATTTTCCTGTCTATTGAGAATAAGCTTCAAACTAAGAGACTTCTTTTCCCCTTTTGGCATGAAAAACATGTGACATTGAAATTGATTGTTTTAAACATGTGAGATGGAATGAATGCAAGGTGGCCATTATATGATTCTCATCTGTGTTCTGGTGTTTTGTAAATTGTGTGCTAGAGGTTTGCATCCATTGACACGAGAATGTCGTCCAGCAAAGTTGTTCGCCAAGCATATAAAAGTGGATGATCAGGTACATTGTTGTGCAGTTTGCTGCATGAATTTTAATTCCTTTGTTGTTTTGGGAGGTGCAATGCAGGGGAGAGATTGGCATCATAGTATATATTACTTACCTACTTTTATTTCTAGAGTCTTAGTTAGCCCCTGTCTGAATAGATCTGGCTCCTAGTTGTACCCGTGTATTGCAATCTGAGATAGTCATAAACAATAATTCTTGATTAATGAATGATATTAGGTTGATAGACCTCTTGCATTTGCAGTTCAGAAAAAACATGGTTCATGAGTTGGCAAATAGAATATTCATCTTAATGCTTAGAAATTTTAAATCTCTGTTTTAGCTTTCTGGCTTGTTTCCTGATTATTTAATTATTCTTGTTTGTGGATGTTCTTTTCTGTATTGTAAGCTATTGATCATCTGACTGCTCCTGCCTACTGCATTTCTTTACTAATGAATGGCAACTATATTTACGCAGTGCATATTCTCATATATATTATTTCTGTTTCTAGGATGACTAAGCACCACAAATACTTTTCTAAGGCTCTGTTTGTTTGCAGAATAGTGTCAGTTTAACCCGGATACCCCACCCTTACCCATCCTAATCAGTTTGATTGCGCGGATCCCATATTCTGGCTGGTATCCGGGTTAAGAGCCAGTATCCGCGTTAAGGGCCGATTAGGTTGTTTGAGAGAAAAGGCGGAATAAGATAACCCCGGTTATGGTATCCCTTGATGAAAGCAAATTTGCTTATTCTTTGGAATAACCTAACCCCGGTTATAGTATCCCCCTTAACCTATTCTGCAAACAAACAGGGAAATGAATAATTTTGCTTTCATTCTTCTTACACAAAGTTATAGGTGGAATCTCTTAACTATGTGCTACTTAATTTGCAAAAGGTTATGGGTGTGAAAGGACATCCTGGGAAACAAGCCATATTTGCTATAGCATATAACTTCAAAAAGATTATTTGATCTTTGTCTTAAATGTCCACTTCACAATTTCTTTATGGGGTTTATGTTTCCACTATCTTTGATTGTGCCCTGGTTGCTTCCAGGACACCCTACATCACCCTAGAAATAGTAGCACTACTATGGCCACACAGGTTGCCATGCAGCACTCTGGTGTCTCTACTGCATGGCAGTTTGGCTGTCCAGCACCAGTGGCCCACGCTGCTACATTAAGCCACCATGCTGGCCAGATAATGGTGATTGCATCAATGGATATGCCTACAGCAGTGTGATGGCCATGAGGACCATGGTTGTCAAGGCGTCCAAGGCGACCAAGGTGGCGGCCCACCGCCTTATTGCTTAGGCGACAAGGTGAGGCACCTAGGCGAAGCCAAGTTTATATAACTATGTACATTACAAGAGAAATACTACTATACATTTTCTACATATATGTTCTATCTTTAGTTAATAGAAAATTTGATATCCACAAATCTTCAACATATACCTATATTTTAAAAAGCAAAAACAGAATAAATGGCAAACGATAACTAATTAATAAGGAGAAAACTAATAAGAATTTGCAATGCCTGTTAATCAATATAAAAATTTTAATCTAAAATTTGTTATTCAAATATTTATTCTCTATATTAAAAGGAAGCATACACTTTCAAGAAAAAGTCACTTTCAAAGATATTAAAAGGAAGCATAAATATGACACATTTCTGGGTAAATTATAAGTACATCATCATAATAATTTTATAATTTGCCACTTGTGAATTGTCAAAAAGGACAAAAATGGTACTAGCTTCAAAAAGTGCGCCATGCAAACCTGAAGAGGAGAGAAGAGAAACCGATAGGGAGAAGAATTTGAGAGAAAGGGGAAAGGGAAATGGAAGTCTTATTGTCTCTTTCCAATCTTGACATATCATTTGTCAATTTTTCAAAATTACCCCTGAACTTTTGCCCAAACATTAAAACAGACCTCAAAACAAGGAGTGGATGCCCTGCCAATCCAGGCTAGGCGGTCCCAAAGTGGCCTATGTGCACCAAGACAGTCAGGTGAGTGCCTTAATGGGCTGCTCGCCTGGGTGCCTGGTCGCCTTGGAGCGCCTTATTGCCTAGGCGACGCCTTGAAAAGAATGATGAGGACACAGCCAACAGCAACCTATGTGCTAGTGGCACAAGTTGGATGGAGGGCAAGATTGTCACTTTAGATGATTTAACAGCTCTTCTAGGAATATCCATTGGATATTCCTCTTTGGATCGCAAGTGAACCTGAGCACAGAAAAAAATGCAGATTCCTGTTGCCTTTTAGTAGATTTGAAGTTTGTGTAAAATTGTAAATATGATCCATCATGCATACTGTGGATGCATATGAACAAATAGGATGGAACTTTTGGAAAGCCATCTCTACTGTCACTCTGATCCTGGTCCTGTCAAGATCTATAAACTGGCTATACTTCACCATTACCTGTTTTTTCTTGTTTCCCACTAGCTCTCCCCTAATGGATTGTTCAATGTTGGGCATCAAATTTTAGGGTATTGCTGTTCTCTATGTAGACTAAAGCTTTTAGGAAACACTTTCAGACAGAAAAACATTATCATAGTGACCAATGCACGCTGTGGATAGAATGTTAGTGTCTTTATGTTCCTGCCACTTCTGCATCTGTTAAAATTTTCCTTCTATTAAAATTCTCATTCTATTATACTAACTTTTCAAATGCAAATTCAGACCAAAGAACTTCTATCATAATCTCAATGCTTGCCGCCAAAGAATGAATAGAACAATTATTCCGAATCAGTTAGTTTGTGATTCGTATATGTTTTTTATCATTTGCTTTGTTATTTTTGAATTTTGAGTAAGTAGATGCAGAAACATATAGAAGATTCTTTCATTTATCTGCGTTATATGCATTTTTTTGTGAAGTGGATATACCATAATTCTTTTAAATGAAAAGAAGGGGCGTACATGTATAGAAAAGAATGCCCCAAGATCCCTGTACAAATCTCCACACTAAGGGCGAGTTTGATAATGGAATAGTGCCGGTTAGGGTGAGTTATTTGCCTTAACCGGCCTTAACCGGCTTTGATTGGCCATGCCCTTGTTCGGGGTCGGTTAGGAATAGCGCCGTTTTTTGGGGAACAACCCATTCGACCCCTGGGGGTCGAATGGCTTACCCGACCCCGGTTAGGGCCTGGTGCGCTACCCCTGGTGGGGCATTCAACCCTACCCTAACCGGGAATCAAACAGGCCCTAAGAGAGTGTGGCACTTACTATCCCCCCCAACAACACAAAAAAGGACGAGTTCTATGAGTTTATGTTACAAAGATGACTGGCCCAGGCTCTGACTCTCTTACATATGAAAGAGACCACTCTATCTGCATCTCTTGTTTCCCTTCTGAAGACCACTTTATATGCATGTTGAGTCTAAATTTTATCTTTGTCAGCACAAACTATTTTGTACAGTCATACAAATTTTGGGAGATCTTGCCTGTTTCTTTGAAGACTGGCTTCACCTGCACATATCACATATGCTTTGACCATTGTGTTAATTGAAATATTTTCATCCATGGCATGATATTTATGCCTGTGACTATTAATATTTTGTGCATGATGCATGGTATCCCTGTGCACCGTCAAATCAAATTGTTTTTGCATAAGTTAGTTTTCATCATAATTAATTTTTTTCACTTGCCTTTTATATTGTTATGCTAAGTAGTGTCTGATGGTGTTTTTGTTGTCTAGGTATCTCTTCTAAGGAATCGGGTAAACATTGCTAGTGGTACTCCAAGCAGGTATATGTTACCTTTTCTGGCTTGCGTTCATATATCTTTAGCAACTTCACTTGTTGATGTTGTGAAGCTAGCCACGTTATGGCCAGCCTGGTTAGCGATCTCTCTTTCTGTAGTATGCTTTGTTGGCTATACTTGCTGTCTATTGAACCCCAAAATCTGATCAATTACTTCTTTCTGCTTCTAGTAACAGTGGAAACCAAAAAAAACTACTTAAAAATGGGGCTATGATTTGCTTGACGGAGGCAGTGTTTATCTGCAGAGCAAGTGATGTTTTTTGCTACAGATAAAGATAAACAGAGTAGTTTAATGATTATAGAACTTGGTTAGAGTCTCAAAATAATCTTTGCACTATTTTTCTTTGCTGTTAGATTCCATGGATGAGGATGTCAGGTATGTAGGCCAGGGGAGGCTGTACACAGTCTATACAAAGCGGGGTGGCAATATATGCACCCATGTTGTCATGGGTGGATTTATTCGGCCTTTTTCTATGAGAATTATAGTTCGTGACCGTTTGTTGGGTCCTTTTAAATAGGAGCTATGCACATCCATAATACTTTCATTTTTGCATTTATTTACTTGTGCTGAAAGGCACTTGTAGTGCACATTTAATAAAGGATACAAATGCATATTAGATAATAGCGTAGATCATGAAAAATAAGTGGGTTAACAAACTAGTTATACTAAATGAACTAGAATAATTTAAGCACATGCTTTTAGGAATTATGTCAAAATTGGACGTCTATTTACAACGTGTCAATTTAAGATAAACTAGAATGTCAAAATCGGATGTCTGTTAACTTTACCTCAACTTAGGTAAACTAGAATTGCAAAAGGAAAGGGTAATATATGCTTTATACAGAAAAGTTTTTCAGATTGATTTTATGTGTAGTGTTTTCACAGATATGTTGTTACATTATTGAGAATTTGGTACATGAATCATGTTTTCTGTTTGGAAACCAGTGCTAGAGGGATGGGCCCTCGATCTTATAAATTGTGGAAATATGTTGTATACTGAGTATATGGGACTTACATTATGTTTAGGTATGGCATCATAGTGTATCACGGGATGCCCTAGTGACCTATATATATATTGGGCTGTTACCCTCATCAATGGCATAGCATCCGTTGTCCTCTCCACTGCCCATCACAGGGTACCAGACTCACAGATTCTCGCACTATAGTTCCCCCATGAAGACATGCTCTCCCGAGATGTTGCCTTCTTATCTGGCAATGTCACATTGGGCCCATCCCCTTGTCTTCATTCTGTTGCAATGATTCCCTCTCAGAGACCTACCAAGCATCTTCTCTTCCCACTTTCCTGGCGTTGAGAGTGGTTAAACATTTAATTCCAGATTGATCGTGCCAGGGTTGTTTCAAGTATATTATCTGTGCATGTAATATACTAATATGAATATCAAAGAAGCTGGGCACCAATTTGCCTTTATAATCTCCCTGGTGTTGCTGCTCGATGCCATCTGTTATAAACCCTATACACACCTTAGGGCTTCAAAAACATTTTGAGATTATTGGCACTGCCTTTTGTGCAAATTTCTGATGTTTACATAGTTTTGAAAGCGTTGTTTCTGAAGAGGGCTGTTCTTCGTTGTGTGGTTTTGATTTTCAGAATCAAGAAGTTAATTGATATGGAAGCACTGGGCCTATCCCGCTTATCTCTCATTGTTTTGGATATCCACAAAGATGCGAAGGGCTTTTCCTTATTTACCCTACCTCAAGTCAGGTTTGTTTAGCAGATTTATTCGACAGACTAAATTTTCATGATGTGAAATTCATCTTGAATGCAATAAAACCACCACTGACGGGATGTGTTTTTCCCACTCTTTTATCCTCTTTTTCTTCCAGAAATGAGTTTTGGGATTTATATAGATGTCACTTTCACCAGCGACTCATCCAAGGTGATCTGCGGATCTGTTTCTATGGCCCAACATCTGCCTCAGATTTTGAAAAGACGCAAGTAAAAGATGAATCATAATATTCTAATCCGAGGAACACATGCTTCAGATTAGAATGGTGGTGTTGTCAAACCCAGGTGTTGTAATGCATTTCTAAAGAATGGAACATTTTTATCTCTTCGTTGTTTTGTCTTTTTTTTTCCGCTTGCATTTTTTGAGTAAATCAGTTGTATAGCTAACGTTAATTCAAAACAATATTGAGTGATCGAGATTTAGAGGGCGTTTTTCCTCTGCTAGGCCTTTGTTGTATTTTTTCTTTATCATGAATGTGCCCCTTGAAAAATATCAGATTAGTAGATTTGGTTCTTATATGTTTCCCAGAATGATGGTGTGAAATTAGCAACAAAGGTCGTTCTTCAGTAGAGACCTATTGCTTGCAAACTGCTGTCACAAGATAGCCTCGTTCAACATGTCACATCTTTCTGATACATATACCAGAAGCAAAGATGATATTCTTTGGAGATGTGATCCTCCTCCAACATCATCATACCGACTGAGTGTGGGGTTCATCGAAAAGAACCTATTTCTCAGAGTATCTTTTGCTGTTACTCCTTTTGGTAGAACGTGTCTTTGATGCTGTTAGTACTCTCTTAAGCACAGCCCCTGGTGCATGGCATGCATCTTTAACGAGAGTGGTTAGGCATATATATATATATATATATATCCAAACATCCACAGGGCTTCCAGAGGAGGGTTATAGAACTCATATATACAAAAGAAGATAGAGGCTCATTGCACAGTGTTGCACATCATAATATTTTTATTTTTAAAAAAATAAAGTGACTCAAAATATTTTAATTTGGAGTGTAAATCACGTCACTAATAGATTATTCAGAAAAAAGAAAAAAAATTAAATCGAACGAATAGAGGTAGATTTATTCTTATTAAAATATAAATTAATTTAATTTAATTTATGTTTTTAAATAATCAGATCTGATTTGCACTCTAAATTAGAATATCTTAAGAATCATTCTAAAAAAATTAAAATATTATACACCCAGAGTGCAGGGTGTGCTACAGACCTTTCTCCACCAAGAGTAAGACTCCTCGTAAGATAAAAGAAGGGAGATCGACCTAGAATCCTAAGGGGAACATGCTAGAAAAGTTCTACGTAACCTGCCCATGAACAGAAGGAACAAGAATCACAGCCGCCATTAACAGCGCACAAGCATCGATCGAACAGAGCCTCGGGACAACTTGGGGGGATCCATATATATGTATATATACATTCTTCAGAGATCAGACCGCGCGGTTGGCCTCAGCGCTGGGCTTCGTCCTGTCCTCGGATCTCCTCTTCACATGCATGACCCATGTGACAACCTCCAGGGCTACTGCAGTCGCCCCCAAGACGGCGATCGCCGAGACGTAGGCGACCTTCCACTCCCTCGCCGGCCTCAGTATGGAAATCCCTTCGAACACGTTGACGATGCCCAGTACGACGACGGCGTACCCCACCGCATGGTGGTAGGCGTTCCAGAGGATGCGGTGCTTGTGCTCCTTGTTAGGCCTCATCAACAGTGCGAACACCTGCAAGAAGAACGACCACCACCACCACCAAATTAGTCCCCCCCCCCTCTTCCCCATCTGAGACTGCCAAATTGATAATCCTAGTTTTTGGTGTTCTTGCATGGTTGGATGCAAAATGGAACTGTTCTACCAAAAACAGGGGATTTCTGAACCAAAGTTCGCGACTCGGAGAGGAGCCGTATCGGATTCTCCCTGATCTGGTACTGGTCTGCCCGACTTGATATTAACTCGGACCGACTCACTCGAATTGCATATTTAAAATAAATTAAACGATAGAATTTAATTATTTTCTTCTATTAAAATGTAAGATTTATGATGATGATTATTACTATCTCATTATTATAATTTTGTAATGTTTACTTTTTAAAATTTCTTCTAGATATTATAGTATTATTAAAATAATTCGTAATGACTTGAGGCAATACACCTAACTTGCGACTCAGAACCAACGAGATACTATCTTAGTCGCCCGAGTGGGGATGAGTCAGACTTAGGTCTCGTTTGGGAACACAATGGGAGGTGGATTATGGCCTTTAAATCTCCACCCCCCAAAAGTCTCACCAAATACATCCTTATCACATCATATTATTCCAAAAGCTGGATTATGAATTTTAGAGAGATAGGGAGAAAAGGGAACACTTTTCATAATCTCCAAAAATTAGTCTCCACCAATTTTTTCTCTCTCTAAAGGATTATGAAAAAAATTCATAATCCTAAGTGTTGCCGGACGCACCCTTAGACTTTATTTCATATTCAAATAGAGGGTGGAATATAACCTTGAAATCTCCACCCCTAAAAATCTCACCAATTGCACTATTGTGGCATCGAATTATTCAAAAGTTAGATTATGAGTTTTAGAGAGAGATAAGGAGAAAATGAAACACTTTTCATAATCTCCAAAAGTTGATCTCCACCGATTTTTTCCCTCTTCAAAAGATTATGAAAAAAATTCATAATATGAAATGTTACCAACTGCTCCTTTAGTTGACAAATCATGTTATAAACAAAACACAAGTTGGTTGGTACGTAAAGAATGCTTTATTTATGATAAAAAATCTAACAAAATTATCAAATTCTAGATTCACATATCTCGAGAATTAAATGTGAGTCAAATAAATTTTCTCGAGAGTTAAACTCGAGATCTCATATCACGAGACGATCTACTTTGACATTCACCCGCCGGGATCCTCACGTGTGAAGAATATTTCTTAGGATGTATCCCATTTTTTTTTCTTCAATTTATAGTTGTCGGTGGATGCAAATGGGTTAGACATGTCTCATCTTTCTCAAGTTTTACCCAAATGACACCCTAAACCTCGCCGGAAAGGGTGTGTTATTGTGTGTAATGGATTGATGTCAAGCAGGAGGGACTAATATTTCTTGGAGATCGAGGGAGCAGAGCAAGAAGTGGGTTTGTATGTGTACCTGCAGGGTGGCGAGGCAGAAGAGAACGATGCCAATGGAGCGATGGGTCGTGTACTGGAAGCCCTTCGATTTGCTGCCGAGGTAGAGGCCCGTCCCCCAGCCGGCGACCCCCACGACGTAGCCGGCGAGCTGGCATGAAACGTGGAGGTAGAACCAAGCGGGGTCAGCACACTTGAAGGTCTTCAGGTACCTCGCGATGACGGCTCCAAGAGGCAGCAGAACCCCCCAGCTCACAGCGCTCAGGACGCCATGGATCTGAGCAAGAAGAAAGAAGGATAGGTTTGTATAAGAGAAAGACCAGAGGGCAACACAACAAGGAAACAAAGAGGAGGAGGAGGAGGAGGAGAAGAGAAGGAGAGGAAGGAAAACGGGGGGGGGGGGAGAGGGATGCTGTGTTCTTACGTTCCTCTTGCGCTGCCTGGAGTCGCTAGCAGAGACCGAGGTCCAGCCGGAGACCAGGTCCAGTGTACCCTTGGCCGCCATGTTGGCAGGCCCGAAGCCATGCTTGTCCGGAACCCCGTTGGTGACGGAGGCCCCCACCTGCCACACCTGGTTCACCCACGTCGTCCCCGCCGGCAGCCGCATCGCCGCGAAGATGGTCACCCTGCCGTCCGCCCCGTACTCCGCCTCCAGCTCCGAGACCTCGTACGCGATCGGGGACTTGCGGACGCCGGCGTAGGAGCTGACGTTGTAGGTGGCCACGTCCATGGCGCCGCCGGCGCCGCGGAAGGCGAGCAGCGCCTGGGTGCCGAGCATGGTCGTCCCCGCGGGGTTGACACCCCAGGAGACCCACCCCCCGGGGGCGGGGGGCGGCGCGGAGAAGGCCAGGCGGAGGGTGGAAGCGGCCGCGTCGTGGGTCCAGTGAATAGTGGAGCCGAGCACGGGCAGGTCGCTGCAGAGAGCGTAGCGGCGGTTCCTGGAGAATCCCCGGGTGGCGCACCCCGCCGCCGCCGAAGAAGGGGGCAGAAGTAGAAGCAGGAGAAGGAAGGGACAGAAGAGGGGGAGGAGGGTGGGGCGCCTCAGATGGGACGCCATGGATGCGGCGGGTAAGGTGGGGAGGAGGCTGCTACCTTCTTCTACCTTCCGCCTGCGTCGTCTTCTTCGCGCCGCAGTGGGCGGTGGGGTTGCAAAGGAGGCGCTTTTAACGGGGGGAGGCGAGCTCGAATCCGAAACGGTTTGGGGAAACCGAGTTGTTTGAACAGCGTGAATTAGAGTCAGAGGCGGAGACGCAAGTTGTGTTAAACAAGAACCAATTGGGGGTGGCCACGATACCACGGGGGTGGACGGTGGACGCTTATGGGGTCGTGGCGTTCCGATGTGGACTGGGGTGCACTGGAGTGGACGCACCTCCGAATGTGGTGACAAATTGAAGATGGTGGATCTTTAGTCACAGCTTAGTGGATCCAAGTGTACGGGAAAATATTTTGAGCATAAATTTGATGGATTTGTTAACTCCTTCGGAGAGGATGTAATAAACTATGGCATTATGAAATTAATAAGCAATAATAAGAAGGGTCAATTATATATATCTATACTCTTGTTAGAAATAAAATTGCATGGGTATTAATTTGTTCTAGACTTATATTTGCATGTATATCCTTCGTTTGTAAATTTGAAGGCATGCATACACCTTCTTGTTGTAATTATTTGATAATTAAACTAATTTAGGAATATTTCTTCTTCTTCGTTATTTTCAGGAGGTTTTAATTAACGATTTGTTAACAAATATTGATGGCAAGATTATAAGTATGACTTATATAATTTGCATACAAAAGATATGTGTGTAAATATGAATCTGTGATGTATACATTTTTATTTTATGTAATTTTAACTTTTGATAGCGGTATTGATGCAAAGATAAACTAGTAAGAAGTTCTAAAAGGAGTCAAGTTATCAATTTCCAACTATTTTGAGATATATCATCACAAAGTCTCATTTATTTCTACATGTAATATTGCTTTCAGTTTGCCTCGCAATGTCTCACGCCATCGCTAATGTTCCGCGACGGCTATGGCTAATTGTCGTTAAGAATTTCTTTTTAGCGACGGCCGGCTGATATTATTAGCGACGACAACGGCCAATCGTCATCCCGCCAGTAACGCCATCGCCGAGAAGATCGTTACCCAGCTGTCGGTCCTGTACTCCGCCTCCAGGTTGGAGACCTCGTACGCGATCGGGGACTTGCGGACGTCGGCGTAGGAGCTGACATTGTAGGTGGCCATGTCCACGGCGCCACCGGCGCCGTAGTAGGCGAGCAACGCCTGGGTGCCAAGCATGGTCGCCCCGGCGCGGTCGACGCCCTAGAAGACCCACCCCGCAGGGGCAGCAGGCGGAGCGGCGAAAGTCACGCAGAGGGTAGAGGCAGCCGCGTCATGGGTCCAGTAGAGGGTGGCACCGAGAACGGAGAGGTCGCTACAGAGGGCGTAGCTGCGTCCCTTGGAGAAGGCCTGGCGCCGCAAACCCCCTGGGTGCCAGCCGTCGAAGGGAGCTGAAGCAGAGGCAGGAGGAGGAAGGGGAAAAGGAGGAGGAGGAGAGGGTGGGGGCGCTGTTGGGCACGATGCCCATTTTCTTTTTTTTTTTTGTTCAGCCCATGCAGAAACGGTCGACCGGCCGGGATTTCCGGTCGACCGGAACCGGTCGACCGCCCGGTCACTTCCGGTCGACCGGTTTTCCCAGGGAGCTAAGATGCGAATGTCTGAGAATTTCCGGTCGACCGCCAATGTAGGTCCGGTCGACCGGTAGTCCCGAGACAGCCAACTTTGACCTTTTGTTCCATGTCCGAAAAGAAATCCTTTCCTTGGTTTATTTAATCCCAAAGTCATGGGATTAGGCAGGTTTGGTGGATCTGGTCCCTGGGTTGTCCCTTGACCATCCTAGATGTATAAAACATCTTATTGGGGGTCTAATACCTAGATCCAAGGTGTTTTTCAAGGAATCCATCAAGAGAGAAAAGAGGGGTTACTGTAGCTCCGGGAAGAAGGTGTTGCAGAAGAAGAAGAAGAAGAACAAGGGAAGATCTTCATCAGCTGAACATGTTTCTCACTACAGGGAAGATCAGGTTTGCAAGTGTGTTAAGCTGTGATCAAGTAGGAGAGTTTAGTTTGTTGGAATCCCAGTTGTTCTCTTGTAATCAAACTCAAATCTTGGCAAGAGATTTGAGTTATTTGTACTTTCATTATTGTTCATAGTGAAGTTTTCTTCTGTGGCTTGCCCGTGGTTTTTCCCCTTCGCATTGGAGGGATTTTCCACGTAAATCTTTGGTGTTCATGTGGTTGTGTTCCGATTGATTTTTTCGCTGCGTTATTCGGTCGTTCTAGATTTGTTCGTACACATAAGTCGGGATTCATTCCCATCAACTGGTATCAGAGCCACTTACAGGTTATTAGATCAGTTTGATTATTTGTGTATGAACATGGAGGCCGGTAACTCATCCCGTATAATCAGTTTAAATGGAAACAACTGGATGATATGGAAACCAAGAATGGATGATCTCTTGTATTGCAAGGATCTGTATGGTCCGTTGCTAGGAGATAGTGGAAAGCCCGAAACAACGACACCCGATGCTTGGAAAATGTTAGATCGAAAAACTGTCGGATTTATTCGACAATGGCTTGATGATAGTGTTTTTCATCATGTTTCCACTGAGAGTTCTGCACACTCTCTATGAAAAAAGTTGGAGGGTCTTTATGAAAGAAAAACAGCTGGAAATAAGGCTTTCATGATTAGAAAGCTTGTCAACTTGAAGTTTAAAGAGGGAACTTCTATTGCTGAGCATTTGAATGAAATGCAGAGTATTACTAACCAGTTATCCTCTATGAAGATGTCTCTTGATGATGAGTTGCAGGCATTGTTACTTCTCAGTTCGTTGCCAGAAAGCTGGGAGACACTGGTGGTCTCTCTCAGTAATTCTGCACCAAATGGAGTTGTCTCCATGAGTCAAGTAACAAGCAGTTTGTTGAATGAAGAGTTGAGAAGAAAGAATTCAAGAATTTCTCACAGTGATTCACAGGCACTCGTCTCAGAGAATAGGGGAAGGTCAAAATTCAGAGGGAGAGGAACTTCACATAAAAGCAGAAGTAAGTCTAGACCAAGAAAGGACGTTACTTGCTACAACTGTGGAGAAAAGGGGCATTTCAAGAATCAGTGCAGACAACCGAAGAAGAACAAGAAAAAGGGAAAAGAAGTAGAGAATGCAGAGTCAAAAGACAATGTCACAGCTACAGCACAAAGTGATGATTATCTGATTTTGTCTACTTCTGATGATATTTTTTCTTGTGTGTGTCAGGACCTCGAGTGGGTGATTGACACAGGTGCTTCTTACCATGCTACACCACGGAGGGAGTTCTTTGCCACCTACAAGGCTGGAAACTTTGGTGTCGTCAAGATGGGAAACCATGGGACGGCAGACATCATTGGCATGGGCGACATTCATATAAAGACCAATCTTGGTTGCAAGTTGGTACTTAAGGATGTGAGGCATGTGGTTGATTTGAGGCTGAATTTAATTTCAGTTGGAAAGTTAGATGATGAAGACTATGATAGCAGATTTCACAAGGGTAAATGGAAGCTTAGCAAGGGTTCTCTTATTGTTGCTACCGGAAAGAAATGTCACACCTTATACAGGTTGCAGGTTCAAGCTTGTGGTGATCAGTTGAATGCTACTGAGAAAGATTCCGATATGGAGTTGTGGCATAGGAGACTGGGACACATGAGCGAGAAGGGATTGCAGGTTCTTTCCAAGAAAGAAGTCTTACCAGACTTCAGAGGTACACATCTGAACTCATGTATTGATTGTTTGGCTAGAAAACAACATAGAGTTTCCTTTATCAGTTCTGCATTGTCTAGAAAGATGCATGCCTTGGATCGTGTCTGTACAGATGTATGTGGCCCTTTAAAAACAAAAACTCCTGGTGGATCAGTTAATGTTCCAGGTATCAGTGGTGCACTTTTTTTTATCACCTTTATAGATGATTTTTCAAGGAAAGTCTGGGTTTATGCTTTGAAGACTAAAGATCAAGTTATTGATGTTTTCAAGGAGTTTCATGCCAGAGTTGAAAGGGAGACAGAGAGACAGCTGAAATGCATAAGGTCAGACAATGGTGGTGAATATACAGGATCGTTTGATGCTTATTGCAGGTTACAGGGCATTCAACATGAGATGACAGTTCCTGGTACACCTCAACACAATGCAATTGCAGAGAGGATGAACCGCACCATCATGGAAAAGATCAGATGTATGCTTTCACAAGCCAAGCTACCCAAGAGATTTTGGGATGAGGCTTTGAGGACTGCAGTTGATGTGATCAACTTGTCACCCTGTACAGCTCTAGATGGTGATGTTGCTGAACATGTATGGTCAGGAAAGGATGTCTTCTACAAGCACTTGAGAGTGTTTGGCTGTCGTGCATTTGCACATGTCCCAGACATTGAAAGGTCCAAATTGGATGGTAAGACAAAAGAATGTATTTTTCTTGGGTACTCACGTGATGAATTTGGTTACAGGCTTTGGGATCCAGTAAAGCAGAAATTATTCAGAAGCAGAGATGTGATTTTCTTTGAAGATCAAACCTTTGAAGATTTCAAGGAAAAGGTACCAGCCAAGACTTCTGAAGAAGGCTTAGCAGATTGTGATCCAATTTCCCCTCCAAAATGTTAGGGTGATGGGGGAGATCAACAGGAAGATGATGCAGAGACATATGTTGACTTACCTGTAGAACATGTGCAGCAGGAAGTAGATGAGGAGCAACCTCCTATAGAACCTCAGTCGAGAAGATCTTCCAGAGAACATCAGCCTTCCAAAAGGTATCATACAGATGAGTACGTAATGTTTACTGATGCAGGTGAACCGGAGTGTTACCAAGAAGCAATGCAAAGTGAGCAGAAGAATGAGTGGTTAGAAGCTATGCAGGAAGAGATGGATGCTCTTCAGAAGAACCACACCTATGATTTGGTACAACTACCAAAGGGGAGAAAGGCATTGAAGAACAAATGGGTTTTCAAATTGAAGACTCAGGAGCATTGTTCTCAACCAAAATACAAGGTCAGATTGGTTGTAAAAGGCTTTGGTCAAAAGCAAGGTATTGACTTTGAAGAAATTTTTTCTCCTGTTGTAAAAATATCTTCTATTCGTGTTGCTCTAGGTTTTGCTGCTAGCCTGGACTTGGAGGTTGAGCAGCTGGATGTGAAGACAGCTTTCCTCCATGGTGATTTAGAAGAGGAAATGTATATGGAGCAACCAGAAGGATTCGAAGTCATAGGTAAAGAGAATCTTGTCTGCAGATTGAGAAAGAACTTGTATGGGCTGAAGCAAGCTCCAAGGCAGTGGTACAAGAAGTTTGATTCATTTATGGCTGAAAATGAATACAAAAGAACGACTTCAGATCATTGTGTATACATCAAATGGTTTGGTGAGAATTTCATTATTCTCTTATTATATGTCGATGACATGCTTATCCTTGGGAAAGATATGTCTATGATTGACAGGTTGAAGAAGGAACTTAGCAAGTCCTTTGCAATGAAGGACATGGGGCCAGCAAAGTAAATACTAGGCATGCAGATTTCTCGTGACAGAAAAGCCAAGAAATTATGGTTGTCACAGGAGAAATGTATTGAGAAGGTATTGGACAGGTTTAGTATGAGTAATGCAAAGTCAGTTGGTTCTCCTTTTGCAGGTCATTTTAAGTTGTGCTCAGAGCAGAGTCCAACAAATGAAGAGGAAAAGGGAGAAAATGCAGAAAGTTTCTTATGCTTCAGCAGTCGGAAGTCTGATGTATGCAATGGTATGTACGAGGCCGGATATAGCATATGCAGTGGGTGTTGCTAGCAGATTTCTTGCAAATCCAGGAAAGGAACATTGGGCAGCAGTGAAGTGGATCTTTAGATATCTCAGGGGTAGCTCCAAAATTTGTTTAAGTTTTGGGGGTGGACCACCTGTTTTGACAGGTTACACAGATGCAGATATGGCAAGGGATATTGATACAAGGAAGTCCACATCAGGTTTTGTTCTTACTTTTGCAGGGGGAGCTGTGTCATGGCAATCCAGGTTGCAAAGGTGTATTGCGCTCTCCACCACAGAGGCGGAATATATTGCTGCTACAGAGGTTTGCAAAGAAATGTTGTGGATGAAAGAATTCTTACATGAATTGGGGCTGGAACAAGAAAGTTATGTGGTATACTGTGACAGCCAAAGCGCCATCCACTTGTGCAAGAACCCAATTCTTCATTCCAAATCAAAGCACATAGATGTCAGATACCACTGGATTAGAAATGTGTTTGAAGAGAAGCAACTGAAGCTTCAGAAAGTTCACACAGATGACAATGGGGCAGACATGTTGACGAAGACTTTGCCAAAAGAAAGGCAAGAGGTTTGCCGACGCCTGGTCGGCATGACTACACACTGAGGAGTCACGGGGCAGCCTCCCTTGTGGGCTGAAGGGGGAGGTTGTTGGGCACGATGCCCATTTTCTTTTCTTTTTTTGTTCAGCCCATGCAGAAACGGTCGACCGGCCGGGATTTCCGGTCGACCGGTTTTCCCAGGGAGCTAAGATGCGAATGTCTGAGAATTTCCGGTCGACCGCCAATGTAGGTCCGGTCGACCGGTAGCCCCGAGGCAGCCAACTTTGACCTTTTGTTCCATGTCCGAAAAGGAATCCTTTTCTTGGTTTATTTAATCCCAAAGTCATGGGATTAGGCAGGTTTGGTGGATCTGGTCCCTGGGTTGTCCCTTGACCATCCTAGATGTATAAAACATCTTATTGGGGGTCTAATACCTAGATCCAAGGTGTTTTTCAAGGAAGCCATCAAGAGAGAAAAGAGGGGTTACTGTAGCTCCGGGAAGAAGGTGTTGCAGAAGAAGAAGAAGAAGAACAAGGGAAGATCTTCATCAGCTGAACAGGTTTCTCACTACAGGGAAGATCAGATTTGCAAGTGTGCTAAGCTGTGATCAAGTAGGAGAGTTTAGTTTGTTGGAATCCCAGTTGTTCTCTTGTAATCAAACTCAAATCTTGGCAAGAGATTTGAGTTATTTGTACTTTCATTATTGTTCATAGTGAAATTTTCTTCTGTGGCTTGCCCGTGGTTTTTCCCCTTCGCATTGGAGGGGTTTTCCACGTAAATCTTTGGTGTTCATGTGGTTGTGTTCCGATTAATTTTTCCGCTGCGTTATTCGGTCGTTCTAGATTTGTTCGTACACATAAGTCGGGATTCATTCCCATCAGGCGCCGTAGGTTAGATGGTGTGGAAGGTGGTGAGAGAGGATTACTACCTTAATTATTCTACCTATGCACCGGAGTTTCAAAGGCAGCATTTTTGTTAGGGTTAATTACTTAATTACTGTTATACTCTTCAAATTTTATAAATAATTGTTATACTTTTATCCTTATTTAATTTAACTATATACCTCTGACCTAGCTAGAGTTCTCGTACCCTTAGGGCTCCTTTGACGCGGGATTAAGATGGCCGAGCGGATGAGAGAGAGAGAGAGAGCAGTGGGCCCCGCTCTCTCCTCACACACAAACGTGTTAATCGGGCTAGGTTAACAAAATTCCTCTTAGATACTAGATTTCAAGAGTATATAAATATTATTTTTGAAGGTACGACAAATTAAGGGTTTAAGAGTATGCGTGCGGATAATATATTCTTAGATATTTCAACTTTCAAGTGCATATAGGTAAGTTAGATAATCATAAGGGTATACAGATTATTTGCAAATTAAGATTTCAGAAATATATGATATTTTTATTTTTATTATTAAGAAGAAGAGAAAAAAAAGAGGCTGGTGGGGGTTCGATTGGGATTTGGAAACAGCTTGAGAATCCTCATCGTTAATAGCGTTAATTAGGGTTAGGAATTGATGCATTTTAATTTTGAGAAGAGTTTCCTAAAAGAGGTGGTAATATATATATACATATATATATATAATATAATATATCTCACCTTCTATCATGGTTTGACGTCTCGATCGGTTTGGGACGTCTTGACTCGCACGCTCTGACCCGACCCAAGCGGTGGGCAGGATGCCCGGGTCGTGAGTCGTGATCAGGATACTTCATTAATTTAATATTTTAATATATATATATATATTATATAAAGAGTTTTTTATTTTTTATATTATTATATATATATATATTATATATATAAAGAGTCTTTTTTATTTTAACATTTTAAGAGATAAATCGAGACGAAACGAGACGGGACCGATCTGACCTATCCCGAACCGTGACCGAGAAGAGCGAGTCAATCTAGATGGAAAGCTCTGCCCTAATTTTTTTTCTAACCCCTTCCTTCTTTCCTTATTCTCCTTCTATCCTTATTCTCCTTCTATCCTGTGCTAGAATTTCGCAGGGCTTTATCTCTGGTTTATTCACAGGGTTTCATATGTTTGCTTTTAGATGTCATCAGTGGTGGAGCTAGAAAAATTTGTTTGTGTGGAGATGGGCTGGATCACACATGTATATATTTTGTCATTTCGATCAAATATGTTTATTTTATATGTAATATGTTTTTGTACACGATGATAAGAACAAATACTTAATGATACCTACAAATTATATTCTCTTGCAATTGATAACTCAGAAAATATTTTTTTGACAAAAATATGCGTATAAATAATAATGTATGATTATTCTAGAAATAATACGTTGATTTGTGGATATTTTTCTATTATGGTCGCCGGCCCTTTTTTTTTTTGCAGGAAAAGACCATCCATTCTTTTCGTTTTTTTTTTCAGATTTTCGCTAACCATCCAATCTAAGATGATATGGAACATATGAGTAACTTGCTCAAGAGGCTACCTAAATATTTTTTTTAAAAAAATATTTATTGAC
This sequence comes from Amorphophallus konjac, assembly GCA_022559845.1. Lineage (NCBI taxonomy): Eukaryota > Viridiplantae > Streptophyta > Magnoliopsida > Alismatales > Araceae > Amorphophallus > Amorphophallus konjac. The sequence continues at coordinate 9,107,036 of CM040120.1, forward strand.
TAATCGAGGTTGATTAGGTTATTTTAAAGAATAAATAATTTTATTTTAGTTGAAGTATACCATAATCGAAGTTATCTTACTCCATCTTTTTGTAGAACAACTTAATTGGCTCTTAACCAAGACCGGCTCTTAACATAGATATTGACTAGGATCTAGTATTCACGCAATCAAATCGATTAGGATGGATAAGGGTGGAATAGCCGGATTAACTCGACCCTATTCTGCAACAAACAAAAAGAGCCATAGAGATAAGTGCACAACTAGGCTCTCCGATCCCAACACCAAATGTTGGCATACTTACGCCTGGGGCCACGACGTCGGCTTTGGCTAGTCTGCCTACACTCCAACAATACAGATTGCCCTCCGACAACACTTAATGGGGTGTTTGGTTGCTCTTTTTTACCTCTATTTTTTCTCAATTTTAAAAAAAAGAGTAAGAGATCTTATAACCCTGTTTGGTATGTCTCTCCTAACTTTTAGAGAGAGAATCTACTCCCGTGTAAATCTTTCTCAAAAAAAAATAACACTGGATCAATTTTTTAAAAAAAACACTCGCGTCCCCTCCCTCCGATTCCCCCCTCCGGCTCCCCCGTGCGCAGCCCCCTCCCCACCTCCGGTTTCCCCCCTCCGGCTCCCCCCTTGCGCAGCCCCCTCCGCCGCAAAATTGATGAGCAGTGCCCCCTTTCCTCTCGGCGCCACGGAGAGGAAAAAGACGACGGCATCGGCGGCGTCGTTTGCAGAGGGAGAAAAAGAGAAGCACGAAGGCGGAGCGTCGATAGCGGTTGGGTGGGATTCTCACGGAAGGAGGGCGGCATCCCGACCGGCCAGAGAAAGACGGCAGCGGCTGTGTGCCGGCGAGCAGGAAGATGATGACGGCGGGCGTGCGACGGTCTGCTAGTCGGAAGAGAAAGAGAAGAAGGGCCCCCCTTCTGGCATCCCCGCTGGCATGACCCTCCTCCCTAACCCCTCCCCCGCTGGTGCGGCGTACTCTAACTTTGGTCGAGGGAGGGCAGTACCAGCGGGATCACCTCCTCTCGCCCAATCTTCGTTGCCCTCTTGCTGCGGCGAGTAAGACTCCCCGTTCCAGCACTGTGCCATTTCGTCCAGGTACGGGGAGAGCCCGGAGGAGGCGGCGGCAGCCGACGCCTGGAGCTGCCCCAAGTGTAGAGGCATCTACAACTGCAGCTTCTGCATGTGAGAAGAAGGGGTTTCTTGGTTTCTTTCTACTGCTCCTTCCTCGACCAAAGCTAGACAGTGGCGGTGGTGAAGACGACGAACAGTGCGGCGACCACGCTGGGGGAGTAGCCGCGACGATGGTGGTGCAGGGCCAACAGTGGTTGCGGCGTCGACGGGGAGGGGTTTCCGGCGAGACGTCGATCAGCGGCGGCGACCGGCGCCGACTCTGCTGGTCGCGACGGCGTGGCCTCTTTCGAGTTCGGCTTGTAGAAACAAGGTGTCGTGAGGAAGAAGAGAGTGAGACGACGATTCTACTCCGACTAAACAACTCTACATAAATTTTAAAAATTATATTAATTTTACCAAACATATTAGCAGTCATTTACTTCAGTTTTAAAATTAAAGTCAAAATTTAAGATAGACTAATTTTAGAGAGTGAAATCAATTCAAAAATAAAAATGCTCTCAGACACCCTATAAGTACTTCAAAATCATGGTGATTTTTATCTAAACCATAGATGTTCTTGAAATCAATATAATATTTTAAAGTTACTCATGACTAACTCCCCCTTAAAATATATAAGGTTTTGTTTGAAATTCGGGTGGAGGTAGCGCATTCGACCATCTACTCATGTTACCTACTTCGTGTTGAGAGGAATAGTGGGGCCCACACCACTCTCTCTCACCATATACCCTACTCCCGCTATTCTACTATGTTACCAAATTCGACCTAATTGAATTCTAAATACAACTAGTTGTGATTTCAAAATGCATTGGACAATGTGTAATTTAAAATCATAATGATCTCAAAATCTTATTGGGGTAAGGTTTTAAGAGGAGAGGAAGCCCAAAAGTGACTTTGAAATTACTTTGTCTTTGAGATGTATTTTGAAATGCACAATTTCTTTTGTAACAATCCTAATAGAATTTGAGTTGATATTTAAAATTCAAATTACTCTACATTTTGACTAACCGGTGATTTTAAAATTATACTTTAAAATTCTACACAACTAACATTAAAATTTAAAAGTCATCAAAATCACAATTATACTTTAAACCCCCTCCCCCCCTAACCCAAAAGCAAATTACTCATTAGAGGTCAAAAACGCAGTCAATTATGGGTCTCAATCAAATCTCCCAGTTCAAAATTCGAGATTAACGGCAACGTTGATTTCTATTTTCTATATAAGATAGTTGAGTTATAAGTGAATACATATACTCAATTTAATAGTATATAGTTTGACCTTTTAAAACTTTTTTTGGCTTGTTTAATTAAGCAAATCAATTTAATTCGGAAACGAGTTGTAGGTCCAGTTAATTATCACCAATTTTGAAGATAGCGTGTTCTGCACATTTTTTATGTTGATAGACTTGATTAAGGTTTGGAGAGGGATAAGGCAGCGGCCCAAAAAATATATGATCCGGAGCGACCCAACTACGTCCAACTCGATCCAACCATGCTGAACTTCCCAAGTGATAGCCCCATTAATTTAACGGGCCCACTTAGTCTGAAGCTCAAATCACTCGGACCCATACTTCCTAGGCGGCCCTCAAGCCCGGAAGACCGAGTAACAGTCGCTCGTGAGAATCCCAAGTGACATCCGAGCATAACTGACCGATGACGCCCCCGTCGCCCGGGAAAAGTCCTAAATGGATGCCCCACGCTCGGACTGCCCACCGGACGCTTATCTAGGCGGATGTTAGGTTGCCGCCAAGAAGCCAGAAGCTCAAGGGGATAAGAGAGGACAAGAGTCCTCAAGCGGTGAAGAGGCCTCATCAATGACGTAACTCTCCCTAGTCCCTCAAACTTCCTTGACTCTAGTATAGGGGGCGAGCGACTATATAAACTCCAATGAAACCCTCTAGGAAGTTAAGCATGTATGAACACTCAAAGCCACACTTGTTGGTGGGGAGCAATCTCGTGCCCATATATTTCCTTCTCCTACATCTCTTCTGTCTACGCTCTATCATTTTACTGACTTAGGCATCGGAGGATTTTCCCCGAGATAATCACCCTGGGCTCCTCTGATCTATTTCCTACCTTGCAGAATCCTCATCATTGGTGGTGGCGATCATTGTCTATCAAAGATCGTACGGCTCAGACTTCAGCACGAGATCACGTCTCTTCAAGGTTAATTATATTTACCGATAATACGTTGATGTTCATTAGTAATCCACTTATGACTCAAATACATTATATTTAATAATTTAATTAATATATAAATAAAAATATAAATATTTGTATTTACTTTATCCTTTTAGTGGTTCCAATAAGTTCATTAACACAAATGAGCTAGAATGACTTAGCATTCAAAGAATTCGAATTAGAGTCAGTTATTGAAGTAATATAATTTAAATATAACACAACTTGCTGTATTTAGCAGTCGAGTATCTTAAATTTGAAGAATTTAATTTGTAAAAAAATATTTCTAAAAATACACTCGACATCATTGTGTTAATTCAAATAATACATAAATGTTATTTAAACGTGATTTTTTTACAAATTTTAGATAAATAAATATGATATGATGATAAATAAATATTATATTTTTACACAATTCATATTTACATAATGATATATTTATTCTTATATTATAGAAATATTTTTTAAAAATTTTCGTTTAACAATGACTTTCACACAAAACAATGTCAAAAAAATCAACACAACATTGTGAACATAGCAGGCCCATGGGCCGAACACTCACACCGGCCCATATACGATCAGACGGTGTTCCATGATGAGACCCGTCGACCAGAGCCCAACCCGCGTCGCCACAAGCATTACTTGGTGTACAGAAACGCACACGCAATAGGTGACCCTGCCCCGGAGAGAGCACTATATTTATCTTCGGAAACCCTAGCCGCGTCCGACCGCCTCCCTCCTCTGCATTTCTAGGGTTCTTGTGGAGCCAACCGGCAGAGGAGCCCTGCGCCGCCACTGTAAGCTTCCACCCGCTCCCTCCCTCCCTCCCCATCCCTTTTGCACGGGTAGCCTCCTGTAATCAAGTGTGTTCATGTTTTCTTCTCCTTCGGTGGATCTACTGTGGTGGTGGTAGGGCATTCTGGTTTCTTTTCCCTCGTCCCTGGTGTTTGGATCGAGCAGTTCCTGGCGAAGGGTTGTGCTTGGGGCGTGGGGAGGGGGTCCTGTCTGGCGATTTGGATTCTGCCTTTTGTTTGTTTGTTTGACATGCGTTGGTTTGGTTCGTGTTGGTGGTCAGGAAGGTGAGTAGAGATGGCCGTGCCACTGCTGACCAAGAAGATCGTGAAGAAGCGGACGAAGAAGTTCAAGAGGCCCCAGAGCGACCGCAAGATCTGTGTCAAGGTTGTGTGTTTTCCACATCTCTGTAACATCACCTCGTATAGTCCATATTGACGTAGAAAGTGTGGTTTTTTGCTTTTTTCACATGGCTTCGTGTCTTGTTCGGAGATCTTGCTGTGTGTTATTGACGCTTGTTTTCTATGGCCATTCTTCGCCCCTTCGCAGTGGGATTTGATCTTTTCTTCGTACTTGCCTTTCTTCAAAATTTGTTTCTTGCATATTTTTTTAACGTTATAACGGATTACGACGCCCGAGATGTTCTTGTTGTTCGCTTGAGGTTCTAGTAGGAATGTGCCTACTAAGAGCTACATTTATGGTATTTGGAATCTCTGGCTACCTCGAAGACTGCTTTACTGTCATCGCCGGAGCAATTTGCTTCGTCTTTTTTGTTGAAAGATTCTGCCTATTGTACTGTAGTGGCAAACTATGTAATTGATGGGGTTGTAGTCATTGAAATCCTGCCGGTGTTTGCCTAATGCATTTTTGGCTGGTGACACCAACACATAATCTAACTTTATAGGATAGATAAGCTGGGTGAGCTCGCCGTTGCAGAATTCATACAGATGCCTGCTTTAAGTTGACTGTGTGTTTAGAAGACTGGAGCATCCTGATGATTTATCTTTCTTTGTATCTTATGTTTATTTTGGTGGTGTTTATTATTCTCTATTAGTTCTAGCTGTAGTGTGATAAATCATGTATCCCGATTTATCCCGGAATCGACTTTACTAGCATTTCTGATGATATCACATCTATATTGGCTGGACATTTGATGAGCATACATAAAAGTCCTATTCTTAGTATGATGGTTTGGATAGGTCTGGTTGTGTGTTGTATGTATGATTGCTGATGCTAGGCTATTTCTGGCCACAGTATGGCACGCAGTGCTTTCTGTGAACTCCTTTAATTTAGGCTTATGTGAATGTTCAAACTGAGTAGTTTCCTATGAAAGAATCCTAGTTCAACTGTCCTATTTGGGGCTATGAATGGGTTTTTGTCAGAGTCACAGTCATAGTGTTTGTTTTCCCTTTGGACTCATAAGAAGATAGACAACAAGATAGAAATCACTGCTATGCGCTGATTTCTTCACTTTTATATATAGTTTACACTTTTCATGTTTATTTACTGAGACATTGCGTTTGTATACAATTTTTTATGTGATATGTTCTCTAATATTTACTTTTTATGTGCTCATTTACCTTCATGCCAAAGTTTCTGGTGGGTCTCCCCATGCATAGATTTTAGTTAACTTTTCTGAATGTTAAGTTTTTTTAGTTTGTTAAAATTTTTCTGAATGTTAAGTTTTACCTTTTCGAAGCTATATGCACCACTTGCACGAGTGGAAAAACTCTACATTGGTAGAACTTGTTTCGCAGACGGCCTATTGATAATTTGTTGGTTTTGCTACCTTTTCTTGAGTAATGTTGGAGAAGTTTTTATCCCAAATCTTGTTTCTCAGAGTAAGGTTTGAGTTGACATTGGTCTTGTGTATGTGTTTTCATTCATGACAGCCAAGCTGGCGTAGGCCGAAGGGTATTGATTCGCGTGTTAGGAGAAAGTTCAAGGGATGTACGTTGATGCCCAATATTGGCTACGCCTCTGACAAGAAGACCCGCCACTATCTGCCCAATCGGTTCAAGAAGTTCGTGGTTCACAATGTGAAGGAGCTGGAATTGTTGATGATGCACAACAGGTTATTCTCTGTACCCTTGAATTCGAAAACATGAAGTGCATGCTGTTGATCTCATCAGTCAAGTAACTCTATGATTTTCGCTTCTGCCATATCCCGTTGTTTGTCGTCAACGGACTGTTTGCTTATAGCTATGATCAGGCCTATGGAGCCATACTTCTATCTACATATTGATCATCTACATTAATGAACTCTTGGATGAGCTCTAAGCGTCTCTGTTATCTGCAATTCAGGACTTACTGCGCTGAGATCGCACACAATGTCTCGACCAGGAAGCGCAAGGAGATAGTGGAGCGGGCTACTCAACTCGACATTGTTGTCACCAACAAGCTGGCTAGGTTGCGCAGCCAGGAGGATGAGTGAGATACCGGGTATCTCCTCTTCGCCTCGGTCTCTTATTTTCCAAGGAGTTTTGTACTTCCTACTTTTTCTTCCGGAATTCTCAGGTGGTTTTAAAAGACTGGAGACTCTTGTAAGCTGGAAACATATTAGTTTTGGTTCTCTTCTTTCCCGGACGTGATATATGCTTTACATGATTTGAAGATGTTTGTATTAGTTTTATCAAATGTTTAGTTATCAAGGCCTGCATTTTCCAGTGAGCGGTTGGTCGCTCAAGCAGCTTTGCATTTCCTTCTAATTGGATGGGATGGTTCACAGTGATGAGTTGGTGCTAGCTATTGTGGCCGCACTTTTTTCTCCCGGTTTGGAAAATCCTAGCGTCTTAAATCTTTTTAATTAAAGATTGAATTAGTTATTGTGGGTGGGGTAGGGTAAGATTATGTGATTTTTTATTATTTTAAAATTTTCCGGATGAATATCGTAAACTGGACGCTAGGTTTAATTTCTGTAGCGTGAAATGTGTCAAGTTATTTGACGAACGTATTATGTTTGTAAGGCCTGAACCTATCTAATAAGAACAGAAGTGATCCAGAAAGTTTATTTGTTCTTTCAGCATTGCGTTCATCAATGATTTGACCCCATTTCCATCACCCTGCAGATACAAATGGATATTTATTCGCCTCACAGTATTGACTAACTAATGTAATTTGAAATAGAAATTAGAAGAGTAATATATATACTATGGTACCAGTCTTTTTGCCACGCTTTTTTCTTCTTTTTTGTTCATGTTGTTCTATTTGAAAATTACGTAGAGAAAAATGTGAACTTAAAAAGTTTGACATTCTCGGATTTGCGAGTACTGAACTTTTCAAGTCATTCAGTTCATCCATCTCTAATTTAACGATCAAACAAACAAAGTTAGGAGAGAGATAGGAAAAAAAGGATGTTGCTCTGAGTAGAAATAAAACGATCTACCGGTCCGTTTTTTGTAGCACACCAAGAACCGGTAAGAAAATCTCAATAAGCATTGATGCTTAATAGTCGATAAGCATTCTCGAATCCAAACCAAGAACAACTGATCTCGAGTGGCTGAGGCAGGCTTGTCAAGATACTCCGATAAACATGTCCTGTCTTTGCATCGTTGTTCATGGCTGCTGATATTACAGAGTTAGTCGACTCGGTGATCCGTACCGGATTGGTTCTTCCCTGATCTGGTACGGTACATCTAAAATATACTAGTTTTTTTTGTGACTCATTTTTTTCCTGATCCGGTACGATACATCGGAGTCGGGCGAGTCAAAACCGAGTCGTCGAACCGTGTGATATTATATTATTGGATATATGTCAACGAAGCCACCATTTCGAATAACAGGCTCGATGGTTTATTTTGCTGTATTATCCTCTTTGATAAATGAATAGGGTTAAGAGGGGTGGGGTTTTTGCCGGTTTCTAGTTGGTTTTACCGGTGCAGGTCGTAATCGGCTTTGATGAGACATGGGATATCGGGTCAAATAGATGTCGAACATGCGCTTTTGTGTGCTTTTGTGAGAGATTGATCGAACATTGTATTCGACTAGGAGTGATCGACTCGGTTAAGACTCCCAACGTATTCCTCCCCCGTCTTGTTCGTTTGTTCTGGTCGAACAGGACTTTAAAGCCGTGTTTGTTAACGGGCAGGGTTAGCGCAATCGACCTCCGGGGTCGATTGCGTTAACTGACCCGAGGTCGATTGCGTTAACTGACTCCGATTAGTGCGGATGAGTGTGAAGGGGAGACGGGGTCCACTGACTTTTTCTCTCTCCTCGTTTAGGTTATCCTCCCATAATTCCGTAAACAAACGGGCCTTAATGACTTAATGATATTTTATTGAATCAACACAAAAATCTATGACTTGTGGGGACCATATCATATACTAGTTCGCGTGCCAGATGACTTGTACCATCTCATAGATAATTTAGCATGTAGTGTGATATCGAATCAGTCCAAGTCATTTAGTAAAGATAAATAGAGAGAAAAGACTCAATTGGGTGACTCGGCCCGAGTCAAGTCGACCCGTATGGTACAAGATAGATCTAGATTGACCTGTTCCAGTACTACCGCAAAAATTCTTGACAAAATCTAGGTTCGTCTCCTGAACTGACCATAAGTTGAAAGCTTTGCTGTCCTAAGCACAGTCAAATGCACACTGTAGTCGTGGTAATTCATGGTGATGCCAAATCTGTTATCGATGACCTTACGGAGCACGGGCATATAGTTGACGTGTGAAGTGGCTCACCGAAAACTCAGAAGGTCCAGGCCAAGTCTCTCTTTCGCCGAGACTTGTAAGGGCGCGTACTGGGGTTCACTTTTATCTGGGCTTTCGAGCTATAATCTCTGACCAATTTTAGTTTATTCTAAATGTCACAGTCATTTCTCGATTTTGATAAAAAGCACTTTTTGGGAGGAGAGTGCCAAGTTCTCCCCCTCCTCCGGCAAAGCTCCTTCACATCAGATTATCAGGATTCTCAATAATGAGAAATCCTTTGACCCTATGCAACGGACGGATAGTGAATTATGTGAAAAATGAAAGAAGTCTGTCGCTACTTCAAATGCGCCCTTAATCTTACCCTAGATTAAGGCAGCGTTTGAAAATCCAACGGAAGAGCACCGACTTATGATAATCCATAGATCGTACAACTCTGTATTCTGTGACACGGTGGTGGAGATTTCTCGTGACGAGAAATCCCCAAAAGTTACCTTCATCCGGCTTTGCAAGATTAGAGAGATGCGGGGCTTTTGTGTCTGAACTCTCTCTCTCTTAAAATTGAAAATAACACGGAAGTCGAGATGCACCTGTGCACATTTGTTATCGCTCAACTCTTGTCGGTGCTTTTCAATGATTGAAAGTTCCGAAGCCGTTCTTAAAAGACTTGTCAAACGCGGCCTAAAAGAGAGTGGGTTGACTTAGTCTAATTTTATTTTATTTTAATTTGATAATAAATAGGTTAAGTTATCTCATTTATTGAGATAGGATAAGTTAATTAAGATTAACTTAGATTTACTAAATCCATTATTATTAATGTAGAATGAGATACATTTAGAGTTAAGTGGACTTATCTTTTAGACAAGCTCGAAACAAAGCGGTGTTAAAGGACTGCAATTAGTAGTAACCATGAAGATCTAATCGTGGAATTGCCGTGGCATTTGGCAGATCAGTGGCAATCTCCAGTATCAAAGAATGTGATCCACGCTACAAGTCCCCAAATTACTTTTTTTTTTTGGTCTGAAACCAAGGCCAATATTTAGCATGCCACCAATTTCTTTAACTCAAATAACATTTCCGAATATTTTGTTGTGGTTACCAGCGGCTAGCATGTCAGGAGGCCTGTGGTTGTGGGGTCATTTGATGTTTTAACTCCGGAGTCTCTCAAGTTGTTTCTAATTAGATCGGTAAACGGATCAGATTCGGAGCGAATAGTATGATATCCGAATTCATATCTGATTAATAATTAAATTATTCGATATCTGATTAAATTATTCATCAAATATTTTATTCGAATAATTATCTGATCAATACGGATTCAAATTCGATTCAAATTTTAAAGAGATAATTGTCAAACTTACTTGAAAATGAGTCGTGCAAACCGTGCATGAGCGATGTCGATTGTTTTCTCAAAAAAAGAAAGAGTGGAAATTATTTTTATCTGAGAGAGATTATCAAAAGATTAAACTTCATCCTGACAAATACGAGAGGACTTATCAAATAGATGTAAGTAGAGAGTTATTATTTTTAAATTATATTTTGAGACAAAAAGTGACAAAAAAAACAACCAAATAATATATTAAAATTTGAATTAATTATATATAGAACATGTGGATCTTTGGACGTTCATCTAAGATTCATATTCGATCGGATAATATTTAACACGGATATCTCAATATCTGAATTCGTATCCGATTTATAATCAAATTATTTGATATCCGATTAAATTATCTGTTAGATATTTTATTTAAATAATTATCTGATCAAATGAATACAAATTAAAATTCGATTCAAATTTTAAATGAATAATTGTGGGGCCTACTTGTAACTGGATTGCAGCTACCGTAGGAGGAATCCTGGTGAATCTCCCTGACTACTTGCATGTAATTTACGCCCCCCAACTTCCATGACCAAGAGGGCACCTCTGTGGCAAGACATAACTGACTTCCTTCGCAGTTGCTTCATTCCTATGTTGGTGGCAGGAGATATGAATGCAATTCTGAAATAAGAAGAGAGGTGGCAACCCATTTTCTAATTCATAGGCCAGGCATTTCTCAAAATTTTGTGAAGTCCAATGGTTCTATGGACTGTGGTTTCATCGGCCCAGCTTGTACATGGTCTAATAAGAGGAAGTTCAAGTTCTACATCAGTAAGAGGCTTGATAAAGCACTTGCACTCCCTTCTTGAAGATCTCAATTTTGGAAAGCCATGGTGCTTCACCTCATGAAGATGAGAAGTGATCGTTGCCCCCATTTTAATTAATCTTCTTGGCAGTCATTCAAAGGAGCACAAGGCATTCTGTTTTGGAGCTACATGGTTGCTTCATCCTGAGTTCAAGGAGTTCCTTATTTCCAAGTGTGACATGGGGCTGAACTTATCCTCAAATTACCCCCCCCCCCCCCAAAAAAAAAAAAAAAATTTCAAGGTTTCAAAAGGCCATCAAGCAATAGGTTAGAGCTAATCCCTTGAATTCTAAAAGGGCAAATTCAGCATATCCAAACTCATTCAGAAATTAAGTGAGGCCTCTTTCAGTGAAGTTAATATTACTGAGGAAATCAAGTTAGAGAAAGAATTGGAGGAACATATGCAGGAGGAGAAAGAATGTTGGAGGTAGAGGGCCAAAAGCCCATTGGTTTAAAGATGACAACAAGAACACAGACCTTTTTTAGAATTCAAGGAGCTCTTGTTCCTAGCAGGTCTATGGTTTTTGTGCAAAAACTGATGCATTCTATGCAGGTCATATGCAGGAAGAAAAGCATCTTCGCACTGAAGGTAGATATATCGAAGGCTTCCGACAAACTCGAGTGGCCTTAGATCATGTCAATTCTAGAAAGGTTCGGATTTTCCCGAGTTTAAAGGATTCTCTTCCAACAATGTATAGAAACAACTTCCTGCATTGTCAATAGTGAACTGACTGGTTTCATTCAACCTACAAGGCAACTCAGACAAGGTTGCCCTCTATCCCCTTATTTATACATATTATGTGTTGAACCCCTGTCATCCCTTTTGAAGCTCCAACATGCAGAGGGAAACATTATAGGTTTCAAGGTGAATAATCACTAGACTTCAACCTTCACTCATGCTTTATATGTTGATGATATATTCCTAGTTGGAGTGGCAGAGGAACATAATCTTAAGGAGTTCCTGGACTGTTTAAAGGTCTATGGTGACTGGTCCCCTCAGAGTTTGAATAAAGAGAATTCAGGTTTACTCCTCAGCCCCAACACTCCTCCCTTTCTGGAGCAACATCGAAGTAGAGTTATAGCAATCAGACTCTTAAGTAATGAGGAACTGCATCTAGGTGCTCCATTATGGCCTGCTTGGGGGAAAGTAACTTGACTCAACTCTACGGTGGAAAGAATGAGGAAGAAGATAAGTGGGTGGAAAGCCAATACACTTACCCAAGCAGGCAGACCCTATTGAAATCTATTCTGACAGCTATACTGTTGAATCCACAAAATCGCGGTGTTAGAGATACACAGACTCAGGGTCATAAGCACGTGAACCACAACTCATTTAACCAATACGGGACTATCGCCCAGGGGACTATGCCCAAATTCTAACACTCCCCCTCACGGCCAAGATGGGCCGTGGAGATTAATTGGGTGATGGTAAGATAAGAAATATATGGAGTTGGGCCATGACCATGCTCTGATACCATGTTGAATCCACAAAATCAAGGTGTTGAGATACACAGGTCCAGGGTCATAAGCATATGAACCACAACTCATTTAACCAAATACGGGACTATTACCCAGGGGCTATGCCCAAATTCCAACATATACCCTCTCAAATGTCATGAAAGTTGTTCCCAAAAGCTATACTCCTCAAAGTCAATCAGATCCAAAGGAATTTTTTGGTGGGAAGAGACATCAGTAAGAAGACGAATCCATTTTATGCAACTGGGATCAAATCAAACTTCACAGAGAGCAGGAGAGGACTGAGTATCAAAGATTTGGAAAACCAAAATAAAGTAGCCACCATGGAGCTTACTTGAAGAAAGATGAAAGGATCCTAGAGGCTCAAACCTTACCCCAGCTCCTTCCTCTCTCTCTTCAAGGATCACATCCTTCAAAGGTGTCAGAACTCACCAGAGGAGGCTGCTGGAATTCAATGCTACTAGAAAGACTCTTTGCTCTTGAAGCATCACAACGATTCATATCCCCCAGCATAAGGTTACTGTGAATGGCCATGTTGTATGGAGATTCTCTAAAGATGGAAATTTCACAACTAGATCCGCTTATCGGCTTCTAAGTGAGAGCAACATCATCAGCCCCCCCCTCTCCTCGTCATCATCATCGAGGCACAGTTGGAACATAATATAGAATTCTAGGTTAAGTAACCTTCTTCCCCCAAAGATCACTCTCTTCCTTTGGAAAAGCACTCAAGGATATCCTCCTTTTGAATAGTAAAATAGTAGCTAAATTACCAAAGTTGGGATCCTAAATGTCCTTTTTGTCTGGTAGAAGCTGAGACTGTGGATCACTTATTCTTCAAAATGCAATATATCCAGAGCCATATGGAAAATCTCCCCTTTAAATTATAATTCTGATAGAGATGACAAAGGGCTAGAAGAGAGAGAGAGAAACTAAAGGAGTGGTCCAATTCTCCTTTCTCCAGTGGCAAGCATGACACCAGCCATCTTCGATTTTGTATAGCCCTTATCTGGTAGATATGGAAGGCAAGATGTGATCTCATTTTTAGTAATTGACCACCCTTACCCCAACAAGTGGTAAGAAAGCATCTTATCATTTTTACCACTTGGCTCCCCAAAGATGAACAGTTGAACTCATGCTCTCACAGATCTCAGCAGGGTTGGACTGCTCCCCCGCCAGGTGATCTACAGAGCACTGCAGGCATTGTTTTGAGAGACAGCAATGGTACTTTCTTGCAATGTCAGACCATCTATAGTAGTTTCTCTCACTCACCTTTTGAAAGCCTTAGCAATGAACAAAGGTATCCAACTGGGCCTGAGTCAGAGAAGCAAAGTAGTCATAGAAGGAGATGCTGAGAAGATCATTCACTCCATCCTGGGCACTGATTGCAGACTGCCAAAGCCTCTTCACCCAAGGAAACTTCACTATTAGACACATATGAAGAGGTTGCAATGGTGCAGCTCATTCCCTAGCTAACTTTGCTCTTTCTGTTAGTCAGGGTAGAACCTCGCTATATCCAGATCTACCCCCTACTTGTATTCTGTAAAATCTTTATGTCATTAGTTAAGTGAAGTTGGAACCATTGGCTCCTCCCTTCCGTTAAAAAAAAAAGGAGTCTTTGCTTGCTTGACTTCAAGCGAGGGCTCCAAATGTATAGGGGAGAGCAACTAAACTAGGAACCGTTTTCTTTTTTCCCTTTTGTTTTAGATATCCTCAGGACTCTCTGGAAACACAAAATAAAAGGACCAACATTGGCCAAGTCTCCTAATTTTTCACCATCCAATCAAATTTGGATAATGAAATTTTTGAAGCAGAAATAGGTAATAATCTTTATATACATGACATCATCCATTTGACAATCAAAATAATATAGAAAGAAAAAAAATATAATAAGTAGAAACAAAATCTCATTGTCTCATTATGTTTTCTGAATTTATGTTGCCAAATGCCATCTAAAACCACATTTGGTGCCAGTTTTAATTAGAAACATTTCTTGGACTAACAGGTATCTGAGCACAATTTTCTATTGAAAGAACACTAGGTGTGGACAGTCATTTTTTGTTTTTTGTTTTTCTACAGTTTATGACTTCTAACAAAAATTTTAAGTTTAGATCTCCTATAGGGAACTAAGTGAAGTAAATGATAGATTGTCAAGAAATGTCTGACTAGTGTAACTATCTAGAAATTGTAATCTTCAACAGTCAATAATTCTACAACAGTAAAAGTGAAAAACAAGTCTTCAAACTAAAAGTTTGCTAGGCGTACCTAACAAACAAGTATGGTGCATCTTCATGACTCCAAAGAATGGCGCATGCTCAAAATAACAGAGAACCCAATTTTTTACTCTCTCTCTCTCTCTCTCTCTCTCTCTCTCTTCTTCCATTTTACATGCGAGAGGATGAAAGTCAATAAGTGCAGAGAGGGGGTTTGCAAAAGACCCTTTTACACGGATTGTTTTGTTGCAAGTCCCCCCTCTACACCTGATTTTCGTCAATAGGTGCACTGAGAATCTCTCTCTTTCCGTGATGCATCCACAAGGGTATCCAAAAGCAAGCTGAGTCGATGATGGAAGGCAGTGGCAGGGATCACCAGCATCAACAACCCAACTTAACAACCACAAAGCCAGAATAAAGTAACTACATCTGGGGATTTACTGCACAGATCATCAACGGGGAAAAAAGAAACTGACATCATCAGACAACGACGAAACCAATGTAGGCTGCACGGGTCCAGCCTCGAAACATAAATAACACGTTAGTACCGAATCTGATATGGTTCACAAAAGGATAAACCCAGATATATATACGAAAATCAACATGTCTTGGCAAGAGTTACAATGCAGTGCAGATCAGAGGTGAATGTATACGTTCACAGATTATAACTATAATGAAAATCTGTAGCATCAAAGACAAAAACTAACACACCAAGCTGTCATCTGCTAGAACTACTTTTGGTTGACAAAAATTTCATATAGAGTACTCACCTTTTCAGTTTATGAACACTTTAAGTCCTTAGTCTGTAGCTTTGACTATATTGACAACAAATCATATTATTTGATATCTAGAAAAACAACCTGAGTACAAACCAGGAATGAGTGAACAAGAAAGCCCAATCACACAGAAATGTATATTTCAACTGGTATCCTTGAGAAGGCCCCGACAGCCGTAACCAGTGTAAAATTTGAGTTTAGAACAGTCGGCTTCTAGCAGCAGGAGGATTTGGTTGACGCTGGCTTGGCTTCATCAGTATCATCGCTGGTAAGACTTACCCTGTTCAGCGACAATTCAGCTTTGTATGAATCTGAATTCAAGACCTTCCTGCTGACGTTGTTGTAGATCTCCTTGATGACAATCTCAAATGCAGTCTTGACGTTTGTAGAATCTAATGCAGATGTCTCTATAAAAAATAGCCCTTCTTTTTCTGCAAGACTTCTACCTTCCTCAACAGAGACATCCCTAATATTCTCCAAATCACATTTGTTCCCAACCAGCATTCGTGCAACAGTCGTGTCTGAATGTGCTGCAAGATGTTCCCCAAAGGCAAAAAAAGTCAGACCATAGACGCTAAACACATCCCATTAAATAACAGATAAATAATTGGAAAGATGATAAGCTGCAGATAATCAATACTGCTAAGCAAAGACAAGCTCATTTAGAAACACAGTCTATAAAACTAGAATTGCATCTGTTACCAGCAAAGCTCATCATGAAGAGTCCTTTTCAATGGATATCAAAGGAAATATTTGACATGTAAATTGCCACCTAGCTGTTTCTATAGGTCAAAATATCGGCACTACAAAATTAAAATGAAGCCAACATGTGCACCCTCCACTTTTGCAGCTGATAATCCTAAGCGACAGAAAAGCACCTCATGAATGACATTCTTAGATAAGTGCCACATCACTTGTTGAAATCTAGGCAACACAAAACTGATCACTAGTTGGCTGTTGGAGGCAAAAAGAAACTGAGACATAAAAAGTAAAAATAATAAATGAATAGGCTATTTATGGGGCTGCCCCCTTCTATACTCCCCTAGAGGGATTTTTGGACCGGATCCACCCCCAAAGGGGGGTTTGCCCCGGGTCCACCCCTCCCAAGGGTTTGCCCTGGTTCCAACCCCCCAAAGAGGGGTTTTTGCCCCGGTTCCACCCCCCATATGGGGTTTTGGTTCGGTTCCACCCTCCCCACATGGGGTTTGGCCCGGATCCATCCTTCCTAGGGGGTTTTGGCCCGGGAACAACTCCTAAACCTGGGGGGTTAGTCCGGATCAAGCCCTAAATCTCCCATTTTTCCCCGGATGGAGGGTGTAACCGCCGGGATTCCCTCGGGACTCTATAAATACCCCAGTGGGGTCCTCATTTGGGGAGGAAGAATGCAGACAGGGAGACAGTGCACAGATGGTGCTTGTGTTTTCTTTTGAAGGCCCATCTCCCTGGGTTTTGTGCTTGTGTGGTGATTCTGTTGTGCTGTGAGGGTATGCTATAAAGAAAAAACCCCTCTTAACTCATGTGCATCGCCGGCCACTATGTAAATTATGCAATCTGTGCATCTCTTTGGGAAAATGAGAGCATGCCCCCTCGAAATTCTAACCTCATAGGAAGGCCTTTTCGAGTCTTATAACTGTGTGGACACCCCGGATGTATCCGGAAAATTTGTATAAGCCTTGATTGTCTATGAACAACGGGTCATGCCACTCCTTCGAGAGGGATTATAAAAAAATTCCTTCCGGGGGTCGATCCCCGGCGTTACGCTGATGGACACGCGAAGCTGGACCCTAACCCATGAGAGCTCGAGAAGGGGAAACAATCTCCCGAGAGTCTTTGGTCAACGGGTCTCCCCCAATGAGAGACTTGCGCTTCATGCCAAGATTATACAAAAAACCCTGTTCAGTCCAGATGTTACCAAAATATCCTTGGTCTAGACAAATTACATAAATATCACCAATGACGGGACAATTGCAGAAGTACCTCAAAAGGGGAAAAATTGCAGAAATACCACCAAAAGTAAAAAATTGTAGAGATACCCATGACTGGTCCAAATTTGTAAATATATCAAAAAAAGGGTTTGATTTCTATGAAACTCATTCAACGGCCTATTCTGATGGTGGAATTTAGGCCACATGTAAATCAAATGACCCGACTATGTAATCGAGATTCATGTATTTTGTAAGGATGAATCCAAAGAATGAAATATTTAGTTTTCTCTTGCAAATGTGTATCTCTAATGGGTGATCTCCTTGATCAAATCTATTAGACAAAACCCCCAATATCACAGCTAATATTGTGGAGGCCGGAAAAAATTTTCTTTGACAGTTAATCAAGGGTATTCGGACTTCACGCTGATGTAAATAAACATCGATTATGGTCAATGGGGAAATGTCCCGTACCCGAACCCTAATCGTCTGATAAACCTAAATTCGCGGAAATAATAATACACCCGCTACCTAAATAACCACGAATGTGCATTTCCTTCTTCAAAGGAGAAGTATTTACTTATTTATTTATTTCTGTGGGTTAAACATTGGCACACCATCCACTAGGGACCAAATGGATGTCAAAAAAGAAACAACTTCAGCATTCAGCAATTATAATAACTGAAGTATTAAACAGTAAGCAATTTTGGCATCCCAACAAATTCAGTCGTTCCTGGAGAAGAACAGTGCATGAACAGGAAGAAAGATACACACAAAAGATGAGACACCACTGACAAGTGACAATGTAAGCATGAAAACAGTCTAAAACGTTACCAATCAGTCAGTCTTCTAAAAGCTGTATCAATGTGCCTTTAAAAGACCTTAACGGCAAGTCACTGTTTGCTAGAAAATGCCTTATGTATGTAGACATACGTTTAAAGACAAGAAACCTAAATTCTTAGGTATTAGTGCCAGCACTAATGACCTCCTCACATATCATCTTGCACGGTTGTGAAAGTTAGAATTTTGACCCAATGGCCTCCTCTTAATTGTTCCATTAATAAGCAGTCCCTCTTGCCAAAATCCAGAGGGAAATCCATTAAGTCGACAGTGGCCCAATCATATTCCTACCAATGAACTCTTCTGAAGCTTGCCTTTTATGTTACCAAATTATACATTCAAAAGAATTTCAAGAAAAAAAAAACATAACAAGCTGTCTACCACACAATAACAATATCATAGAGCCATTATTGATTAGTGAAAACATGAGGATACAGTAAGCTGGGAATTGGCATCTATCGAACTAGAATCATTTTAATTTGTCGACCACAAGTTAATTTACTGATGTTTGATGCAAAGATGCTATGTGCCATGATTATAAAGTATTCTGCATTGAGGCCGTCTGGCATAGAATCTCCAACCACGGGTCCATGTAGAGTGCAGGCTGGCTGTGAATTAAATGCATGATTTTAAGAATATGAAACAAGAATCAGTTCTTCAAAAATTCAATCGGATTAAGTTCCGCATTTGTCAAATGTGCAGTTTATTAGATAGATTATGTTACAAGGTAGTGGATGGGTATGGACTGGCAGAAGCGCCAAAAGAAACCAAATCAAGATCTGCTAATCCTTTGTTACCTATCAAATCATTTGTTACCTTACATAAGCAGCTAAACTAACAACGAACTCAATTTTTGGATTTACGTACCATATCTTTTACTAACTGCTACATTTGACCATCATGCATAAATCATCATAAGCAATCTGTGAAAAATAATTTTGGGATTGTCCACTATGTAAGTCAGCTGCGTCAGACAAACCTGTCCATGTCATATACATGGATACACATGAGAACTGCATTTAGGATTTCAAGTTGGGACTTTAAGTTTTCAACATTCCTTTTCATTGGAGCATTAGAACTTCTTTATGAGGTTACATGTCCTTTTTCTATTTAGACTTGAAACAGAGTTAAAGAAGGCCTACTTCAACGGTCTACCTGTTAATGGATAGGAACATGTCTATAAAAAATAGCTATTCGTCCCCTGTGGCTGCATCAGTCTGGTTTGCAGCATATCAGGTGATGAGGGCCAATCATGAACCTACTAGCCTAGATGATGTGCTATACATACTGAGTATTGACATATCGAACAATGGCTCCATATCTCCTGAATCCACCTAGAAGGTCAATGCAAATTCTTCAACATCTTCACAAGATGCTATGCAATGAAATCTTCTTTCAGAAAAGAGACGCTTTATGTTAGCTCGTAAGGTACACTTCCTTACGAAAGCACTGGTTCACAAAATATTTAAAGATAACTTTTGTAGTAAGTGTTAGCAGCTCAAAACACCATTTACTAAGAATGGCTCAGTTGGAACTGCATGGGCCAGGTGTGCAGGGGAAGATACCAAGATTGATCCTTTGTGATGGGTGTTGTTTAATTTGTATGAACACTGCCCCACCACTGCCGCAGGGAACTTAAGGGGAAGAAGGAAAAGGAATAGAAAAACCAACCATTTTCCAATTAAAGCAAAGATCCAAGTTCTGAGAGGATTTGGCATTAAGGATGATATACCCCTTTTTTAGCAAGAGCAGCACATGATTTTCAACCCATTATTGTACCTTACTAAGGTTAAGGGTGTCTGTGACCTAAAACGTTCATCATTGACTGACATTGCACTATGGACATTGTACTGTGTCCCTTGTCTTGATTGCAAAGTTTTCCAACATTATGTGAGTCCTTCAGATGGTATTTACCCTATGTCTTGTTCACCTTTTCTCAATCATATCAATTTGGTAAAAGAGTAGGGTAGAGGTACTTTAGTCTTTAGCCTTGACCCAAAAAACAATTGTTGCCCCCATACACATGGTTAATACATTAGTGGATACTGATATAGTCCTTGGCTAGTGACAACATACTCCATCTTTTGACCATTTTGGCCAATCATGTATTTCACATAAATTCTACGTCTGTAATGAACAAAATACTTGTCTTACTGTAATAGCCCATATTGAGGTGAATTTTTATATTGGATCTTACAGTTATCAAGAGAAGAATATGTTAAAAGGAATTAGTTGCTGAGATGCACAATTCATTCTTTATCACCATGAGAGCTAGCACAAAGAATGAAGCCGATAAATCAAATAAGCTCCTGGAAGAGTTTGCTGGTCCCTCTCACTTGTGGGATCTCCATCCCAAGTGGGCAATTTTTATAACCAATGTATTTGTGTCTTTCGCATCCCTTGAACTAGCTTAAATTTGCCAAGACGTACAATCAACATAGAGGTTGCAAAAAGCCAATAACAGTATTTTCATCGCAATCAATGCACAATATCAGATCTCAACTGAAAATGCTACAGTGCAGAATGCTACTGAAGTATGTTGCTGAGAAAAACTTGAGAAATATCCAACCCTTTTGTCTCCAATCTTAGTAGAACCTTTTTCAACAGGAAAACGATTATTTACTATCAGTTTCCCCAAAATAAATAATTAATACATACAGGAAAATAAAAGACATGTCTATCCTTAACTAGAGTCACTAGACCTGGATATCCAGTCCTGTTCAACAGGTCTTTTTCCCCTTTTGTTGGGTATATGAGCCCATTACATCAAAGGTGGATAGCATCTTACCATGTAGAGAGAGAGATAAAGGAGAGTGGAAAGCCCTAAAAAGGAGAAAAATTGTAGCTATCCTTATGCCCTCCAATCATGATTAATCTCTGCTAGTCTTCATCAATAACAATACGATACACTTGTAGGCCCCACCTTATATGCCTTGTCTCTACAACCATATCCCTACAGATGGAGGCATTTTAACCATGTTGGTTCCAATCAGGTACCTCATCATGTTGTCATTGCTGTCTCTAGGTAGACAATTTAGATGGCCACTTGGACAACTATCTTGCTCCTTAAGCTGGTGCCTCAACTCTTATTACTGCTCATAGTCTCAATTCCTATATACTGTGGCTTTAAACTGCTAATTCATTATATCCTAAAAGTTTCAAAAAATTCTATAGATTCTGCATCATTTACATTTTCAGATGATCACAACATGACTTGTGAAAAATTCAAAATATGCACACAGAAGAAAATGTTTACTACACCTAGTTTACAATGCCAACTTAGGCTACCCAATAAGTGCAAATATGATACCTATGTTATTTGACTGCTTTGACTAGAATTGTAGTTTATAGAGACATTATCCCCAAACCCTTGTGTTCTTTGCATGGTTTAAAGAACCAGCCAGCTTGGACCAGAACCAGGTGAACTGGAGTGGAACCGGCCAGAACTGGCCCAATTCCGGTGGCCAGTTTGTCAAACCAGGTATGGGAACCAGAACCAGCCCAGACTGGTCCAGTTCCCAAAACCGGTTTTTTAACCCTTAGCTATTTGGTAGCTCCTTTTAGTGGATAATTGGTAAATTTTCAAATCTGATGCCCTATTAAGTGTGATTCCAAAAGTTCTTAAATAATGTAGGAAAGGCCCTTGGTTAAAACATTATATCTTTCTGACTGACTGATAGACAAAAACGATCTGTAGTCAGACCGACAAGAATCGCACAGTAAGAAGATCAGGAAATGCAAGGCATACCTTTTAACAAAGATAGTAAGATAGAAGATGCCGAGTTGCTTATAAAATAAAATCATTCATGCATTTCCACTATACTTTTCTTTGTCATTCCTTTTCCTAATCACTAGTAGAAGTTTGCCCCATATTCGATATGTTCTTTTTCTGTCTACGGGGAAGGACAAAGAGCAAAATGCATTTGATGAACCTCACGGATCTACAGCCATCTCGTCAAATCCTTAGCTCCATAAACCCCCGCATTTGAACGGGGAATTCTCCACGATGATAAATAAAATACAACAAAACCGAACCGACAGAGGGGAAAAAAAACAGAAGCAATAACAGGAGTCATCAGTTTTCCCTTCCCCCTCCGTCCTTGGATCTCGTCAAGCAAGACCAGATTCGAGTCCAGCGCACGCAGAATCAAAATCCCAGTATCAAGTAACGACTGAAGGAACCAAATGCATATGAACAAAATACACAGACGATAAGATCTGACCATCAAACAAATCCACCCAGAGCATTTATTATATACAGTTTAGGAGAAGAGAAGAGACGACCATATCTAGATCAATTAGACATCAGAGGTTGTCACTGCTGCTATTGGTGTACACACAAGCGGTAGAAGACACCAACACCAATCACCACCCACCCTTGCCGTGGCACAGTACAAAGAGGAAGATAACAGTAGCGGCACCAACACCAGGAGCAATTAGTAACCGGAGGGGGACGAACAAGGAAGGATCGCCACTCACTGTTGAGCTCCTGCAGCCAGCGGTCGACACTGTCGAAAGTGGTGCGGCGGGAGATGTCGTAGACAATGAGGGCGCCCACGGCGCCCCGGTAGTAGGCTGAGGTGACGGCGCGGAAGCGCTCCTGGCCGGCGGTGTCCCAGATCTGTGCCTTCACCTCCTTGCCGTCGATCTCCGTGGTCTGCGTCTGGAACTCCACCCCGATGGTGGCCTTGGAGTTGATGTTGAACTCGTTCCGCGCGTACCGCGACAGCAGGTTCGACTTCCCCACCGCCGAGTCCCCGATGATCACCACCTTGAACAGGTACTCCTCCCCTTCCTCCTCCTCCATCGCCGCCCCCCTCCACTCTCTCTCTCTCTCTCTCTCCCTCTACACACACACGCCCCCTTCTTGCCAAATGCCAACACGAGATGAGCTGTCTCGCTAGTTCTTCTGCCGTCGCCTCTTCTGCTACTTGTAATCTCTCTCTCTCTCTCTCTCCAAAATGTGGAAGCCCCCCTTTCCAAGAGACACCAGTCGTGGTAGGGGCGTCTTCGTCGCCACAAGAAGCTGAAAGGTGTCTGATGACGTGGCCGCAGCAGAAAGGCGCTTTGGTGTGCCCAGCTGAGGGTATTTTAGTCCATTCATATAAAATAGGACGAGATTTTAACCTCTCATACGCCGGATACGTGGGGGTGTGTGATTGGTGAGGACCACCTCGGACACGAGTCGTCGCCGGATAGAGTCTGACGTGGAACCGGGAGGGCTGAGGCTATTTTGGTCTACTGAAGTACTAAAAGACTAGATTGCCCTTATGGGGGCCCCGTGGTTTGGTAAGGGCGTCCACTGGCGGTGACCGAGGGGCGGGTGAGTGTAAAACCCCGTGTTTCTGGCGAGAAGGGTGGGAGCTGGTCCGTGCCAGTCTTCGTTGCTTAGATGCGGTAGCAGTTCGCGTGGGATCCCCGGGTGGTGAGGGTAGCGGAGATCGCGGGCGTGAATCCAGGCCAGACATGCGCATGTCGTGCACTCGTGCTGCCGACTATCCTTTTCTGTGAGACTTTTTTTTAATTTTTTTTTCTTTCTATCTTTCTTTTGATGGACTGAGGAGTGAGGACAGGAGATCATCATACAAACGTGGTTCAGCACATCATGAGTGGAGACTGGAGAGGGACACATAAAAGATTTAGCTTTTTAAAAGGTAGAAAGGTACACCTAGAATGGGGGAACAATTAATGCTATGTATGCTATAGCATATAATACTAAATATATATTTTTTACAACCTTTTTCATTATCCTAAATTTGGTGCTTCCTCTTTTCTGGTCATAATTTTTAATAAGGTGCTGTTGGGTATCTCGGACTTTGGAATTATTGATTTTAAAATTGATATATTTTTTTAGTTTTAAAATTCGAAGTATTTTGTTTGGATGATAGTAAACCGTTGTTTGTTTCTACGTAATCCTCCAGTTTTAGAATATTCAGTTTAAATTTGATATATTTTTAAAATATTTTTAAAATAAAAATATTTTGTTTTGACGACAATAAAATGAAACAAGATATTTTGCTAGTTCTTTATGATCCCATTTCGTCTTTTTTTTTCTTTAGTTTTGGTTTCGTTGGATATGGACCATAAATTAAGACAATAGAATTTTATCGTCGTCGTGTGGGTTCACGTAAAAATATTTACATAATTTTACAATCAAACAAATAATCAAAAAATGTTGCAAAATAAAACAACTACAATGTTTCGCAATATTTTACGATGAAACAAATAAGGCCCAACTAAACATGACATATAGGAAATAGTAAAAATTGTGATATTGAAGCATTTCTTAATGGTCAATTTGAAGAATGGGTTGAGATATCTCAACAGATGAGTGAGAACGGTGGATCTCATCAGCCCTTCTCACCCCTATCTCTCTTTAATCGGGGTCGGGTGGCTTACTCACACGGTGGGACGCGAGTAAATCTACCCCACCCCCATTCTCAAACCGACTATAAGGGCGGCTTTGATATCGGGGTAAGGGGGGGCGGCTAACCGACCCCGAAGGGTCGATTGAGATATCCGGGGTCGGTTACCGACTTCTGTGAGGGGGAGGGCGAGCGGAGGCGGGGCCCATCGGTTAGCCGGTGTCGGCTAACCGAGGGACCGAGCCGTTGTCAAAGACGGCCTAAGAGAGTAGTTGTTCAAATGGGTTCAAACACAAAAAGCTCATGTGAGAAGAATACTAGCTCTTTAATATTGTTAGGCTATAGTTTCCTTGGCTCAAGATAATCGTTTCAACGTTAGGCAACCCACTGCCCATATTGGAAGTTGAGCCAAGATGGAGAGTCCAACTAGAACTCCTCCAAATCAACTTCATCAGTGTATGCATGACAGTGCTTTTAAACGCTCAATCTAAACTGGTTTTCTACCTAACTGAATCCAAATCAAGGTGTTTTCTCAACCAAAGGCTACTCTAGGATACGGCTTGATTCATGTCGACTCAGTCTAACTAAGATACAATATGATACGGTCTTAATTCATAATGACTTGGACTTTAACTCAAATATACTCAGGCCATCTTAAACTGAGTCGACCATCTCTGTCTCACCCAGATCCAATACAAACACGGCTGACTTTGATTCTACTCACATCATTATGTCAAACCATATCATAGGGCTTTCAAAGCCCTCCAAGAATAACATCTGGTAAATTTTGTATCCTGCAGCATGGATATCCTTGGGCTTTTTTCATATCAACTTAGGTTGCGTTTGGCGTTCAAATAAGGGGTGAATTATGATCTTGAAATCTTCATCCCCTAAAAGTCTCACCAAATATATCCTTGTCACATTAGATTATTTAAAAGTCATAATCTAATTTTTTAGAAAGAGATAGAGTGAAAAGTCTCCATTTTTTATAATCTCTTAAGATCTCCTTTTCATTAGATTATTCTCACTCTAAAAGATTACGAAAAAAGTCATAATCTCGTTGAATTCTCAAACGATGCCTTAAGCACATATGTACTAACATGCAGTCCCACCCAAACGATTAGACTCTTGGCATAGAGTCTCTCATCGACCAAGGAGATTTTGTTTCATGATATCAAAGAATTGACACACGATGATACCAAGTAGGAAGAAGTTTCATTAAGAAGAACAGAACTCCCCAAAACTTAGCAAAAGTAGATTGTTTAAAGTATGCAAGAAAGCATTGTCACATTGAATTACATTAAATGAACATCCTTCCTCAAGCAAAAGGTTTTGAAACCAATGACTTCGTTCATAAGAAGAAACTTAAACGTTGGGATCCATGCACAGAAAGTTCATATATTATTAATCCAAGCGTTTGTTGCACATAGAGTACACCCCTTTTATTTTTTTGGTTGGAAGTCCTACTCCTCTTATTCTTTTCTTTTTTTTTTGGGGGGGGGGAGAGGGTTGAATGTCATATGACCAGAGTTTGTCGTCTCGATCGACTCGCCCGTCTTGGTCTCAGCCTGGGTCGGGTCGAGTCGATCCCGTCTCGATCCGACCCGGTCCGTCTTACTCTAAAAAAAGACTTTATGTATATAGTACATATAAAATAATAGAATAAAATAGAAAAAGATACATCATATATAAAATATAATATAGTATAATATTAAAATAATAGAGCGACTCGGTGACGACCCACGACCCGGACATCCCGATCTCGACTTGGGTCGAGTCAGATCGTGCGGGTCCAGACGACCTGCACCGGGTCGATAAATCCTGCATATGACAGTGGAGAGGCCTACTCGCGCACAACTGTGCCAAGACAAACACATGTAAACAGCAGAGAAAAGATGAACCATCGCTCTATTGCACTAGACTACTTCGTTGGATGTCTTACTCTATTAGCCTTGTCTAGTATTTCCATAAATCTTTCTAAATCTCATTTATGTGAGATTTGAACCTTTGCCATCTCGATGTACATGGAGTGTGATGCAGGACAAAAACGCTTCACCCCATCCAAATTAACTAGAGCTCTCATGGGCATTATATCAAACATATGATACGTTGCATATCTCGGCTTTAGGGCTCAAAACAGAGAATTTAATGCAAGACAAATCTGGATTGGCCTCTCCTTCTTTCTGCTCGCATCCCAACTTTCACCTAAAATCACAATTGACAGCCATGCCAGAGAAATGTCTGGCTTGTATCCACAACATCACCACACCTGGTGCCTCACGCATCGCCACCCTCAAATAATCACTTGCTTATGGGGACTTAATGATAAACTGAGGTCACAACAACCAATGGCAAGCTGCGAAGGATAGCAAGATGAAGTGAAGGTAATACATCAACCTGCTGGTTCTGGATTGACGGATAAGTGGCCAACGGCGATGCAGTGGAGCCGGTACGGCTGACGGGCTGTGGACGACGACTGTTAGCACCGGCGTCGGAACGAACAAGCCGGCAGTGGCCGGTGTGTGACGGCCCAGGGCTTGCTGCGGCCCACGATGGCAGCGGCTGCGCCTGCTCGCGGTGAGACGGCCCAGACGACGAGGACGGCGGTGCAACAGCAGGGACGGCGCGACGATGGTGGAGACGGCGGCGCTCGTGCGAGGGGGTCCACCGGGAACGGCGACGGCCGCTTGGCTCGCCGGTGGGGTGGGCGGTCGCCGTGCACAGGCGCCCTGCTACGTCCGTGGCAGTGAGGAGCCGGGGGAAGGGATGATGAATAGTGCCCGTGGGGCCCGCACGTTGTAGAGAATTTTTAATGGCAGACGGGAAAGAAACAACAAAAGAAGCAAACAACTAAAATAAGGAATACTGTGGTTGATGAATTACGGTGGGGAAAAGAAGGATGCCAACAGGGAAAACTGGGGGAGGAATAGAGTGGAGTTGGGGTATGGAGGAGAAACCAAGAATGTCTGTAAATGAACAGAGACTCGTGACTTACGGTGGAGAGAAATAAAGATCGGATCAAATCAAAAGAAGGATAGGAGTGGGGGTTTCGGCTTCCGCCAGAAAGAAGTCAGAAGGGTTTGGCCTCCGCCAGAAGAAGAAGGGGGGATCGGCTTCCGCCAGGGAAGAACACACACGGTGCATTCAACGTCTTCATTTTTTCTAATCATCGTCTAACCCTAATTAGGGCTAGCACAATAGTATTTATAGAGAAACAAAATTACAAACAGACCCAATATCCTTCCAACTTTAACACCTACGATATCCAAACTATTAAAATAAATAAAATGACATAACCGACTAAATAAACTCTAAACTAAAAATAGCATATAAATTAACTACGAAAATATATAAAAAATAGTAAAATGATCTTCCGACGGGATGTCTTTGGCGCTTCCACATAAATCAAAATTATTCCCCGTGAATTCGGCGACTCGCTCCGCATCAGAGTGTTTACCGAGAAAGCCACTCCTTAAATACGCACAAGAAGCACATCTAAGCTGCCACCAGTTTAGCGAGACCGGTTGATGTCCGAGTCAATTAGATGTTCTTCCCCACCCAAAGTTATTAACTGTGGAGAAGATGTGATGACTGATTAACTACGTGTTGAGCTTGTTGCTTGAAAGGGCAGTGAAACACTCTACTATTTTGACATTCTTCTAAGATCGCTTTGAGAAGCGGGTAGGATAACATGACAAATGAGAGAGAGAGCAGTGGATATCACTCTCTCCTCACACTCAGTCGCGCTCATCAGGGTCGATTAGCGCACTCGACTCCTCGGGGTCGAGCATGTTAACCGCACTCGACTAGCAAAGGCACCCCTAGAGATTTTTACATATGTATCCTCATAAAACTTAATTTTGTCAAATATACTTCTAAACATATTATCATAAATATTTTTCATTTAAATAAAAATATTACGATTATACCCTTTAATTCACTATCGTCGAGAAAAATATTATGTGAGAAAATATTATATGATGCCATTTATAATCGTTAGATCTAAAGATATATTTGATAAAATTAAATTTTATAAAGATATATATTATTACTCTTTAACTTCCACTTAACTTACTCATAATATTATCCATATTTTAAAAATATTCATGATAATATATTCTCAATGAAACATATATTTAACAAAATTAAATTTTACAAAGATATATATGCAAAAAAACCCATATACCTAAAGCTAACAAAAAATTTTAAAATCCTGCCAATAGATTGCTTCTAAAAGGCTGCGTAAAGAGAACACAAGAAATTTTAGACTCAAACTGAGCCCACGGACCCCGTAGAAGTGGGCTAGCCCAGTAAGAGCATGGGCACTAAAAAGCTTAATTTAGAGTATTGATAGTGTAGAAGTGGGCTAGCCCAGTAAGAGCATGGGCACTAAAAAGCTTAATTTAGAGTATTGGTAGGGGTGCGCCGGGCCCAAGCAGTAGTGCAACGCAAGGGCGACGCTCGAGGGCCCAGTGGCAAGCCACTGTGGGTGGGCCCTCCCCCACAACAAATTAATTTAATATCATGTGGGCCGATGGCCCACGTATCAGATATTAAACTGATAAGAACAGATACTACACTTGATCTTAGCCAAAAGGCCGAGAAAGGTATGAGTTCTCTCCTAGGCCCGGGGGCTCATCTTGTAGTGGCTTGGTGCTCGTGGTTTTTCTGTATCTTACGATGTGGGACTAAATATAAGCATCTCATCTTCCTTCGCTCTCTTAATATTTGGGATGTATGGAAAAAAAAGAATTCCAAGTTTCTCCTCTGAGATGGCTTCAGAGTTGCTGTGGGAAAGCTGTCTCCGAGTTCGTATGGGACATTGGTTCATTTAAGAATCCATGAAACGTTTCTAGTGATTAAAACATTGATAGGCTTTTCATATGCCTTTCTCCTTGAAAGAAGAAAAGTTGGGTACGACTCCATTTGATAGAAACATCAAGTTGGGTATGGATCAACTCGAACACTCAGACTCAAGACTACGCTAAAACTGAAGAAAAAGAATTGCAGTCACATGAAACATGCACCTCAAGCCAATCCATCGAGACCAAACTTTGTCTAGCTCAAGCGCCACTCCTGACTGAAAGAATGGATTGGAAAACAAAGGAACCTGTGGCAAACGCACTAAGTATTGTTCTTGTCTCGAGGGCCCGTACCCCTTGCTATCCTGACCCCCTTCCTGCTCCCGTTAGCTTGCATTTGGAAATGATGATGGGAGTAAGCTCGGAGATTTTAATCGTTGAAAAATATCTCCGTTAGGGTTTGACGGATCGATCGTACTGATTATTTGTCAAAATGATACGATAACATTACGTATCGAGATAATATGAGATAATATAAGATATTTAATATATTTATTATAAATAAAATGATACTTATTCTTTATTAGTTTAGTTGATTAAGACGGTTGTTATTAAATCGGTTAGCCTCTTGTTCTAATCATAGGTACATGTTTTTTAAAAGTTTTTGGGTTTTCATTCTTTAAAAAAAAAACAGTCCCCTCCATGCTTCACACCTAGGCCGTCCGGTTAAACTAGAGCGCATTCAACCAACTTACCTACCAATAAAAAATTGATATGAAATAAAATATAAAATATTTAAAAAGTTATGAGTAATGTATCGATTACATATTATGCACCAGTCGTATCGATCATCGATTAATGCGATCCGATACGTACGATATAGGACATATCGCACCGCACGTACCTTGATCTCTACCCTCTCACAATCTTTTTTAAAAATGCTCATGCCCCCATTGACTTTTGTTTTGAATAGATTTTGAGGGTTTGAGATAGATAAGAAAAAAAAAGTAATTTCAAAATCCCATAAATTGTCCAAGGACGGTTTCTTCTCTTTTTAAGGTGACTTTGATAACAAGTTAGAATATGTTATCTAGGGTGGGCCTGGGTGAATTATTCCTTAGACTCTCTCTTTTTAGATTTAATAATTTATCATTACTCTGGAGTTAACTCGTTCTATTTGAAAAGATCGAACGAGTTAACCTGAAATAAGAGTCTTAACTTTGTTATCAAACTCGATTAAGAGTGAATAAATAAAATAACTCACCCAATTTTACTCTCCTTTTGTTAGCAAAGTCACCTTCAGAGAGTTTGAAAATGTTTACTTCTCTCCAACTATTCCCAAACTTAACCTTAGCCACCCCGTGAGTGATAACAAAGAGTATATATGCTGCCTAATATTCCAATGGTAATTAAATTCTGAACCTAACCCGTTGTCAAAACGGGGCCAGGTCAATGAAAGAGTTTGATGAAATTTAGTTCCAATGTCAACATTGAAGGAATATCTTTCAGTCAATTTAGCCCACATTTGGGTCTTCCTTATAAGTTGGGTGACAACGTGCGGAGATATTTACAATATTGATTCTTGAGGGATATGAACCCAAGTTTGTTATTGGTGAGGAAAAAAATGCATGTTGAGTTTAGATTTTTTGTGTGCTCAAATTTAGGATTATCACACTCCTAATAGATTTGAATATCAATATGTTAAATTTTTCATCATCAAAAAATTAAATAAAGACGGTTATCTTGAACTACGAGTTAATTAGGTGCAATTACTCTTATGTTGATTACATGGTACTTACTTCTAATAGCCATCCTTCCGTGAACACAATTGGATAATCGGAAGACCTTTACATTGGCCACCACTCTCTGACGCTAGAAATATAATTTGAGTTAAGGACATTTTACATTGGACATAAATAGATCACTCATATGGGAGGTAAGATTATAAAAATGAGAATCTCGCGTCGCAGCGCGGTGGTTTGTCTCTTCCTCAGTGGGAAAGGGCGTTGGTTTGACTCGCATCGCGAGATGCGAGTTTCCCCATTAATCTCTCCCCCCTAAAATAAAAAAAGGGTTTTTTTGCATATTAGTCCCTATAAACATAGTGAATTTCTAATTAGTCCCTCTATTCTGAGTATTATTTTAATAGTCCCTGTAATCTTAGTCGTTACATGTTTAAGTCCCTACCTTTCATTCAGTTAACTAAATTATTGTTACCTTATACTAAAGGTAATGAAAATACTAACTTACCCCTGGGTTAAGTGTGAGAGTGTGAGAGAGAGAGATAGAGAGAGGGGTGCCTCCTCCTCCCGGCCTCCCCCTCCCGGCCTCTCTCCCCTCTAACCGCGGCCGCCTCCCCGTCATCGTACGGAGAGGAGGCCCAGAAGCGGTCGGGCAGGCAGGCCGCTCGGTTAGGGGCATGCGATGGTCGGAGGGGAAGGCCGACGACGGGGGGCGGTGTCTGGCAGTGGTGCAGAGGTGGTGGGAGAGGGAGGCAGCGGCCGGGCTTGCCGTGGTGGAGGTGGTCGGAGGTGTGTGGAGGTGGTGAGGGTGGCAGGGGGCTGCCGCGGTGGCGTGTGCGACGTGGTGTTAGAGGAGGAGAAGGCTGTCGGGGGTGGGTTGGTGGCTACGTGGCCACAACCGGTGGCGGAGCGGACCGGTGGCGGAGTGGAGGCCGGAGGGGAGGCTGCGGGGTGGTAGCAGGAAGAGGAGAGGCGGGCGATCGGCGACGTGGTGTGGGGTGAGAGAGGGGGAGAACGAGAGAGGGTGAGGGTGGAGAGTTGGCCGGCGACGTGGGGAGAGGGGCGACGGTGAGAGAGGTCGGCGGTGAAAGGGGGGTGCAGGTGGAGGGGCGGTTGTGGGTGTGGCACAGGGAGGCCGTGGGCGCGGTGGAGTGGCCGTTGGCGATGGGGAGGGGAGGAGGGCAATCGCAGCAAGGAGGTGCAGGGGTGTGGGGAGAGGTCGACCTCTCCATCAAGGAGCGTCGACCTCTCCCCCCTCCCCCTCCCCATCAGACCTCCGTCCCCCCCTCCCCCTCCACTGCTATCTCCCCCCTCCCCAGTCCTCCGGCCCCCTCCTCCCCCTCCGGTCGCCCTCCCCCCATCCCCTCCGGCCCCCTCCTCCCCCTCCGGCCGCCCTCCCCCTCCCTAGTCCTCCGGCCCCCTCCTCCCCCTCCGGCCGCCCTCCCCCCATCCCCTGCGACCTCCCCCTCCCCCACCGGCCGCTATCAACTGGGCGGGTGTCGACTCCTTGAGTCGACACTCCCCATCTGACCTCCGTCCCCCCCCTCCCCCTCCCCTGCTATCTCCCCCCTCCCCAGTCCTCCGGGGTGCCTCCCCCTCCGGCCGCCCTCCCCCTCCCCAGTCCTCCGGCCCCCTCCTCCCCCTCCGGCCGCCCTCCCCCCATCCCCTGCGACCTCCCCCTCCCCCGCCGGCCGCCCTCCCCCCTCCCCCTTCGACCGACGCGACCTGCCCCCTCCACCTCCCCCTCCGGCCGCCCTCCCCCCTCTCCCTCCCCATCCGACCTCTGTCCGCCCTCCCCCTCCCCTGCTATCTCCCCCCTCCCCAGTCCTCTGGCCCCCTCCGTCCGCCCTCCCCCCATCCCCTGTGACCTCCCCCGCCGGCCACCCTCCCCCTCCCCAGTCCTCCGGCCCCTCCGGCTGCCCTCCCCCCATCCCCTGCGACCTCCCCCTCCCCCGCCGGCCGCCCTCCCCCCTCCCCCTCCGGCCCCTCTCCCCCTCCCCAGTCCATGGATGTGTGTGAGAGAGAGATGGGTATTTTAGTCTTTTCCATGCCATTGACGAAATATTCAACAGAATATTCTTTTTTAAGATGGAGATAAACTATGTGGACTTATTTATAAAATATTAATAATTGTAAGGATCTTTAAGACAATATTTAGAATAGATGGACTAATCAGAAATTCACTATATTTATAGGGACTAATATGTAAAAAAACCCTAAAAAAATAGAGTACCTGTAAAAAAAAGGTTACGAAAGTGAGCCTCCAGTAAACTAGCTCAAATGATGAATATTCAATTGCGTACAAGTGACTTCTAACGTTAATTTAGAAGATTTATATATATATATTCTCGTAAAATTTAATTTTATCAAATATATATCTCATCTGAACATATTATAATAAATATTTTTAATATATAAGTAATGTCATGGTTATACTCTCGTCGTAACTTTCGTATGTTTAACTCGAGTTAAGTGTGAGTTAAAGGGTAAAATTTATATATATATATATATATATATATATATATCCTTATAAAATTTGATTTTATCAGATATATTTTAGATCTAATGACTGTAGATGACATATTTGACGAAATATTCACCTCGCATCGACGATAACAAATTAAAGAGTATAACCGATTTTTATCTAAACGTAGAATATTCACGATAATAAGCACAGATAAAAGATGTATTTGATAAAATCAAACTTCACGGGAGTATACATGTAAAAATCCCTTAATTTTGATTGTTTGATTACATCTGATATTAAGGTAATACTAGCATTTAGATCGAGTAGATGGAGCTCAATCTAGAAGTCTCTTCTGAACTTTAATAAAAAAAATACTCCAATTTTTTAGTCTCTTTATATAGATTATGTTGGATTTTAAAGTAAGTGATATACGATTTACCGATATTTAAGGCATGAAAATGGTCGAAAACAAATACAGATTCAACATATTCTAATTACGATAAACAAAATAAGGTTTTGATTCTGAAAAATTGGAGCAGACTTTTGGTTCCGATCTAATTTCAATTATCGAAAATGAAACTATTTTTCATAATTATCATAATATTTGTTCTCTTTAAAAATTTTATTGAAAAATTTTATTATATATACTCTTTAACTTTCAAAGTCATTTTAAAACTTAAAAAAATAGAATTGATCAATGGCCACCTTCCTAACTTGGCAAAAATATTTAAGATAAACTTCAAACATATATATATATATATATATATATATAGAGAGAGAGAGAGAGAGAGAGAGAGAGAGAGAAATTGATAATTAAACTCTAAGAAAATCATGAATCAAAAATAGAATACAAAATCTACAGAATATCTGATTTTGATAATTTATCAATAACATTGTATATATATAAATATAAATATAAAAAACTTGCATTACATCAAGATTCCAGAATTTCGGATTCCATTTCCAACCCTACCTACCAAAAGGAAACCCGGAAAAGTCCGACTCACAAAAGAAATAAAAAAAATCAAAAGGATACCAAAAGGACCCCACCTCTGTCTCTCTCTCTGCGACCCCATGTCTTCTTCGCCGACGGTTACTACCCTCCATTCCTATATATATTAAATAAGGTCTTCTCTCTCTAGTCCTCCTCCATGCGTTCTTTCTAGTCCTCCATGCGTACAGGCTAGAGAGAGAGAGAGTGGGAAGGGGAGCCGGGCAGGTGTTCCCAATCCCCTGCACTTGTAATCGAAGCCCCCTTTTGTTGTTGTTGTCTTCACTCGGGCGTTTTTGTTTCTGGACGAGGACAAAGAGAGACCGAAGGGGAGGGGCGACAGAGTAGGGGCAGGAAAAGGGCGGCGGCGGCAGCAAGGAGGAAGAGGGAGCAGGCGGCGACGGAGAGCGTTACCCTGGAAGAGCTGAGGAAGAAGATGGCGGACTTCGCGAAGGAGAGGGACTGGGATCAGTTCCACAGCCCCAGGAATCTCCTCCTGGCCCTGGTAATGCGATTATGCCAAAAAAACCTCCTCCCCCCCCCCCATCTACAAAGGAGACGTCTTTTCTTCTATACATGTCATGATAAGAACTAGAGGTTAACACTTGCATGACAACAGGTTGGACGCTGGCATTGGTGCCAGCGTCGCTCAGGTTGCAGAGAACCCTGAAAGGTGTTCCCTTTTTTCATGGGCTCCCTTTTTTCATGGGCTCTGCTGAATACACCTTTAATCGTCCGTTTCTGGAAGAAAGGAAGTGTCTTTGCACATTATGTCTGCATGGAATATGATTTTTGATGTTCTTCTCTTTCTGCTTTTCCTTCTTTTTATCTTGTTAGTATGTGTTCGCGCGCAACAATATTGTGGAGGATGTGGGGTTCTTTTTCAGGTGGGTACTGGGTAGTAGTAATCTTGAGCTTTTTATGTGACTGTGTTGTGTGGAATTATCATGCTTTGTGCTTGTTTTCGTGGGTAATGGATAGTGTGTGCAGAAGAACCATAAGAAAAGGATGGGATGGTGCAGATGTTAAAACTTAAAAAGAGCTTGAGAGAGGTGATAGAAGGATGCCTTTTTTCCTCATTAAAACACACCACCTTTTGATGAGGCATGGCCAAATATTTTGCAACAATCAAATAGAGAGTACTGGTAAAAATACTTCCTTTGTTTTACTTCCTGTAGAGCCCACCACCCATGGAAAACCCCTTCCCTTTTCTCAAGAACAATATAGATTTGGTTCCTTTCACAGCAAAGCTCTACTTTCTCATCCATGGGTATCTTCTTCTTTCTTTGAACTTTGTAATCCTGCTATGGCTCTTCTTATTTATGTTCACCTCTCTCATCTTTTGCTTTTCCTGTTGCTGATGGTGCTGCTGTATTAAGTTCCTCTTTTGCTCATTAATTGGATGGGGTTTTGATTTTTTTTTTTTTTTTTTGGGGGGGGGGTACTGTCTGATCTGGATTGGTATGGGCAGGTGGGGGAGGTGGGGGAGCTGTCAGAGATATTCCAGTGGAAAGGGGAGGTGCCCAAGGGGCTGCCCGGGTGGAAGGAGGAGGAGAAGGTGCACCTCGGCGAGGAGCTATCGGACGTCCTCCTCTACCTGGTCCGGCTCTCCGACGTCTGCGGCGTCGACCTCGGCCGCGCCGCCCTCAGGAAGGTTGAGCTGAATGCCATCAAGTACCCCATCTCCCATTGCAGGGGCTCTTCCAAGAAGCACACCCACTACACCGACGCCGCCGGCACCGACGACGACACGGTGGGCGGCAGTGCTATTGAGGATCATGACGGCAGCAGCCATGACAAAGATAGAAACCATGCAGATGGTAGTGGGCCGGCGACGCCTTCCGGCGCCGTCATCTGAGGACGACACCTCACGTCATCGTCTTCTTCCCCAACCCATCGTATGTGTCCTCGTACAATTAGACAATCCCATACTTTTTCCTTTTACAGGTTCATCTTTTTTTTTAGGATGGAGAAGTTGCTGACCTGCTGGAAGGCTGACTTGGGTGGGGTGTTGGAGCGCTGCTAGTTTGTTCTTTGGCTGCATGGGCACCATTTTGGGTGGCGTGGGAGATGAACAGGCAGATAAATAGAGACGGATATCTTCATGGCAGGCAAAAGGGATGGTGGGGAGATGTGCTTCACAGATGTTGAATGTAGGAGATGTGTGCTTTCAGTAGGCCGAACTTGTTTCTGATTGACGGGAAGGTACCAAAAAGGGTAAAGGTTGCTGTCTCCTTGTCTTCAACGATGAATGGTGCATCCATGTCTCTCCCAAATTTTGCCTTTTTCTTCTTGTTTGGGCATCATCTGCTATGAGTTTTGCCGCATTGTCCTGCTACCATGTACATCCCATGCCCATCCATCCACACTGAAACCTCCTCATCCTCCTCCCAGCCTGAATGATGAATGACTCTGCCACTGTTATGGTCATGTTTGTCTCAACGTGTGCCAAGGCACAGTGAATAGGTGGTTGTTCTTTGATAACAGGTTAAGGGTGGAGCAAGACGGGTTATCCCGGCGAATTGGCAAGAAAATGGGTAGGGTATCCTGGTGTTAATTTGGGTTTTCTTTGGAATAACTTTTTTTTCTCGAGTCACCTATCCGACCTCAGTTAGGATAATCTTAACAATTTTCAATAGTAAAACAATGAAAAACCGGAGATACCCTGAGTATTAATTGCCCCGGGTTTTTCTATTTCTATTCGATTTTCTAAGAGGGCCTTGGGATTTTTATGGAGACACTATTGGGCATTGCTCTGTTTATTTCCCCCTCTTATCCGGGTACTTTGGATTCTGTTTCTCAGTTGCTCGAGGTCTGTGACTTTGGATTTATTAACTTTGACGGGTGCGTTGGTTAATCGGGTGGGGTTAGCGCACTTGGCCTATGGGTGTTAAATACGCTAACCGATCTCGGTTAACGGGATTGTGTGTGAGGGAGAGACGAGTCACCGCTCTCTCTCTCATGTGCTCTCCTATTTTAATCGCGCGTCAAACATGCCCTAAAGAAGTTTATTCGCTTAAGGTGAGTTAGTCTACCTATCTATTTTTATTCTAATTTCATAGCAATGTTATCTTAATCAGGGTCAGTTAAGATTAAAGACACTTAACTCGGAGTTAACTCATATCAATTTCTCACATAAATATCTTACCCGGCCTTGGTTATGATATGTTATTAAATTAATAATTCTTTCAAACCAAGTATAAGCTAATTTGGGTTTGCCCTGATTAACTTATCTTAACTTGTTATCAAAGTGACGATCGCATGGGTGATTGAACTCTACCTTCTCAAATGCCTCAGTTGGGGGTAAACGTGGAATACCAACTATTTATGAGTTTTTTTAAGTAAATACATCCTCAATGTTAGTTTGGGAAATGATTATTTTATTACTTTTATTTGTTCGAATAAAATAACATTAAAAAATCCTTGAAGTGTCTCTTTGACCGGCATTTTGTGTGTGTGTTTGTGTTAGTGGATGGTCAACGGAGTCAACATAACGGCGCCGAATGCATCTAAAGTTCATTTGGTGCACAGAATGCGTGGACAATGAGAGAGGTTCAATAAGGGTGGGGGCGGAGGCGAGGTGGGAGAGGGCGCACCCCTATAAATAGGATGAGTTATATCCATAGGAGTATCATCGGAAAGAAAACTGAAAACATCGAGAGAGAGAGAGAGAGAGAGAGAGAGAGAGAGAGAGAGAGAGAGAGAGAGAGAGAGAGAGAGAGAGAGAGAGAGAGAGAGAGAGAGGTGAAGGTAAGGCTGATTTTTTTCGTTAGAAAGTCCTACCCTACTAACTCTATAAACTAGTCTATTTAATTCTGTAAGTCTGATCGTCGTGGGAATTGAATCTTATTAGTCACCTGGATGTACATAGAGAGTTTTTACCATCTTCGAGTATGTACAACAGTTTCATAGATTTTTTTCGTTAGAAAGTCCTACCCTACTAACTCTATAAACTTAAACGTTGGGATCCATGCACAGAAAGTGCATATATTATTAATCCAAGCGTTTGTTGCACAGAGTACACCCCTTTTATTTTTTTGGTTGGAAGTCTTATTCCTCTTTTTCTTTTTTCTTTTTTTTTTGGGGGGGGGGGGAGAGGGTTGGGTGTCATATGATCAGAGTTTGCCGCCTCGATCGATCCGTCCGTCCCGATTCATCTCGTTCTAAAAAAAGACTATATATATATATATAATACACATTAAATCATAAAATAAAATAAAAAAGACACGTTATACATAAAATATAATATAATATACTATTTAAATAATAGAGCGACTCGGTGACGACCTATGACCCGGGCATCCCGATCTCGACCTGGGTCGAGTCAGATCGTGCGGGTCAAGACGACCCGCATCGAGTCGATAAACCCTGCATATGACAGTGGAGAGACCTACTCGCGCACAATTGTGCCAAGAAAAACACATGTAAACAGCATAAAAGAGATGAACCATCGCGCTGTTGCACGGGACTACTTCGTTGGATGTCTTACTCTATTAGCCATGTCTAGTATTTCCATAAATCTTTCTAAATCTCATTTATGTGAGATTTGAACCTTTGCCATCTCGATGTACATGGAGTGTTTACCGAGAAAGCCACTCCTTAAATATGCACAAGAAGCACATCTGAGCTGCCACCAGTTTAGCGAGACCGGTTGATGTGCCTGTCAATTAGATGTTATTCCTCACCCAAAGTTATTAACTGTGGAGAAGATGTGATGACTGATTAACTATGTGTTGAGCTTGTTGCTTGAAAGAGCAGTGAAACACTCGACTATTTTGACATTCTTCTACGATCGCTTTGAGAAGTTGGTAAGATAACCCGACAAATGAGAGAGAGAGCGGTGGGTCTCACTCTCTCCTCATATTCGGTCGCGCTCAACGGGGTCGAGCACATTAAACGCACTCGGTTAGCAAAGGCACCCCTAGAGGTTTTTACATATGTATCCTCATAGATTTTAATTTTGTCAAATATACTTCTAAACATATTATCATAAATATTGTTCATTTAAATAAAAATATTACGATTATACCCTTTAATTCACTATCGTCGAGAAAAATATTATGTGAGAAAATATTAGATGATGCCATTTGTAATCGTTAGATCTAAAGATATATTCGATAAAATTAAATTTTACAAAGATATATATTATTACTCTTTAATTGACACTTAACTTACTCATAATATTATCCATATTTTAAAAATATTCATGAAAATATATTCTCAATGAAAAATATATTTAACAAAATTAAATTTTACAAAGATATATATGCAAAAAAACCAATATACCTAAAGCTAACCAAAAATTTTAAGATCCTGCCAATAATCCTAAAACGCTGCGTAAAGAAAACACAAGAAATTTTAG
This sequence comes from Amorphophallus konjac, assembly GCA_022559845.1. Lineage (NCBI taxonomy): Eukaryota > Viridiplantae > Streptophyta > Magnoliopsida > Alismatales > Araceae > Amorphophallus > Amorphophallus konjac. The sequence continues at coordinate 9,146,934 of CM040120.1, forward strand.
ACTCAAACTGAGCCCACGGACCCTGTAGAAGTGGGCTAGCCCAGTAAGAGCATGGGCACTAAAAAGCTTAATTTAGAGTATTGATAGTGTAACGCAAGGGCGACGCTTGAGGGCCCCAGTGGCAAGCCACTGTGGTTGGGCCCTCCCCCACAACAAATTAATTTAATATCATGTGGGCCGATGGCCCACGTATCAGATATTAAACTGATAAGAACAGATACTACACTTGATCTTAGCCAAAAGGCCGAGAAAGGTATGAGTTCTCTCCTTGGCCCGGGGGCTCATCTTGTAGTGGCTTGGTGCTTGTGGTTTTTCTGTATCTTACGATGTGGGACTAAATATAAGCATCTCATCATCCTTCTCTCTCTTACTATTTGGGATGTGTGCAAAAAAAAGAATTCCAAGTTTCTCCCCTGAGATGGCTTCAGAGTTGCTGTGGGAAAGCTGTCTCCGAGTTCGTATGGGACATTGGTTCATTTAAGAATCCATGAAACGTTTCTAGTGATTAAAACATTGATAGGCTTTTCATATGCCTTTCTCCTTGAAAGAAGAAAAGTTGGGTACGACTCCATTTGATAGAAACATCAAGTTGGGTATGGATCAACTCGAACACTCAGACTCAAGACTACGCTAAAACTGAAGAAAAAGAATTGCAGTCACATGAAACATGCACGTCAAGCCAAATCCATCGAGACCAAACTTTGTCTAGCTCAAGCGCCACTCCTGACCGAAGAATGGATTGGACAACAAAGAAGCCTGTGGCAAACGCACTGAGTATTGTTCTTGTCTCGAGGGCCCGTACCCCTTGCTATCCTGACCCCCTTCCTGTTCCCGTTAGCTTGCATTTGGAAATGACGTTGGGAGTAAGCCTGGAGATTTTAATCGTTGAAATATATCTCTGTTACGGTTTGACGGATCGGCCGTATCGGCCGTATCGATCATTTGTCGGAATGATACGATAACATTACGTATCAAGATAATATGAAAGAGTTTGATGAAATTTAGTTCCAATGTCAACATTGAAGGAATATCTTTCAGTCAATTTAGCCCACATTTGGGTCTTCCTTATAAGTTGGGTGACAACGTGCGGAGATATTTACAATATTGATTCTTGAGGGATATGAACCCAAGTTTGTTATTGGTGAGGAAAAAAATGCATGTTGAGTTTAGATTTTTTGTGTGCTCAAATTTAGGATTATCACACTCCTAATAGATTTGAATATCAATATGTTAAATTTTTCATCATCAAAAAATTAAATAAAGACGGTTATCTTGAACTACGAGTTAATTAGGTGCAATTACTCTTATGTTGATTACATGGTACTTACTTCTAATAGCCATCCTTCCGTGAACACAATTGGATAATCGGAATACCTTTACATTGGCCACCAAATCAGAGTGCGTCTTGTGATAGAATTTACTTACTTCAGTAAATTCAATGTACTCTTATCAAAGTCAAGATGAGGAGTTATCTGAACTTCAGTAAGCTCTACCCGAGCAAATCCAGATACACTGACCATAGGTGACAATAGAACACCCTCCTCTCTTCTTTCTCCCAATGTATTTTTTGTAAATCTTTTATCAATACAATTTACCCTCTTTGGACGAACCCTGTTATGTGTTCCTTTCATGTATCTCATGTATGATGTGTGGTATACTGTTTAGGGGGTGATAATTGATCACTATAAAGGAGGAGTATATATCAACTTCCTCCTACCAACCTATGTACTTCATAGGAAAATCACTATCTCAGGGGGGGAACTAACACACTTCTCATTCCTTTTTGGTTTTGCCAAAATGGGAGAGAAAATATTAAAATCCCTACATATTTGTCAACTTAAGCGAATTTTAATATTTCTAGGAGAGATTATGTAAAATGTAAATTTATCAATATTTTGTCATAACAAAAAAAGAGGAGATTATTGGGAAAATATTTTTTCCATAAATTTATTATTTTAGATTATAAAAAAACAATTATTCATCTCAATTCTACTGAATCAATTTACAAGTTTAATAAAATTAAGATATCCATACACTTAAATCAGAATCAATTAAATATCTGAGATAGAATTAAATAAATTGAATATCGTATAAGTAAATAAGATAATGAGTGATAAACGATATATCGTCCAATAAAACTTAATATAGATGATATTTCGTCTAATGAGTAAAATGACAAGAAACTGAGTTAGATGATCTTCCTTTATATCTCTAGGATAGACGAAAGTTTAGACGATACATCATTTAACATAAATAGGGTAGACGTAAGATTAGATAATACATCGTTTAAGTGAAAACGGATAAATATAAGATTAGATGATATATCGTCTAAGTGAAAAATAGATAGAATGAAGATTAGATGATAGGTCGTCTAAATGAGAATAGATAGACGTAAGATTAAACGATACATGATCTAAGTGAGAATGGATAAGAGGAAGGTTAGACGATACATCATCTAAGTGAAAAATGATAGATGATATTCCGTCTAAGTGGGTAAAGTAGCATTAGACGATATTTAATCTAAAGTCTCTAGTTAGACAGAACATTAGACGATACATTGTCTAAGTCAGAAAAGGTAGATGATGCAAGAGCCGACATACGAATCTCCGTCTAAGAAGAAAACGACAAAAGCACAAATTAGACGATGCATCATTAAATTGAAGAAAAGTATTAGATGAATTTCGTCGAACTCATAATAGACGATGAGCTAGATGATATTTTGTCTAAGTGAAAAATGGAAAAGCTCAAAGTAGACAATACATCGTTAAATTGAAGAGAAGCATTAGACTAAATTTTATCTAATTCACGATAGACGATGAATTAGATAATATTTCGTCTAAGTGAAAAGCGATAAAAACTATGATAGACATAATTTAATCTATCAAGTTGAAATATTAGACGATTCATGCTTCGTCTAATAGAAGTACAGATAAGCGAAACATGATAGGATACTTCGTTTAAATGAAAAACGACAAAAATCAATAATAGATGATGCATGCTTCGTCTAATATAAAAAGTAAAAGCAGAATGCTTAGATGAATGGGTAGACGATACTTTATCTAATTTCATTAAAGATAAAATCTCGACACCTTAATTTTATTTTCCATTCAAATAGATGATATATTATCTTTTTGACTTGATCAAATATATATATTTCTCTTGACTATGCTAAACAACAAACTATACAGCAAAGTGCCTACACAACACTAAAACTCTACAGTGTCATGCACGTAAATTATACTCACATAATTTAAAATCTTATTAACGACTTTTCCAGTAAAATCATTGACACTGATATTGTCCGAACTACGACGCTTAATAGTCAACTTAACAATATGTTTACATTAAATGCATAGTATATGTTGGGATACTTTTTTATTTTCTATACATCTAAAATATATTACATAATCTTCTTGTGCACCACCCAATCCCGTGAGATATAGTTTTATGTGTAAAACTTACATTATTTTTTACAAATTTTACTAACACCAGCGCTTGCATTTTGAATTTGCTTACCTTAACTTACGTCCCTGCATGGGAGAAATATTTTCAGTATTATTTCAAGCATACAGATGGCAATAATCAGGGGGCAGGTTACATAAAAGAAGAAAGATGATTGACAGATGTATATTCGACAATAGATGGTTTGATTCACATGTTATCTTAAGATCGTCATGCACTCATTCACAAAGTAGGTGGAAGCGTAGTAGCCAATCAGATCTGTTAAATATTATGACTGGGATCTGATTATTGAAGGTAAATGTATCTAATAGATACAATGAAAATCGAAGCTATAAATAACCTAGAGTTCCATAAGAACATGGATCGAGTTAATTCTATTGAGCATAATGATTAATCATCTTCAACCAGCAAGATGATCCATGAGCATAAGATTTCTGCGCATTCAAGTCAACGAGAGACTTTACCGTATTGAAAACACCATCCCAAAACTCTCTCTCTCTCCGGGAAGCATTGAAGAGGAGGAATCTACATGTCTATGACACTCCTACCATTCTCCTCCTCTATCTATTTATCAGTTAATTCATTTTTCTTCACATATTGTAATTTTCACCATCTGTTCAACAGGGAGCACAACTGTGGATTCTTGAATCTGTCGAAATTGATAGTGTATAGAACATTAGTTGCTCTTGGAAAACCAGTACTAGGTGTGCTAGGTTAGTCTGCTGATATCGTAGAAATCAACTGGGTGACTAGTTTTTGGAAACTAACCAGTGCGAAACCACTAGAAAAACTAAGTCACGTGGGTGACTGTTGGTTCTCTGTGACCGTAATAATAGCTGGGATTACTACGTATGGAAACTGGTTGTAAGGTTCACTGAGACATGATAAGATCAGTTAGGGAGCTAGACCCGGAAAAACTAGCGGATGTTGATATAGTTAGTGAAAACATTTGTGGATTGTAAGGAGATTGGACGTAGATCTGTCAAGAAGGACGTATCAAATCAGTATAAAATCTTTACGTCATTATGATTTGTTTACGATTCTACGTTTTTATTTTTATTATATTTAAATATTAAATTTCAATATATAATTATTTTATTTGATATGTCTATTCACCCCCTCTAAAGTGTGTCAGGCTACTACCAGGTAGAGATAAGCTCGCTGTGTTGGAGGTTCTATCGGGTTATGTACCGTATCAAGCAACTGTTCATGGCGTGGACGATGCAGTAGCGGTGGGCAATCTCGGCCTCAATAGCGTCTGCCTCCACTCGAGAGCCGACGTTAGCTGCATAGCCTAGTTGCTCGACCTCTTCCAAATGTGGAGGGAGCTTGAGGCTGATGCCGGTATAGTTGCCAAACCCATACGACAGGTGGTGATAGCAGAAGCAATTTGGTGTCCAAGAATACGTGCCAATAAGGGCTTCTCTTTGTAGAGGAATCCCGTGGGAGCTTCGAGGCCAATGATGATTCTGAGATCATCATCTGCATGGGTGGGAGAGAGGGGGCGTCGTTGGAGGTGGAGAGTGGAGGCTGCAATGGTGATCTCTGGAGAGTGGAGGCTGCAACGATGATCTCTCTCTCTCTCTCTCTCTCTCTCTCTCCCCCCGTTGGGGGATCATCGGAGTCAGAGGAGAAATTAACCCCCTTCAGAGCAGGGCATGTTTTCTCTCTCTCTCTCTCTCTCTCACTCTCACTCTCTCTCCTCCACTCTCTCTTCCCCCCTCCATAAGTAAGGGTACGTACTACACATGGGTGAAGTTTAAGTCCGTATGGATTAGCATTTCTGCGTACGATGCAGTATGGGGTAAACATGAACCTTTCAGTGTGACATCAAAGATGGTAAGGATTTTATAATAAACAATTATATTTTTGATAAGAAATAATTAATTATATTAAAAATTAAAATATAAATACTATTATTTGTAGAGATTAAATATATATATATATATATTAGACTTCCCTTCCTTAATAAAAGAAAAGCTCTGAAGACTGCACACGTACAGTACGTGTAGCGATGTAGTAAAGGATGACCGTGGAGATGGGGACCCACCCATGCGTCAGCATTTTTAGCAGGCGGCTCTCATCTCGACATCCCCACCTCCCCCGCGCCGCCGACCGGCTGCGTGGTATCGGGGATCTGCAGACCAAAAACATAAAAAGTAGCCTCGGCACCGCCACCCTCCTGCCAGGCTGTCACGTCGGTCCTCTGTAGTGATGTGCGAGTCTTTTCATGAGGGTAGCCCAGTTGTAAACAATGATCTTAGAGAGAGAGAGAGAGAGAGAGAGAGAGTTACAAGTTATTGCGGTAAGGATCCGATTTGTTAACGTTGGAACTATTTAACGGGTCGGACCTAATTCAGGTATAATTGATCGTAAAAGTCTACGAGGTCGGATTTAACTTGACTATTGCACTAACTTGTAACTCTCGATCTCGACCCTACTCAACTTAACAAATTATATACATATTTTAAAAAAATTAATAAAATTAATATATATATATATATATATATATATATAATTTATATTTAAATATTATTTTTGACATGATTAATTAATATTTCATTATAATAAAGAGGTAGAATATATTTTTTCGCAGATGGACAATGTTATGGAGCTCTCAATTTTTTTTGGTTAATGTTGTATAAATTTTAATTCAAAATCTAAATAATTGATGAGTCATTCGAGCCCATTGGAGCTGGCCCAAAAGTTCAAATCTGGTCCGATTCTTTAATAGCCCATGCTTTTAAGTTTGATTAAAGATCCACGGGTTAAAAAAAGAGGTGGTGGCATAATTAGATGTCAGGTTAGGTATGTGAGGCTGTCAGACTAATTTGGCCCACTAATATATCTAGTTAACATACAAATAAAGGAGTGATCGATCTAATGTATTTTATGATTTTTTTTGTATGAAAATTATTATTAGAGGTGAATTTATAAAAAAAATTATTCTTAAAAATATATTAGCAGATATATCATTGCGTAAATTTAAATTATATAAAAATATCATATTTATTTGTAGACAACTAGACATAACGTTTCTTTTTATCAAGAATTTGTAAAAAAATTACGTTTAAGTGATATTTATGTATTATTTGAATTAATCCAATGACATATCTGTTAATTTATTTTTTAAAATAATATTTTTATAAATACATCTCTAATAATAATTTTATGTAAAAATCTTTATATTTTAGTAGATTTTCCAGTGATTCTAACTTTTGGATGATGGGAAGTATTATATGTTTAGTGCCACTAGCTTGAGTGAAAATTAATATAAGATGTTCGAAACTCAAGTTTCTACGAACGGGAGACCATCTCTAAAGCAATCAGCGTCCAACTAATTACTGATATATTACAAAAGTAGTAAGGCCGCATTTGATAGGATTTTTGAAGGGGATTTTAATTATTAAATTTTTTTATAAGATTTAAAATAAACTAAATGTGTCGGTTAAATCTCAATTAATGTGTTCCGGTATAAAATGAACTAAAGAGGGGGGGGGGGTATTTTCGTCAATTAAATAATGGTTATTATTTAAGGGCTTTGAAGTTTGAAATGGCAAATGTCGCGTGTGAACTTTCAAAGTGCGAAGTACATCATCCCGAGGGGGTCACCGAGACGTCTTTCTGTCTGGTGTAGCCGCTCAGGGGAAGCGCATCGGTGGAACATCCAGTGGGGGGAGCTCCCGCCGAGAACTCCTCCCCCCTCCTCCTCTCCCTCTCGAGGGAGGCCTTTGTTCAGGTGAGTTCTACGGGACTCTACTGAGATTTTGTCAGGTGAGTTTTCCCTAACTCACTTGGAACCTATCAGGGAAGCCCTCCGAGTCTCCCCAGGAATCCATCTCTTCTTATCTTCTCCTTCGTTCAGCCTCCTCTGTCCACCGTTTTCATTTGTATTTTGGTGCTCGCTACTGTTGAAGACCACTCCATTTTGCATCCAACCCGTGCTGTCAACCCCGGTCCAACTTACCGCCTCTCCCTCCACCTCCGCTTTCCTCCCCCATCCAGCCATGTTCCTGAAGCTAGTTGTTCTTTTGGGCGATCGTCGAAGCATGGGTCAATCTCTTCGCGAAGTGGATTGTGGGCTTCTGCCCTCGGCCTCTAGGGAGCTCGGAATTTCTGCGTTTATCCCCCTTGCATCCACCAGGATGCTTACTACCCGAGTCTCCCTGTCTCACTGCCTCCCGCTTGTGCGGTTCAGCAGCTTGCGCTCCTCAAGGTCGGTTTCTGCAACCTTCGATGCAGCCGCCTCGTCCGAGCGGGTTCCAGGAGCTCGCGACTTCGTTGGGCGTCTTCAATCACTACAGTGCCCTGTTTTAATGTTTTCTTATTGTGATGGGAAGTTAATAGTAATGGTCAGGACAGAGCTCTCGAGTTCGGAGTGGTCTCGAGACTTCTCTCTGTATGCTGCTTTTCGATTGCTATGAAATGAAATGCGTGTTTTATGCCAAAAAAAAGTACATCATCCCGACAAATCTCATCCTCCGTAGATACTCTTATGGAGGAGAGATTTTAAATTTCTTTTCTTCCTTCAAAGTCATACCAAACGCGGCCTTAATATCATAATGTTACTAAATTCCTAAGCCTTGACTTTGAAATGACCATTAGAGAGTTATCTTCCTCCCCCCCCCCCCCCCACCTCGCTCAATCACTTATGAGAGGGCCCTCGCCAGTCACTGAGAGGGCCTCTCATGGTTGTGTGGTTTTGTAGGACTTGAACTTAGACTGTAGTCTCCCTTCAAGACTAAGGCTGCATTTGGTACAAATTATGGGTGAGATTTCATAGATTTTAATTATTGAAATTCCTGATATCCTTATGATACGTTCCAAATGAATTATAACACTTAAATTTCAGGGATTTTCTAATTAAATAAGAAAAAAGACACTAGGGGATGGGAGAAGAAAAATCAATAGAAGCTCCCAGGAGCCAACTCTGGGCAGATTTTCTATTTAACCCACCCCAAAACAATGTTTAACCATGTTTAAACCCCCCACCAACCATGGAATGCGACCTGGGATTAGAAGTGCACTTCTGACTAGGTGATTTTGACTTTTCAATTTTAATTAGTGATATTAACGATATTATTTATAATTTTTTTTATTTCTATAATGTATTTATTTAGAGAATATATTTAAAAATTAAAACTTAAAAAATAAAAACAAACATTAAAGTGAACATCAACCTTAAATCATAATTAATGATATTTTTGACTTTTTAATTAGTGACATTAATGATGTTATTTATGAATTTTTTATTTTCAAGATATTTTTATTTTATAGAATATATAAACAATATTTTAAAATTTTAAATAAAATAAAAATTAAAGTGTACAGTAACCTTAAATTGTTATTAGTGATATTTTTATTTTTGAATTTTAATTAGTGACATTAACGATGTTATTTATATTTTCAGTGTATATTCATTTTATAGAATATTTTAAAATTTAATAAAAAATAAAAAATATAAAGTGAACAGTAACTTTATTTTTAATTAAATATCTGCACTGTTCACTTTAAAGTTTTTGATTTTTTGATTTTTAAAATATTTTAATAAATTTTATAAAATAAATATGTCTCCAAAATAAGAAAAATTTTAAAATTACCATCATTAACACTACTAATTAAAGTTTAAACGTGTCAAAAGTCTTTGTGTAATTAAATACGGGGAAAGTTTATTTTTAAAAATATGTTCAATAAATTCTACAGAATAAATATGCCATCAAAATAATAATAATTTATATAAAAATATCAGTAACCCTACTAAATGAAATTTTAAAGTGCCAAAATGTAAAAATCATAATTTAAAACTCCCTCCTCATAAGTTTACACGAATGAACCAAATGCAATTTTATCTTCCTGCAAAATTTGTACAAATTGCCGTGATTTGTGCCGTTATAAGATTTTTTAAAAATCTCCGAAACTTAAAAGGCCACTTTAATAATGGGATGAGTTAGGGGCGGGTGGCTCACCTCTAATCCACCTCGTGTGGTTTATACCATCTCTTTAGTTGAAGTGAAAAAATTTAAAATTATCTTTAGCCAACCTAGGTTAAGATAAAAAGAGTCAAACCAAGATTAAATCGTCTCACCTGAGATAACTCACCCTAATCCAACTTATCCTTCTATCAAAGTGGCTCAAAGTGTTTTCAAACGTCACCTAAGACTAGTGGGACTATCCGAAGGAACACCGAGACTCAATAACATCGTATATTTTTTATGTCTACAAGAAATATTTGTCATAAAAAATTCTTTAAAGTCAAAATATCTGGTGAAGGAAATAATGTATTTGAAATTTATTTGTAACCATCGTCGGATAGAGAAAATGGGGTGATCATTTTCCATTAATTAATGTCGGGGACTCAATGAATTCCAACAGGATTTTGTTAAACAGAGGTTTAATAAAACATAATTTTATTATATTCCATCCATGACCAGTTCAATGAGAAACGGTAATAATAATTTAATGATTCCTTAGAACTAATAATAATAATTTATTCCTTAGAACTAATAATAATAATTTAGTATTATCTATTATCTTGTTCAAACCAGGGTTTGCCGACCCGCGCGACCCGGTCTCGGCGCGGGACGGGTCAGGTCGGGCGGGTCGCACAGCGACCCGATCCGCCCCTTTGGCTCTCGACGCGATTTTTTGTGAATTTTTTTAAAATTTTTAATAAATTTATTTTGAAAGATTAAATGTTATATATATTTAAAAATATTAGAATGTAGAGTTTATTTATGATAACAGATCCATGCTACATTATACATAATAAATTATATAAAAATTACATATTACACTGCTTAATTAAACATCCTATTATATATAATACATAAAAATTTATTTCAATTACTAAATATATAAAAGGAAACAGTGATATAATAATGGCATTCATTCATGAAGTATAAAATATAAAAACTCACTAATCCTCGTCCATGTGTGAAGCCCGAATCCCAAAACTCACTCATCCTCCTCATCTGTGTAACCCGAATCTCAAAACTCACTAATCCTCATCATCAGTGAAGCCCGAATCCCAAAACTCATCATCAGATACATGAGACTGATCACCCGTATAATCTAACTCTATCCTAGTGGGTGGAGGTACATGTGGGTGGGACTGAAAATATATAACCATTTGCACAAATGATGGGTCGTGTGCTGCGGTGGAGGGTACATGAAAATCTGTAAAAAAAGTCATCACTACATCGATAGCTTCAATTCTATCATATGCGACTGGTGCTGGTGCTGGTGCTGGTGCTAGTGCTGGTGCTGGTGCTGCTCGAACTCTGGATGTGGAGGAAGTTCCTGCTCCGCCCTGTGCTCGTGGTGGAGGTACCCGGGACGTAGAAGAAGATGTCCTCGGTGTGCTACGAGAACCGTATCTATCCTGTAACTGTGTCCGAAAGGAATGTCGAACATCTCCCGGAACTCGGTCGCATGCACGAACATCGCGTCCCACTCCCGCAAGGTGCTCCGCAAACCTGTATATGCCGGTGACGCGATGTTCGCAGTATCTACAGTGCACATGTCCATCACCCTCAACAGAGTATCCATGTTCCCACGCAGGGTGACGTCGTCCGTCCATGATGACCTGCAAATGATGTAAAAGTTTACATTAGTGATTTCAATGACAAGTACAGAACTCTATATATGAAGAAATCTGTAATTAATTATTAGTTAGTTATAAATGTAACCAAATGATACATACTAATAAAGACTATAGACCCAAACTGGGCCAGTGCCCATCTCCAAACAATCTGACATTAAATGTGGTCCGCAGATAGGACAGATAGTCTTCATAGCGCATTGAACCTGAATAGTTCTCCCAGTACATGCGTACGTAGTATTCATACTCCTGCGAACCTTGTGCGTACACGACCTCTACTGACGTAGCTGTGGCATAAGGATATGGATACGATGGGAAAAATGAACTACTGTTATCTGAGTCGCCATGATACATCGGCTGCTGCGGCCATGACCGTCCATACGAGCTTCCAGATCCCTGGGAGTCATGTGTGCTCATCCTCTCAAAATCAGACAACATGCCTTGATAGCTTGTACTGTCTGCAACCGAACTTGTGTGCTCATCCTCGGGAGTCATGTGTGCTCATCCTCTCAAAATCAGACAACATGCCTTGATAGCTTGTACTGTCTGCAACCGAACTTCCATAGTAGGGATCCCAATGATCAGCTGCCCGTCTCGTCCCTGCGGGTGGAGCACCGTGGTCCTCATCTTGCGTGGCATGTGTGAAGTGCTGCTCCTCTGTCCATGCGCCATGTTGACGGTCCCCACGACCTCTACTATGACCACTGCTGTACTCTCTACCACCAGCACTAGTATTCTCACGAGGACTGCGTTGGTCACCTTGAGAACCACCACCTCCATGGGATGAAGACCCTGTGGGTGTACTATCAGCATCGGAGTCATGACTCCCACTAATGCGGGGCTCAACAGAGGGCTCGGGAGTGTCGTCATCTGCATTGGGATCTAATGTCTCAATGTCTGTAATATCTATCGGATTTAATGGTGGTCCCTTGTCCTTCTTGCTGGTGAATAATGTGGTCCATGATGATTTTTTCTTCTGTGGAGCAGGGGGCGGCATACATGCTGCATGTTGTGTCCCTCTAGATGCCTGAGAAGCAGAAGCCTGCTTAGATAATTTTTTAATTTACTTTCTATTGTGTAAGTCTGTACGTATACCTGAGAAGACTGATTGGGTGCCTTAGCCTTAGATGTTGAACGTCGGGGCGCAGCAGACTGAGATGGTTGTTTCGATACTACCGAAGACTACACAATTGAAAGAAGAATATATTCAAGTACCAATGAATTATATATTAACAAATATAGAAATGACAATATAATTTCACCTCTCTAAATGAGGAACTCCCCCTAGCCTCTCTTGAAGTGGATAACCTTCTTGGTTCCGCAGATATTGAATGTCGCGGTGCAGCAACTCGGGACCACTGTTCTCCCGCAATGTTGTCATTTGTCGGACCGACCTGCAATATATTTCTTACATCATCATACATCAATCTATGACTACGCTATCTAATGAAATTTGCGATTCGATTTCCATGTATTAATTCACCTGAGGTGGCGCTTGACGCTCAAAAATTGGAGGTTGTATCAATCGCTCCCATGCTGTATCATCGTACGCATACGATGTGTCTCCACCACCAATGACGAGGTCTTCATCTAAATTAACTTCATCATCACGTCCCGTTGCTGAGTCGTCACCACCCAAATGCACATGGGTGTCATCTCCCTCCCCCACTGCCTCTTGTACAGCCGATGCGAGAAAAGTATTAGGCCGTGGTGTCTCGCCAGGTTCTTCAGCCTCCTCGTCCAATTCTGCCTCACCACGCTCGGTTGTGGCTCTTGCAACCCATGCTACCATAGGGTCATCATCGTCTCGCAAGTACACAGCATCCGTTGGGTCGTAATCTCCCTCTCCTCTCCTTGTATCCATTTGTACATGCCGGACCTTTAGCCTCATGTTGTAATGAACATACACCATTTTATCTAGCCTGCGGTGTGTTAGCCTATTCCTCAGCTTAGTATGCAAGAAGGAGAACGTCGACCAATTCCGCTCACACCCACTCGACGAGGATGTTTGCGATAGAACTCTCATTGCGATCTTCCTTAATACGGGTGCACTTGTGCCGTAATTTAGCCACCACTCAGCTGTGTTTAAGACAGATCACGTACAATATAATAATTAGATGTAAAAATTACTTCTCGAGACATAGAAGGTACATTGTGAAGACACATTACCTGGGTCGAGTCTATCACGACTGGCCATGGCATTAGGTGTCGCAAATGAACCAATTCCCTCTCTAAATATTTTCATCTGCATTATCAAAAAATATGAAGTGTATAGTTCATTTAATATTGTCAATGTTAAAATATCCAAGTATACCTCATTCAACGCATCAGCAGCATCTATTGGGGTGAAAGATAATCGGTCTACCACAATGTTGACCGATTCTATCAACGTATCGTCATAAGCAAGGGCCCGAGCATATTGGAAGGCCGGATGTAGATAGTATGCTGCAATCGTAAGACAATGAATTACATATTAGTATCAACTGAAAATCACAGCTCATTGATTGGACGAGAATGTAAGTGTTTACCTGCCATGTGAAGATCGCGGCTCATTTGTCTGTCCCATCTGTCCTCCACAATCTTTAGAATGGTGGGTCCATATTTTTTGGACGTTGTAAGGATCTTCCGCTTGGCTGCTTCTATTTTGCTGTACACCAACCCCATGGTTGGTACTCTATCCCCATTCACGCATCGTAGAACCTCATACAGTGGCTCTATCAATGACACTAATACCTTCACTCGTTCCCAAAAATTCGAGGTGTTGACAATCCCCTCGACCTCCGCCCCTTCACGTGAAGCAGCAAAAGAGGAACTCAGCCAGGTCTCACCTCTAAACATTTGCTTCAACCCATCCTTGTGCTTCAATAGGCTCTGTAATACGATGTAGTTGGTGGCAAATCGTGTGATGCCAGGCCTCAACAGTTCGCCGCCACAGTGCTCCCTCATCAATGCCAATACAAGTGTGTGGTTGTAGATATATTTCGTGATTTTTTGTGCCACATCGACCACAGATTTTACCATACGAAGCTGCCCAATCTCCTTCAGCATCAGATCTACACAATGTGCTGCACAAGGGGTCCAGAAAATGTGCCGTTTTTTCTTCATTAGCTCCTCCCCAGCCTTCTTATAGTTCGACCCATTATCAGTCACCACTTGTACAATGTACTCCTCCCCAATCTCAGTCACCACTTGCTCCATCAATGACAAAATATATTGGTGACTGTGAATTTGACTAGACGCATCCACTGATTTGTGAAAGAATACATGTCTGTCACAATAAACAAGGAAGTTGATCAGGCTAGATTTTGTGGTACCTGACCATCCATCACACATCAGTGTGACTCCGTACTTTATCCATTTCTGCTTGAATGAGTCAATGTAACTCTTGATCTCAGCAACTTGTTCATCAAGGTATACGCCAGCCAATTCTCTCGCTGTAGGTGGCTGCACGTGTAGCCCAAGGACCTGTGCTTCCTGAAACATTGGCTTGTAGTAAGGGCTATTGGCTACATTGAAAGGCAGACCCGCGTGGTGCCACCATTTTGCAACAGTCTGACCAAGTTTCCATTTAGGTCCCTTCTGACCATACGCATCGTCCATCCTCGTTTGCTTGCCATGCTCTCGGGATAGTGCACCGGGCTCCACATCTTCAATGTTGATCGATTGTGTCCTTTTTCTTTGTGTCCCCGAGTCACCAGTCAATAAACTCCTTATGCCTCGTGATTGTCGAGTCGTAGATGAACCACCACTCCCTGATGCTCCGGTCCTCGCGGCCTCGCGACTACGGACTATAGTCTCCTCGGGATGTCTTGACTCATCCCTGCTCTGACGTAATGCCTCACGAAGCTCTGCTTCGTATGGATCGTTCACAGTGACATACACATTAGCCTGCTCAGTACATGCTTGTTCGTCTTCGTCACTGGGTGTCCATGCACATTCCTCCTGGTTGCTGCCACTTGGGCGCCCGCTCACTGCCGCTTGATCCCTTTTCTTCTTTTTTTCCTTTTCTTGCATCTCAGCTCTCTTCTCACGCAGGTGCCTAGCCATTGCAAGTTTCACATCTCTAGGCACATGGGTACACCCAGCAACCTCAGAGTATCCTGCCCCGGCTCCTCCTGTCAAATGCTTCTTCAACCGAGACACCCCTCCTCCCCGGTGTTCTATTTTACAATAGTTACAACGCCAACACCTACGGTTGCCATCCAACAAAACTCCGTGTGACCACCCAATATCACTTGTTCGTTCCTTAGGAGCCATAGAGTGCTAAGGCCTAAAATTAAGAAATTCAAATTATGAAAATATATTATTTGTCATCTACAATTAACATTGAACATAATTTCATTATTTACGTACCATGCAAGACTAAATTCAATATTTAATACATGTTAATATAATTTAGTTCAAAATAATATCATTATTTCTATAACAAACATATAAGGTTAATATTTATAATTAATACATATACATTAACTTACATGACATAATTAGATATTTAAAATATAACTAATTAGATATTTAAAATTACATCTCTAATTAAATTACATGGCACATATAAATTATAAACATCTCTAAATAATTTACATTATATATATAAATTATCTTTAAAATTATTTAGAAAATAGTAAACACTAAATTTATATTTACATTAAAAATATATCCATACACATTATATTTTTACATTATGCAATTAAATTAACTAATATACATTATATATTTAAAAATATTTTACATCTACAACTAATAATGATATTAATATCATTACTTCTACAACATACAAGATTAAATTTAAAATTTAATACATCTAAATTAAATCTAATATTTAAACATGAATTGAATAACACATCAAAAAATAAATTTATATCTACAACATGAATTAAATATTATTTATATTAATTCTACAAAATGAATTAAATAATACATCAAATATATGATATTTATACAACATCAATTAAACAAAAATTATATTACTTATATAACATGAATTAAATAATATATTATTATTAATATTAAATAATATAATAAAATATTTTTCTATATTTTTTAATTTAAAAAATAAAAAAAATAAACACCCCCCCCCTCCCCCTCACCGCCCCCCACCGGTGGTGGGGGCGGCGGTGCAGACGCCCCCCCCCCCCTCACCCTCACCGCCCCCTACCTCCGTGCAGACGCCCCCCCCCTCACCCTCACCGGCCCCCCTCCGTGCAGACGCCCCCCTCCCCTAACCGCCCCCACCTCCGTGCAGACGCCCCCGCCCCTCACCCTCACCGCCCCCCCTCCGTGCAGACGCCCCCCTCCCCTCACCCTCACCGCCCCCCACCTCCTTGCAGACGCCCCCCCTCCGTGCAGACGCCCCCCTCCCCTCACCCTCACCGCCCCCCCTCCGTGCAGACGCCCCCCTCCCCTCACCCTCACCGTCCCCCACCTCCTTGCAGACGCTCCCCCTCCGTGCAGACGCCCCCCTCCCCTCACCCTCACCGCCCCCCCTCCGTGCAGACGCCCCCCTCCCCTCACCGCCCCCCACCTCCGTGCAGACGCCCCCCCTCCGTGCAGACGCCCCCCTCCCCTCACCCTCACCGCCCCCCACCTCCTTGAAGACGCCCCCCGTCCGTGCAGACGCCCCCCCTCCCCTCACCCTCACCGCCCCCCACCGGAGGTGCAGACTCCCCCCCCTCCCCGCCCCCCACCGGCGGCGGTGCCAGTGCGATCGCCGGTCGTCACCCCCCCACCCCCCTCCTCACCCTAAAACAAAAAATTAGGGCACCTACCTCTGATCGCCGGTCGTCGCCGCCGCCCGGTGCCGTCCGCCGTCGTCCGCCGTCGTCCGCCGCCGCTCTGCACCGCCCACACCTACCGGCCACCGCCTTCAAGCCGCTGCGGATGGCAGACCCGCCCGCACCCCGGCCCGCTATATGGGCGACCCGGCACGTACGCGCCGTCCCGCACGAACCACACCGTGCGGTCCACTGCGTCCCGGCCACGACCCACAGCCCGTGCGACCCGGCGCCCGCCTTGGTCGGGTCGGGTCGTGCGGGTCGAGCCGAGACGGCAAACCATGGTTCAAACAAAAAGTAACACTGACGCTAGAAATATAATTTGAGTTAAGGACATTTTACATTGGACATAAATAGATTACTCATATGGGAGGTAAGATTATTACAACGAGAATCTCGCGTCCCAGCGCGGTGGTTTGTCTCTTCCTCAGTGGTACCCGTTAATCTCTCCCCCCTAAAATAAAAAAAATAGAGTACCTGTAAAAAAAAGTTATGAAAGTGAGCCTCCAATAAACTAGCTCAAATGATGAATATTCAATTGCGTACAAGTGACTTCTAACGTTAATTTAGGAGATTTATATATATATATATTCTCGTAAAGTTTAATTTTATCAAATATATCTCTCATCTGAATATATTATAATAAATATTTTTAATATATAAATAATGTCATGGTTATGCTCTCGTCGTAACTCCTTAATGTTTAACCTGAGTTAAATGTGAGTTAAAGAGTAATATTTATATATATATACTCTTATAAAATTTAATTTTATCAAATATATTTTAGATTTAGTGACCGTAGATGATATATTTGACGAAATATTCATCTCCCATCGACGGTAACAAATTAAAAAGTATAACCGTAATATTTTTATCTAAACGTAGAATATTCATGATAAAATGCACAGATAAAAGATGTATTTGATAAAATTAAACTTCATGAGAGTATACATGTAAAAATCCCTTAATTTTGATTGTTTGATTACATCTGATATTAAGGTAATACTAGCATTTAGATTGAGTAGAAGGAGGTCAATCTAGAAGTCTCTTCTGAACTTTAATAAAAAAAATACTCCAATTTTTTAGTCTCTTTATATAGATTATGTTGGATTTTAAAGTAAGTGATATACGATTTACCGATATTTAAGGCATGAAACTGGTCGAAATCAAATACAGATTCAACATATTCTAATTACGATAAACAAAATAAGGTTTTGATTCTGAAAAATTGGAGCAGACTTTTGGTTCCGATCTAATTTCAATTATCGAAAATGAAACTATTTTTCATAATTATCATAATATTTGTTCTCTTTAAAAATTTTATTAAAAATTTTATTATATATACTCTTTAAATTTCAAAGTCATTTTAAAACTTAAAAAAATAGAATTGATCAATGGCCACCTTCCTAACTTGGCAAAAATATTTAAGATAAACTTCAAACATATATATATATATATATATATATATATATATATATATATATATATGTATATATAGATATAGAGAAATTGATAATTAAACTCTAAGAAAATCATGAATCAAAAATAGAATACAAAATCTAAAGAATATCTGATTTTCATAATTTATCAATAACATTGTATATATATAAATATAAATATAAAACACTTGCATTACAATTTACATCAAGATTCCAGAATTTCGGATTCCATTTCCAACCCTACCTACCAAAAGGAAACCCGGAAAAGTCCGACTCACAAAAGAAATAAACAAATCAAAAGGTTACCAAACGGACCCCACCTCTGTCTCTCTCTCTGCGACCCCTCGTCTTCTTCGCCGACGGTTACTACCCTCCATTCCTATATATATTAAATAAGGTCTTCTCTCTCTAGTCCTCCATGCGTTCTCTCTAGTCCTCCATGCGTACAGGCTAGAGAGAGAGTGGGAAGGGGAGCCGGGCAGGTGTTCCCAATCCCTGCAGTTCAGCACTTGTAATCAAAGCCCCCCTTTGTTGTTGTTGTCTTCACTTGGCGTTTTTGTTTCTGGACGAGGACAAAGAGAGACCGAGGGGAGGGGGCGACAGAGTAGGGGCAGGAAAAGGGCGGCGGCGGCAGCAAGAGGAGGAAGAGGGAGCAGGCGATGGAGAGCGTTACCCTGGAAGAGCTGAGGAAGAAGATGGCGGACTTCGCGAAGGAGAGGGACTGGGATCAGTTCCACAGCCCCAGGAATCTCCTCCTGGCCCTGGTAATGCGATTATGCGAAAAAAACCTCCTCCCCCCCCCCCATCTACAAAGGAGACGTCTTTTCTTCTATACTTGTCATGATAAGAACTAAAGGTTAGCACTTGCATGACAACAGGTTGGACGCTGGCATTGGTGCCAGCGTCGCTCAGGTTGCAGAGAACCCTGAAAGGTGTTCCCTTTTTTCATGGGTTCTGCTGAATACACCTTTAATCGTCCGTTTCTGGAAGAAAGGAAGTGTCTTTGCACATTATGTCTGCATGGAATATGATTTTTGATGTTCTTCTCTTTCTGCTTTTCCTTCTTTTTATCTTGTTAGTATGTGTTCGCGCGCAACAATATTGTGGAGGATGTGGGGTTCTTTTTCAGGTGGGTACTGGGTAGTAGTAATCTTGAGCTTTTTATGTGACTGTGTTGTGTGGAATTATCATGCTTTGTGCTTGTTTTCGTGGGTAATGGATAGTGTGTGCAGAAGAGCCATAAGAAAAGGATGGGATGGTGCAGATGTTAAAACTTAAAAAGAGCTTGAGAGAGGTGGTAGAAGAATGCCTTTTTCCTCATTAAAACACACCACCTTTTGATGAGGCATGGCCAAATATTTTGCAACAATCAAATAGAGAGTACTGGTAAAAATACTTCCTTTGTTTTACTTCCTGTAGAGCCCACCACCCATGGAAAACCCCTTCCCTTTTCTCAAGAACAATATAGATTTGGTTCCTTTCACAGCAAAGCTCCACTTTCTCATCCATGGGTATCTTCTCCTTTCTTTGAACTTTTTAATCCTGTTATGGCTCTTCTTATTTATGTTCACCTCTCTCATCTTTTGCTTTTCCTGTTGCTGATGGTGCTGCTGTATTAAGTTCCTCTTTTGCTCATGAATTGGATGGGGTTTTGATTTTTTTTTCTTTTTGGGGGGGGGGGGGGGTACTGTCTGATCTGGATTGGTATGGGCAGGTGGGGGAGGTGGGGGAGCTGTCAGAGATATTCCAGTGGAAAGGGGAGGTGCCCAAGGGGCTGCCCGGGTGGAAGGAGGAGGAGAAGGTGCACCTCGGCGAGGAGCTCTCCGACGTCCTCCTCTACCTGGTCCGGCTCTCCGACGTCTGCGGCGTCGACCTCGGCCGCGCCGCCCTCAGGAAGGTTGAGCTGAATGCCATCAAGTACCCCATCTCCCATTGCAGGGGCTCTTCCAAGAAGCACACCCACTACACCGACGCCGCCGGCACCGACGACGACACGGTGGGCGGCAATGCTATTGAGGATGATGACAGCAGCAGCCATGACAAAGATAGAAACCATGCAGATGGTATTGGGCTGGCAACGCCGGCGCCGCCTTCCGGCGCCGTCATCTGAAGACGACACCTCACGTCACCGTCTTCTTCCCCAACCCATCGTATGTGTCCTCGTACAATTAGACAATCCCATACTTTTTCTTTTTTTACAGTTTCATCTTTTTTTTTAATGATGGAGAAGCTGCTGACCTGCTGGAAGACTGACTTGGGTGGGGTGTTGGAGCGCTGCTAGTTTGTTCTTGGCTGCATGGGCACCATTTTGGGTGGTGTGGGAGATGAACAGGCAGATAAATAGAGACGGATATCTTCATGGCAGGCAAAAGGGGTGGTGGGGAGATGTGCTCGGTGGGATCACAGATGTTGATGGTAGGAGATGTGTGCTTTCAGTAGGCCGAACTGGTTTCTGATGGACGGGAAGGTACCAAAAAGGGTAAAGGTTGCTGTCTCCTTGTCTTCAACGATGAATGGTGCATCCATGTCTCTCCCAAATTTTGCCTTTTTCTTCTTGTTTGGGCATCATCTGCTATGAGTTTTGCAGCATTGTCCTGCTACCATGTACATCCCATGCCCATCCATCCACACTGAAACCTCCTCATCCTCCTCCCAGCCTGAATGATGAATGACTCTGCCACTGTTATGGTCATGTTTGCCTCAACGTGTGCCAAGGCACAGTGAATAGGTGGTTGTTCTTTGATAACAGGTTAAGGGTGGAGCAAGACGGGTTATCCCGGCGAATTGGCAAGAAAATGGGTAGGGTATCCTGGTGTTAATTAGGGTTTTCCTTGGAATAACTCTTTTGCTGGAATCAGCTATCCGACCTCAGTTAGGATAACCTTAACAATTTTCAATAGTAAAAAAAATGAAAAACCGGAGATACCCTGAGTATTAATTGCCCCGGGTTTTTCTATTTCTATTCGATTTTCTAAGAGGGCCTTGGGATTTTTATGGAGAAACTAGTGGGCATTGCTATGTTTTTTCCCCTTCTTACCCGGGTACTTTGGATTCTGCTTCTCAGTTGCCGAAGATCTGTCACTTCTATACTGGATTTACTAACTTTGATGACGGAATAGTGGTCGCTTTGGGTGAGTTAGTCTGCCTATCTGTTTTTATTTTAATTAGATAGCAAGGTTATTCTAATTGGGGTCGGTTAATGTTAAAGACATTTAACTCAGAGTTATCTCGTATCAATTTCTCACGTGAATATCTGAATATCTTACCCCACCTTGGTTATGATACATTATTAAACTAATAATTCCTTCAACCCAAGCATAAGCTAATTTGGGTTCGCCCTGATTAACTTAACTTGTTATCAGAACCTGCTTGATTGTAGAATAAGTAAAGCGGATAAGTTAAGTTATAAGTAAGATATTTCATAAAATATATTAAAATATTTTGATTGGGAGACAAGGTAATCCGGAATATCTTTAAAAATTGTGAAAATATTTAACCCTTCTTGTTCTATCTTCTTGGTAGAATAAGATATCTCAAGATAAATCAAGATAAGAGTCTATCTTATAGAATATTTTGTACGAGCAACCAAAAGGAAGAGGATAATTTTCAATAGGGTATCCTGATTTATCCTGATTTAATGGAAGATTGCATGGGTTATCTAACTCTGTCTTCTCAGTTGCCTCGATTGGGGGGTAAAGGTGGAATACTAACTATTTATGAGATTTTTTTATTAAATACATGCTCAATGTTGGTTTGGGAAATGATTATTTTATTATTCTTATTTTTTAAATAAAATAACATTAAAAAAAATCCTTGAAGTGTCTCTTTGACAGGCATTTTGTGTGTGTGTTAGTGGATAGTCAACAGAGTCAACGTAACGGCGTTGAGTGCATCTAAAGTTCATTTGGTGCCAAACCTTGATGAACATGCAATAAGGGTGAGACGGAGGGGAGGTGGGTGAGGATGCACTCCTATAAATAAGATGGGGGTTATATCCATTGAAGTATCATCGGAAAGAAAATCGAAAACATCTATCTCGTCGGAGTCCCAAATCTGATCTCACACTCACTCATCTCGTCGGTGACCTCTTATTGAGAGAGAGAGAGAGAGAGGGAAAAAAATATATGAAACTGTTGCGCCCATGTCAGTGTCACACACACACACATCTCTCTCTCTCTCTCTCTAACTCTATAAACTAGTCTATTTAATTCTGTAAGTCTGATCTTCGTGGGAATTGAATCTTATTAGTCACCTGGAGGTGCATAGAGAGTTTTTACCATCTTCGAGTATGTACAACAGTTTAGATTATGCATCTGCCCCGGTGGGACATACAGCTAGACCCAGATCGACTCTCATGCTAGCAAAGAACGTATGGTGATCAACAGGTCAGCTCACAGCTACAATCATGTGAAGGTAAAGCACATGAAACAGTTGCATGGAGACCAAGCCTTGTCCATCTCTCCTGTAGACTTCCCTCTTAAGTCGGCACTGGCCACTGCAGAAGAAGGAAGAGGACGGCAGAGCGGATGGTGGGTGGATAAGAGTATAAGCAAAGAGACTTGGAATGGTGGGTGTGTTGTGTTCTCACCCTCCACACAACAGCCCACACGCCATGCCTTCTTCCGTACACCCCACCCTGTAACAAGTGATGGCAAGACGCCCTGCCGCCTAATACTCCAAGAACACCATAACTTTGTTCAAACACTGGTGAGCCCTCGGACCAACACGCGATGGCGACTGGTTCCGTCTCCTGTTCCTTCCCTTGCCGTGTGGGAAAATTTCTCAATCTCCATCACTCCGTCTGTTAGCTTTTGTCTGTCTATAAATTAGCACCCCAACAGCTTAAAACTGGTATGAGGGTAACGTGGAAGGCTTCGCGACCCAGAGAGCCAGAGATGAAAGTTTACGAAAAACCCAGAGTATTCCCGAGGAGCAGGTCTGCTTCTCCTCACCTGTCGTCCACAGTCTGTCCTCACCTGACAGAGTCGCCGCCGCCGACCAGCGGTTGCCACCTGGTCTCCGGGATCTGATTCACCACCCTGCCAGGACCGCCGTTTTCTACTACCCTGCAGTCTTTTCACGAGGAGGTCAGTGACTGCAAACACTTAACTCGGTCTTTTGACTACAGGTCGTTGGCACATATTTAATTCTTGTAAGATATGATTATTAGATTTGCTACCTCTATTTTTTGCCCATCGTCATTTTTTTTAGTATTGATCAGTGTATACTCGAGTTTAATTACACATTATGAGTGTGTACTAATAAAATTATTATTTTTAATTTTTTTATAATGTGAGGTTCAAAATATTCTAATTTGTCATATAAAATATATCTCGATTCGACAGTTAAAAAAATTAAAATAAAATGATCATTTTTTAATAATTAAATTAATATTATTCACTTGAAAGTAAGAGTGATTTAGGAACTATGTTAATTAAAAAAAAAGAGATTTACTTAGTACACACTCGAGTTAGAATTACTCTTTTTCAGTATAAATGTTATGTGTGTGTTCGCGACATAGGGGATCGTGATTTTAGGAGCATATTGTATGATTGGACATGTAATGTTTGGGATCTCAGTGTAATACCTCGGTATTACAGTTGAATGTTTTTTAAGATGAAAGTTATTAGAGAGAGAGAGGGGGGGCTTAATAACAGCCTCTTACGAGATATTTATGTTACTTTTTAAGGAGAGGGAACTCCGCTTGAGCTCATTAAGACCTAATAATGACTGACCCACGATCTAGGGATGTGTCTCGTACATGTGACTATCTCACAAACCACTTAGTGCACGGCCAGGAAGGCGTTATCATAATAATGGCGGATGTTATCTCGAAAGTTAGTGGGAGTCGAGTGGTGATCCACGTCTCCACACCTCTTGGAATGTAGAAGACCGGGGCGACCCACGACACAATCCAAGATAATCGTAACTCTAATAAGTCAGAAGATTCATTTCTCCTTCCGAGCACTCATTTCTCCTTCCGAGCACTCCTCTTCCCTTTCGAGGACTCATCTGACTTAAACATCAGAGGTTTGTCCCATGAGATCACACCCAAAGCTCCTTTTGACGTCTCTCCTTTTGCTCGCAAGCTTCCCTCTCAGAGAGCTTCCTCTCATTCCCAACAGACTAATCTCACAGGTGTAGCATGTGATTCAAAGAATCAACTTTCGACCTCTACACTTATTGACATTGTCTGTGACAATTGAACATAAAGTCATGATAACTGAATATTGGGGTCAGCTGCCTCTCCACCTCACTAATCCTCTGGCATGGGATGCGCTCAACGGTCGCCCTCTCCTCAGCCAGCAAAATTGGGGCTACATATGATGGCTGAATATTGTGAGCGAAATAAATGGAGAAGTCCCAATCACTAGACCCTATCCCTATCGCTTGCCCTCACAATAATTATAAAATGGTCCTGCCAATTCTTCACATTCGAGATGGTAGGTGAGAAGTCAATGTATTGCTTTCCGTTACGAGATCTAAAATAATACTTGTTGCTGGTGGCCCCAGGACACTATTGAAGGTAAAATAGGGAATGGACGATGTCCACGGTAATGGTGACCCCAATCTCGTGGCATCAGAAGAAGAAGGAACATATGATCCTCCATGAGTTGGGCGTCAACTGCTTAGGAGAAACCACATAGAAGCGGAGGATGCATTCGGAGAAGACCAAGATGGGAAGGCGAAAACTAGCGTGGAAGGCTTCGATAGTAATGTTGAAACCCTAGGCAAGACACCCCCAGAAACTCATCTTTCATAGAAAAGACTATGTCATATTCATCAGGAATTTAGAAGGCCTCCCTCAAGCCCAAAGTTACACGATATGTAATTTGGGTGACGAGACAAGGAGGAGGATGAGCGAGATCCTCGGAGGTGGTCGGACCACAACGTGACCCTCCATGAGGTGCCCCTGAGTTATCAGAGATAGATTCCTCGTCGAATTCTGCTGAGAGGAGAAGCTTCTTACGAGATTGAGACATGTTGAAGCGCTAAGAAGAGGGAGGCTCACCAGAATTTAGGAAGAGTGGTTGACAAAAGGATGGTGAAGGAAGAGCAGTGAAAGCCCTAGGCCAGAGAAGACGAAGATGTGTCTCCATGGTCTCTCCTTGTGCCTTTTTAGAAGGGAATGGTGGTAGTGGCTCTTCAAATTCGGTGATCGAGATTAAATCATCACGAAGTGACGGGTTGCCATCGACGATAGCAAGAGAGGGAGAATTTCAAAAAATGACAAATATGTCGATAGTTCCTACCTTCCCATGAGCAAATGGATTTGTCATAATGAGGATTGCGTCACAGTTGACATGTGGCACACATCTTGAGCTCATAGGCTAAATGACGTCCAGAGCAATAAAAACTCTACACAAGGTGCCACATGTCTTATAGAAAGGAGCAGGTCGAGGAGCCTTCTCTAAGAAGGAAAGCTAGATAAAGGGACTGAAACCTCCTCAGGTAAGTATCCCCAACGACCACTTCCTCCCGAGCACCAAGCACCGAGCACTTTCACTGCTCAGGAGTGGGAGGCTAGTGAGGAGGGAGGAACCCCGCTTAGGCCCATTAAGACCTAATAATGACTAGCCTACGCTCCAAGCCTATCTCGTACGCATGGTTGCCCCACAAACCACGTAATGCATGGTTAGGAAGTCATTATCACAATAATGACGGATAATTATCTCGGAGGTTAGTGGGCATGGAGCAGTGATCTATGCCCCCACACCTCCTGGAAGGTGGAAGATCGAGATGACCCACGATGTCATGATCTAAGACAACCGTAACTCCAGTAAGTCAGAAGATGGAGTGACATAATTTGCTCGAGGGAAGAGACTCTATAAGAAATACCCTGGCCGGACGACGGGGGGAGGGGGGGTGAGGGTAAAATGTCTATTCCCACAACACTCTTCCCTTTATTTTTCCTTTTGAGCACTCATTTCTCTTTTTGAGCACGTCTCTCTCCTTTCGAAAACTCGTCTGACTTAAACATCGAAGAGTTATCCTCTGAGATCACACTAGAGTCTTCTTCCGACGCCTTTATCTTTACTCGCAGACTTCTCTCTCGGAGAACTTCCTCTCATTCTTAACAAACAAATCTCAATGATATAATGCATCTCTCAATCTCTTCACTTTTCATCTACAAGGATCTATGTTCCATCTCCATTCGTATCCACATTCAACTCTAGTTCACTTTGTAACTTGAGAAATCCTGTGATGTCATATTTTTGTTACAGTTCGTCATATCGTGTTTCGGAACCATTGCTTTAGAAGACTTCATGCATATCTCATGATCTGATGACGGCGACAGGATCGAAGTGATAAATAAAATGACAAAAAATAATAATTTTACTTACATGGCTTCAATATTTTAACACCTTAGCTCTTCTGTACTTAAACATTTCATATCTTAACTCTTTGCTACGTAATAAATGCGTTGAAATCTTGAAGTTATGAATTGTCGACGGGTCGCGAAAACGATACGTTGAAAGGTCGCGAAAGATAAGAAGCGTTGATGTGGACGGCAGTTTTAGAATCTGAAATAAGTATCATTAAATTTAATGTTTAATAAATTTAATAATATCTTAAATAGTGTTATTAGAACCGGATCGGATTGGCTGATCGAACCGGTTCTACCGTGAATCGGTCCAGGAACGGGTCCGATTAAGTCCGGTCCGATCTAATGTTAAAGAATCGGACGAACCAGACGAATTACCGTAAACCGTTCGACCAGATTCAGCATTCACAAAAAATATAAAAATATTTAAATATTCAAAATGATATGTACGTGTGAACAAACATATCTTATTATGTAGGTAGAGATGGACAAACAACATAGGAAGAAGAAGAAAGAGGGAAGAAAAGATCAAATCACAAGAACACCGAGATTTACGTGGTTCGGAGGCGATGTGCCTTCCTACATCCACGGCCGCAGCAGGGTTTCCTCTATGATAAAAACACACCCAGAACAATGTAAAGAGAGAGTTCGCAGTCCTTTTATACATGGAGATTAGGGCGTCTAACAGTCAGGGTACAAAAGACAACAATGTCCATGCTATAAATATAAATTTTGTTCTGGGGACTCCGACCCCAGAAACCCCCACAAGAGACGCTGCCCCCTTGAATCCCGCGACCTGATTGCGCAGGTCGATCTGTGTGCGAAGACGCACGACGGCGAGTTCAGACTCCACACTCTAACAGACATCGATCACGGTTCAAATCGGTTTGATTGAACGGTCAAACCGATTCGAACCGAACAAATTCATTATCCGATTCAGACACCGATTCGATTACGATAACATTGATCTTAAAAGATAATAATAATTAATTAAGATCTCTCGACTGGGTTGAGATATTATTTTCTCCCTTCTGTCAAAACACCCACTTACCTTTTCTTCTCCTTATCATACGTTCTCTCTCTTTAACTTACATCATATCCCATAGAGATTGCATAATATAAACCAATAATTAGTTAAAGTAATTGAGGGATAAAACCTGTTACATGAGTAGGAAAATAAAGTATATAGTGAAACTACTTATTATACTTTAAAGATATCAACTATTAAAATGATAAAAATATTTATGCACCTAGAGTCCTGTAACACAAGTTAAGGGCACTGGATGTCAGGTATAAGGATAAAAATAAAGGGGTGAGGGCAAGGGACTCGATGATGGAGGGAGAAAATAAGACTCAAGCCCTATCAAGAGGTATACTTAGTTATCCCTAAAAAATAAAAAAATTTATTGTTTAGAAAATATTCTCATAAATCTAATGAATTATAGAAAACCCTTTAATCCCACTATTTTTTAAAGTGCCCTTATAATATGCTTTGTTCTAAAAATAAGCCTTTCTTGTTGCTCTCATTCTACAATCTTTAACCCAACCATAGTGAAGGTTAACCTAGAGTGAAGAAAATAAAAAATCTCTTACTTAACTCTCCCACCAGAGAGAGAGAGGGAGAGGTTGTATATTAACTATAATATAGAAAGACATTAGCTCTCCCTTAGGGTGGAGAGAGAGAGAGAGAGGGAGGATTTTATATTAATTATAATATAAAAAGAAATTAACCCTCCCTTAAGGTGGAGAGAGAGAGAGAGAGAGGGAGAGAGAGAGAGAGAGAGAGAGAGAGAGAGTGAGAGAACAAGACAATCTCCACCTAACTACTTGGCGGTGAAGAGAGAGAGAGACAACGAAACGAGATACTTTGGGGAAAAAGTTAAGAGTGAAAAAAAATCTCAATAATATTTTTTTGAATATAGATTAACTAAGTGTGTGTTTTCATAAATAATAAAAGATTATAGAGATTTTTTATATGAGGGGACTTTTTTGCATTTAATTAAATTTGTAGGAACTTTTTTCTAAAAAATTTTAAATATAAATATTAAAAAAAATGTAAGTCCCATGACCGAGGAGGGATGGACCACAGGGGGGACCACGGAACAAACTAACCGGGCTGGCGAAAGGGTTACGTCCAACCCCCGTGGACGGGCCCTGCCGGTGGACCAGTCCCGGTCCAACCCGGGTCAAACGGCAACAGCCGGTTGTCTACCTTGAAACCGCGACCCCACCTCACCCTTCCCCCCCCCCACCGTGTGAGAGAGGAGAACTCTTTTTATGGAAAGACAATCTTTTGAGATAATTTTAGTTAATAAATATTTATTTAAATATCTAAAAACTTCCCCTTATAAATAGAGGCAGAGAGAGGGGTGTGAAAGGAGAGGGGCGGCACGCTGCTTCTTGTTGGGCGAGCAGAGGAGGGGCAAGAAAAGGCCGGCGCGGCGGCGGCAGCAGCGGCAGCGCCTGCGGCGAAAGCGGAAGCGAGACGAGGAGGGATGGATTGTGTTACCCTGGAAGAGCTGAGGAAGAAGATGGCGGATTTCGCGAAGGAGAGGGACTGGGATCAGTTCCACAGCCCTCGGAATCTCCTCCTGGCCCTGGTAATGCGAAAACCGATACCCCTCCCCACCTTCAAAGCAGAAGTACAGAAGATTTGCACTTCCATTTACCGTAGTACTTAAAAGCAGCACGCCCCCTCTCCGCTTGCAGAAAGCCCAGAAAGGCGTTTCCTTTTTTTTGCCCCCCCCTTCTCCTGTGTTCATTACTGGAAGAAGAAAAATCTCCACCTGATCACGTTATATAGACGAAGTATTGCTTTTCCGTGCTTTTTCCTTCTCCCTTTTTTTTTAATCTTGTTTGTCTATGCATGCTCAAGATCAAGAGGAGGGGATGGGCTTCTTTGGGCGGGGATAATCCTTTCCATGTACTGTGTTTTGTGGAATTATATAACTTTACGCATGTCTTTTTTTGTTGGTGGTGATGGGTGTTGTAGAGAAGAGCTATAAAAGAGATAAAAGATGGGGTTGTATATACCCCATATATGTATATGTATATATGTATATATGTGTGTGTGTGTTAAAAGAGCTTGAATGTTAAAGTAGAAATCCCTTCTTTGATTTCATGCTTGAATTGTTCCCAGTTATTTGAAAACTAAATGGGAGCAATTGGAAATACTGAAGTGCTGGTGAAAGTAGTCCCTTTTCTTGCAACCTTTCTGATCCACCCACCTGCTTCAGAAAAACCCTTTTTTTCTCTAGAAAAAATACTGATTGGTTTCTATCTTTTTTCACAGCATAGGCCCCCTTTGTTGCTATCCAGATTGGTGTCTTATCCAATAGTTACATTTTTTTTGCCTTGTTTTGGGTTCTGATTCCTCTTCATGTTTACCTCCCTCATCTTTCTGTTTCTGTTTGTTGATGGTGTTGCTGTACTAATCCCCCCCCTTTTGCCCATGGATTGGATTGGGATTTGATATGAGGGTACTACCTACCACTGTGGACAGGTGGGGGAGGTGGGGGAGCTGTCAGAGATATTCCAGTGGAAAGGGGAGGTGCCCAAGGGGCTCCCCGGGTGGAAGGAGGAGGAGAAGCAGCACCTCGGCGAGGAGCTCTCCGACGTCCTCCTCTACCTGGTCCGGCTCTCCGACATCTGCGGCATCGACCTCGGCCGGGCCGCCCTCAGGAAGGTCGAGCTGAACGCCGTCAAGTACCCCGTCTCCCACTGCAAGGGCTCCTCCAAGAAACACACCCACTACACCAATGCCTCCGGCGCCGGCGGCGACACCGTGGCCGCCGGCATCGACGACGACGGCGGCAACAGCGGACATGACAGGGATAGGAATCGCACAGATTGTAATGGTTCGGCGCCGGAGGGTGTTGCCATCTGAACGGACCATCTCGCATCAATCGATCACGTGTGTCCTTGGAGAGAATGCCGTACTTTTTTTTTCTTGTACAGTTTTCATGTTTCTTCTTTCATCGATGGGGAAGTTGCAGGAGAGTGGTGGGCAGGGGGGGGTGGAGGGCCTGGCTCCCTCTTTGGCTGCATGGGCACCATCTTGGGTGGTGTGGGAGATGAACAGAGAGAGAGAGAGAGAGAGAGAGAGATGGATTGATGCTAGACACGAGTGTTGGGTGGTTGTTGGTGGGGGAGGGGGAGAGCCTGCTTTGTGGGATCACAGATGGTGGTGGTGGGAAATGTGTGCTTCAGCTTCAGCAGACAACTGGGTGGACAGGAAGATACGATAAAGAAGAAAGTTGTCTTCTTGTCCTCCATCATGAATGGTGAATCTATGCTTCTGTCTTCTTGTCTTCCATGATGAATGGTGAATCTATGCTATGCTTCTCCCAGTCTTTCTGCCCTTTCTCTTGCTGTTTGTCCATCATTATCTGCCATGACCTTTGCAGCACCTCCCCCCTGTACATGTTACACTATAAACCCACACTGCAAACACCTCCCAGCTGTACACTGTTTTGCACCCACCTGAGAGAGAGAGAGAGAGACAGCTTTATGAACTGCTTCACCTCATTGAGCAGAGGGCACAGTGATATGTTGGTCATCATCACTGTTCCTGCCTTCCCCTTGGGGATTTACAAAGAACCCATTGGTCTGCTTGTGACCACCTTGCCCCTGTTCTCTGAATAGGTGTGGTGTGGCTTGCCCAAGTTCTGATCCAAACTTAAGGCTTATCAGAGAGAGAGAGAGAGAGGGCATAAGATGTGTGCAATTATCCTAACAAAAAACTGTACTACCCTGCCCTTGTCCTCTTGCAGTCTGGACTCTGTTATCTTAAAAAAGAAAACAGGTAACAATTCAATGTCTCTCTCATTCTCATAGGTATTTAAAATTAATTTATGTTTGTTAACCAATAGATTAAATTTATAAACAAAATTATTAGTTCACTTACTAATTAAATTTATGTTTGTTTTATCCCCCTTAACCTATTATTCAATCAAAGAGGCCTATGTGTTTACTTTACGTGACATTATAACTATAGGGAGAGGATGACATAAACCCAGGATTCTTATCAGAGATCAGTTACAAATAATTTGGAGCCAAAAACATCTTCACAATGGTTTTATTACTGCAGATTTATTTTTTTTATGCTAATCCTTTCTCTCATGGGATGACATCATGAGAGAGAAGTAACAAACAAGAATAAGTGATAGGACATGTTAATTGTTTAAGAGACACCGAGAGATCTGTAGTTTATCCGGTTTTATCTTATCCTTCGTCGTGCTGTGTCTTTCATCTGGAGTATTATTTTGATTTCTACTTAATATTGGTCGTTAACAGGTAATGATAGGTAAACATGATAGTTAAACTTAGTAATAACGTCCATTCTAGTCATTATCTTGTCCAATCATAGTTTAAATCGAATCAAATCCGATCAACTTAGATTAATTTAGTTTGATTCGATTTGATTTTAAAGTTATTTGATTTGATTTAATTCAGGTTAAAATTTTAATTTGATTTGATGTAATTTGACGTTTTTTTAACTAAATGGAATCAAATCCTGCTCACTCCTAATCAAAATGATTTGTTGTTACAACTAACTGAAAGATCAATCGAAACCACCAATCAATGCAACCTGTTGAAGAAATCAGTGAACGTGATCAGCCGAGGGGTTAATTGACATGATCAATCGATGCAATTGATTGATGAAAAATTGAAGGCAACCAACTAAAGAGTCAGCCGAAGCTGAAGAACACGACCAAGTGGAGGAATTGAGAGGCCAATCGAAGTGACCAATCACGAAATCAGTTAAGTCAAGTGAAGGGGTCATTTTATTTTGGTGATTTCTTTTCGTTAATTTTTAATGACATTTATATTTGAAAATAATTTTATAGTGAGATCTAGGGTCACAAAATTAGTTTCATATCAGATGTTAGGAAAATAACCAAGTACTTATAACGAAAGTCTTCACCTTTTAACTCAAGAGAATTTTTTATAAGGATAAAACCCGACGTCTACTCTGAGGATTTATCTCGCATCTACGTGAGAGTTTGTTTCAGTGAGATGGAATATTTAGCTCCTAAAGAGGAAGAAGTGAATGTTATATGTCAACTGGGGCTTGAAGTTCTTGGGGGATGTATGATTTCAGCAAAGATCAGGTTTTAGGAAGAATTTTGATATATTAAATACACACCTTAGAGGGGGGGGGGTAAGAATTCAAATTTTTTTCCTCATTTGAACGCCTCCCATAGTTGTTAAAATAATTCAGATTTATTAACTGATAAATTAAATTTATAAACAGAATTATTACTTAAGATAGTAATCCAAGAATTTAATTCTTAGGTAAGAACTTAACAAAATCTAATAAAATGTAATCATAACTTTAAAAATAGAAGATTCATACTGTCTATTTCTTGCCAAATCGGTTTCAAGTGGACGGTATGCCACTTCCCACCGTCAATGGAACAGCCTTCTACTTGGGAATCAAAGTTGGATATTAAAATAGAACTTTTCTGTTGTCCTTTGAAGACGTATAAATTTGAGGTGTCTCCTTTGAGTTATGGAATCAAAGTTGGATATTAAAATGGAAGTTTTCTGTTGCCCCTTGAAGACGTACAAATTTGGGGTGTCTCCTTTGAGTTATGGAATCAAAGTTGGATATTAAAATGAAAGTTTTCTGTTGCCCCTTGAAGACGTACAAATTTGGGATGTCTCCTTTGAGCTATTGTCCCCGCCAAGCCAGAGGGCGACTAAGATTTTATCTTTTTTTGATGGTAAAATGGCCCTCAAAAGAGAAGACTTGGGTCTTACTTATAAGACTATGCTCATTTTTATAGTTTTCAATATGAGATCTTTTGAGCCCTTTTTCTTAGACCTCTACATTACCCCCCCAACAACGGTGGGCTACTTTGTGCTTATTGGGCCGAGGTTATCACAGACGGCGCCAATGAAGACATACAAATTTGGGGTGTCTCCTTTGAGGTATTGTCCCCGCCATGCGAGAGGGCGGCTAGAGTTTTATCCTTTTTAGCTGGTAAAAGGGCCCTTAAAGAAGAAGACTTGAGTCTTACTTATAAGCACATGTCCATCTTTATAATTTTTAATATGAGATCTTTTGAGCCCCATTCTTAGGTCTCTACGTCCCTCATTTTGATGTAGTCAATTTTTACACACCTGAGTAAAAAGTTAACCTGGTTGTGCACAAAGTAAATTTTTTTTTAAAATTTTAAGTAATATGAGTCTCAAGTCATTTTTTTTGTCGTAAAAATATACTTCCATATTAAAGTTCAAAAAATCTAAAAAAACTCGTATTAATTGAATAGTGGTAGGCCAAATTGTTCAAAAATCGATCTTTTTATTTTAATTTTTTTAGACAGTCGGATCGAGGTATGCCTTATACGGCAAGTTAAGATTACTTACATCTCACGCTATACAAAATTTTAAAGA
This sequence comes from Amorphophallus konjac, assembly GCA_022559845.1. Taxonomy (NCBI): domain Eukaryota; kingdom Viridiplantae; phylum Streptophyta; class Magnoliopsida; order Alismatales; family Araceae; genus Amorphophallus; species Amorphophallus konjac. Next base: position 9,180,933 of record CM040120.1, read on the forward strand.
ATCATTTACATGATGCACACCCCAGGTGTGTAATTAATTACACACGGATCTGTACTCACCATTACTCATTTTTTAATTTTCTTTTTCAAGTTGACCCACATTTGATCTACATATCCATATAGTGTGATCGATGATGGATAGCTGAAAAATTAAAAACAATTAAAGATCAGACACCCAAAAATAAGTCCAAAATGGTCAACCCATTATTTCCGGATAATTAAGGTGTCAGATATTTATGATTTTTTCTTTTATTTTTCGGCCATCTGATCATTGATTGGACTCTACGGACATGTAGGTCAATTTTGAGTCGACCTAAGTTGTTATTGGGAAAAAAAATCGTTGCAATCCATGCAGTACCACAAGTTGAAAATTAAAATCAGGTTCAAATATTTTCTGGGTCAATTTACAACAAAAGTGAGGCTGCTATGCTGTTTCGAAGCCCAATAAGCTGGATATCTCAATTCATTAAATTGCAGTCAGTCTTCTGAATTGGAGGCAGATGTGTTCTCGTATGTTCTTGCTAGTTCTCAAACCACTTTGTCACATCAAGTTCATTAATGGAAATCGTATATGTTTCTTATTTTTTTGTTTGTTTGTCCAACTGATTTGTCAGCTCGAACTATAGTTTATGTGAACTGAAATCATATATGCTTTTCTTTTTTTTTGGAATTTACACTTGCAGAGCTAATTAAAAACTCATTTCTTGGCTTGCTCTAATTCCATTCTGTGTGAGTAGTATGCATGCATAGGAAGTCACTATTTTCAATTTCTCTGATCGTTCTGGATATATACCTTTGCAGCATGTACTCTCTCTCTCTCTCTCTCTCTCTCTCTCTCTAGTGACCCTTTTTGTGTGCATGTTACCTTCTTGAAATCTTTACTTTGAGGATCTGAAGACCTATTTTCTGGCTTGATCCAATTCCATTTGTGTTCGAGGAGTATGCATGTTAAGTTAGGTGTCTATTTCCTAGTTAAGCTTCTACTTATTCTGGACACCTGCACAATGTTCACTCTAGTTATCTCTCTCTATATATGCAGTGACCCATTTTTTGTGTGCATGTTGCCTGCTTTTGAACCCTGACTTGGAGGGTTACAAACTCATTTTCATGGCTTGATCTAACTCCATTCTGTGTGTGAGCAAGGTTGTGGCACATCCCCGGTGGATGCAGAGGGCTTTATGCAATCATTTTAGGGTTTCGGTTCAGGTTGTGCAAACCCAATCCGAGAGACCCAAACCATAATGCAAGCATAGCTCCAAGCTCAAATGCAAATCCAACTGGGAGCGGACAGGTGGAAGCCTCGTTGATAGAAAAATTCAAATAGACGGGGCCTCGTTCTTTTAAGGGGGAGAGTCAACCGGAGTTTGCCCGACATTGGATCTAAGAAATTGAGAAGATATTCAAAACAATTCGGTGTTCGAAAGATGATAAAAGTTAATTTAGGGTAACAACCCAGAAAGGCTGTTCAAAGATATTAACCCCCAAGATTTTCAATACAAATATGTGGGGGAAGGTTTATGTATATATATATATATATATATATGCTATTTTTCATGTGTGTATTTATGATTCTTTGGATGTTTCGGAGTAGGGATGTCAACGGGTCGGCTACGGTATAGATAGTGGACTATTCATATCCGTATCCGATAAGGAAGAACTATATCCGTTTGTTGTTCGCTAAGTATTCGAAAAATAGTGTATCTGAAACTGTTATCTAGTATCCGAAAAATACAGTTAGCGGAAGGTTAGCGGATAGTTATCGGTCATAAGAGTACATGCAAGACTAAAATTTAAGATGTAAATTAACTCAATTAGAAAAAAAATTAAATTGAAAGAACAATCTATATATATGATAAACAAACACATTTCAATTTAGTTCTCGTATCATCATCGTTCATGAGTTAACGTAGAATGAAATTAAAAGTATAAAAATCTATAATATTATCATATCCCTAAAGACAAGATGAAACATATTAAGTGAAAATAATAAAGTGAAATAACACTATGGGACTTTAATCTCTATCATCTTTTCATTCTTTATATATTTTACATGAAAATAAAGAATATATTAAGTTATAATTTTAAAAAATTATAAAAATATCTTATAATTTAAAAATATTTTATCGTCACTAAAATAGAAATGACTTACATTATATATCTATCTCATCTTCAATGTCATTTTTTTCGAAACATTAAATTATTTGAGTCAAATCCAAACTTATTTAACGGTAATTGACGGATACGGTCGGGTTCAGAATGAGGTGTATCCGTATCCGCTAAGAAATCGGATATATCCATATTCGTATACATTAATTTATCGAAAAGAAAAATACTATTCATTTACTGTTCATTAAACTTTCGAAACGGACGATTATCGAGTTGTCAGTTACTATTGACATCCCTACTAAAGGGTAACAACCTAGAAACGCTGCCAAACAAATGAAACATGGTTGTATAGATACAAGCAAATAGATGTATTTGACAGAGGACTTGTGAACAAGTTCGATTCAACTCATTCTACTACGTAAATGCGCCAAGGTTGAACAAAATTTTAGGCTCCACAAACAAACAAGTCGAAACTTGAACATAGAATTAATACTTAGGTTATTTATGTTTATGAACAAACTCAATTAAGATTCAATCATATTTTTTTAATAATATAGTCATCATCATTTACTATTAGTACATTCATAATTGGATCATACCCTATTTAATAAGATAATTATCAATTAAATATAAGAGTACTAAATACCTCATTCGTTCATTTTATTGATTTAGTAGTTAAAATATGTTGAACTTATAATTATTTAGTATCCAGAGTTCTCACATTAAGCTTGATTATTAAATGAGCTGAATTTGAATGAAGTAGTACTCTACTTACTATTGAAATAGCTCAAACTCTAATGAGAACTGGACTTGATAATAAACAAATCAACTGGAACAGCATAGTACTGATCAGCTAGACTCAACTGCTTGATAAAAAAAAACTGTGGACAATATATTGGATGCTGTAGTAAGCAACAAATCATCTCCCCCCAAAAGATGCCTCAGTAATTATAACAATCTATTTACAAAATCTTATCTTAATGGCATAAAATTAAATCATTTTAAACTCGTACAATCACTGAATTCGCTTTAACTGAAAGGAATTTTTATTAAATCAAGAAATAAATATTTTTTGAGAAAATTATCCCTGTACCTTCGAAATCATTCAAAATTATACCTATATTCTTACCTTTCTCGTATTTACCGTAATACTTCTGAAATCCTTAAGAGCCGCTTTGAAATTCGGCTGGGGATACCGTGTTCGACCCCAGAGAGTCTAACACGGTGCCCGACCCCAGTTAAAGCGAATGTGTGTGAGGGGAGAGTGTGGGCCCCCCATATTTCTCTCTCATCGGGTGGAGAATCCGCGGACGATATTCGGATAACAACGTCGGCCTAAGAAAATAGTCGTTGTGCCCCTTGGCAGCGGTATAGGAGTAATTTTCTATTTTATGGATGGGGATGGATATACAGGGGCACGATAGATCTTTTCTTCAAAATTTTAAAAATATTATTGTAAATATGATAAAGGTAAGAGTATAGAAATAATTTTATATGGTTTTAAATATATAAGAGTAATTTTCTCATATTTCTTTCATGGTATCCGACATTTTTATTTTTTGGGGGGTTTTTTTTAACCTCTTTAATTAGTCCCAAGTATAAACTTTTTGAGAACGATTATAGACGCACCATGTAGATGTTAACTGCGGTTTGTGAATCATTAGTTCGTACTTCAACCTTCAACTGGGCGATGGGGATCGGTGAACAGGAAGACATGCATGCCCCCAGGAGGACATACATGCCCCCAAACCATGGTTCCAGAGTTGCTCTGTGGTCGGGGCTGGGGTTGTGCGACGGATAAACCATGGTTCCTAAGGCTGCTCTCTCCGGTCGGGGCTAGGGTTGTGACAGGTAAACCATGGTTCTAAGGTTCCTTCCTGGTCGGGGGTTAGGGTTGCGGGAGATGGGGGTCCCCCACAGTAAACTCAGCTTTCAATGGCGCTGGGGCAAACAGACAAAGACAATGGGGATGATGGTGCTCCCAACAAAACCAGCCGGATGATGGAGGGCCATGCAGCCATGGCCCATGAAAGATCCTGATGTCCTTCTGAGGTATGTGTCTCGTGGCCGGTGAGGCAAATTATTGCTCTTTTGGCAACACCTTGGACACGGGGGTGCATGCACTGTGGGGAGCTACGGGTGCAAGTGAGGCACCTCATTTGGCCATTCTGTTCAAACCTCAAAACAAAAAAACAAAAAAAACACCACTGTGATCAAGTTTATGGACCACTCACACAGGCCACTCCAGCTGCATGCCCCATCACCACACCCACCCAAAATCCAAAGCAGTAGATTTTGAATGCGATCTTCTTTTCAAGACAGGAAGTACATCAGTGCAATAACAGCTTTTAATGATGCCCGCCACAGTGTTAGTCGGACACTGTTTTCACCTTGTCGATCCTCCGGACCCTATCTGGGCATGTGAAGGGGGTGAAAAGACAACTGGCTGGCTCTGTGCATGCAAAGAGGAGGTGCTGGGGGATTCTAGAGATGTTTGCATGCACTGTGTCTTCTGGTACTGGACTCTTGGAGATGATGGCTCTGTGAAGACTGGGTCATCAGATCAAGGAGTGCGAAGTGTGCTAGGGTACGGTAAAGAATGCCATCATTTGTAAGCAATGTCTTGCAGTCTTTGTACCAAGTAAGACACCAGTTAAGGGGTGCCCGTTCCCGAGGAAGAATTACTGCTTCCCTGCGCATGGAATGTTGCAGCCGGGGGGCAGTAAAAAGTGAATGGAAGCTGGCACAGGGTCCACCCAATCTTTGGATCTCTGCCTTCTGCAATGTTCATTAATTACCTCACATTTTCGTTGTCCTTTTTGTTTTTTTGGAACACATATTTCCTTTGTCCATACGCCTGGCATGGAACATGCACGATGAAATCGTTCAAATGTTTCATTCATGTGGTACTATCAAACATATGAGGTGGCTAATGTGAGCAATTGATTACTCACGCCACAAGGTCCACAGCTAGCTAGGAGTTGGACAGGCAAGCGAGGAGGCCGGAACATGGATGGGATTGCTAGAAAAATGCAAGGGGGAAACAGACTCTTCAATATATTTCCTGATCATGATCTTCCCCCTAGACATTGCTGCAACCTCAGGCAAACTTAAAAAAGAACCAAAGAAAAAAAAAGGAAACAAAAGAGCCCTTCTAAATAAGCCATATGTTTTGATAGCTGCACACACTATTCATCTCTCCTTCTCTCTCTCTCAATACTTGTGGCAAACACACCTGTAGTGGTAGGCACTGTTGATGGGGTCATTTGCATCGACGGGAACCTGTTCGGCCCTGCACTTGAATCTACACCCTCTGCATTCATTGTAGGTGCATGTGGGAGCAGTCGACCCAATCAGCAATCTCCTGGCATTCTTGTAACCCCATCCCCACAACCCTTCTCTGCCGAAACCCTACATAAGCCCGAGAAAGAAGCCGTCCATCGGTAGGTGATCACGAAGGAAGCCAAGCCAAGAAGATGACAAGCTAGACCTCGGAGGGGGGAAACTCTACATAGTTGTAAAGCTAACCTGCAGCTCTTTTTCGGTGTGCAACACTGGTAGGTTAACCTCTGCTTGTACTTCCTCCGGGGATTTTGGTATTAGGTTTCCCGCATCCTCAAGTTCATGGCCTGCAACATCTCAAGCGATCATGTATGTATATAGTACGGGCAGTAGTGGTTAGTGTGAAATGTGAGAAGAACAAGTACATATATGAGCATGGATTACTTCAAAAACTAACAAGAAACATGCAGTTAAGATCAGAAAACTACTCCAGTGTGGCGATTAAAAAGGCAATGGGGTACTTAAGTCGCTCTAGTAATTATACAAGGAAAACCACAGCCCTAACACCTAGAGAAGAAGGGATTACCTGAAAAGAACAAGTGCAAAATGAAAAGGAGAAGATAATTAAAGCGAGAGATGAGAGAGAGAGAGAGAGTTGTGTTGGGCACATGTGGACCTGGGATAGGAAGAGAACCCAGGAGAATGGTGGAGGCAAGGAGGAAGGCAATGGCTTTCCTAATGGCCATGGCTGCCCCAAGTTGAGGCATCAGCTTCAGAACCCAGGGATGAGCACTTCTGTGGCTGACACTTTCCTCCTCGAACTGTAGTATTTTGCCTTCGCCGTTGCCGTTGCCGTTGCCGTTGCCGTTGCCGAGGCAGTGTTGGAGGCCTAGATTCTTGGTCCGACGGGGCAAATGCTATATATAAAGGAACAGGAGGGGGTGAGGGGCTGAGAGATGCCCACGGGAGCCTGCAGATGCTGCAGTGCCATGCATGCAAGCCATTAATAGCTGAGGTCCCCCACGGACTACGGCAATGCTTCCCTTTTCAACTCTGGCGTGCTCTCAATTTACCCGACGACGTAGAAGCTAAAAATTACATGGGGTTTGTATCGGGGTCTACGTGCTGTGAGAGTTTTTACGTGCCAAATGTGTTATATAGAGACCTTCACAGCTCGCTGGTTTGAAATGTCTTATCCCTCTCTCAGAAAAAAAATGGATCACTTGGTTCTTCCGAACAACAAGTGAAGTAACTTCTGTAGGGCAACAACAAGTGAAGTACTCCACGGTGTACATCGTATATATAGTGGTTCTGAATTGCCCTTCTTCTACCTTGGAGAGATTGTACGGTCAGAATATTCTTAGGTTGGTTTGCTTTTTACATCTCATGTACATCATATATATGTTGGGAACTGTTGACCATCTAAACGTTCACCCAGTGCATGAATTATGTAACCCTAAAAGCTGTACGGGAACATGGGATCATACCCTTGCTGGATTCCCAATGTAGCTACTCTAGGCTCCAATATTAATGAAGACATTTGTTACGAAGGAGAGTTTAAGGCAAGTGACCTTCATTAGAGCGGGGCTGTGTGGAGGGTGCAACTGAGCAGGGCTGGCTGCATGTGGACGCTTGCAGAGAGTGTACCATGTGCAGAGGTGGCGCCCTCACTGTGTCTCCGCTAACGCTGGCACTGTTGCTCTTGCTGTGCATGCTGGCCAGCTACTTTGATGGTGAGCTCGTTGCTCTGAGACCGGTGGAAGGCTTTGGAAGCTGCAAGGTCTGTGTATTCGTTAGACCCCAGAGCTGCTCATTCATGAGTCGATCGTTTACCGCGTCTTTGGGATTTACAGAACAGTAACTTGGAATATTGTCATCGGGGTACTGTTCTGGGTTTCCTTTTGTTTTCATTTGCGTTCTACATCGCATCTCACTCACAGTTGGAAAAGGTGATATTGCCAAGACAGGTCCTCCTGATGCGTACTGCATTACACATGACCTGTTTCTACTATTTTGTAGCATGTCCTGTCGTCATTTCCCCAGGCGCAGGCCACCAGATTGTGGGAAAAGAAGTTTTCAACATGCATATGTAGGTGAAAACGAGAACTTCCAAAGGAAAATTTCACATTTGATCCAGGGCACAAAGACTTCGTACATGCAGGCGTCCTTTTTTCTGCAAGTTTCTGGACGCATGTTCCAGTGGACTGTGCTCACCAGGACGCAAATAGTGTGCAAATTAAAAAAAAATAAAAACTCCTCCTGGCGTTGGATGGCACAGGGTTTTTCATGCGTCTGAAATAGCTTTGCAACATAGCATTCCCTTCTTATATATATATATATATATATATATATGCCTACTGGCGCAAATCCTCCATGGGAGATGGCAAATGCCAATAAATACGAAAGGACTACAGGAGGGTGTGGATGGAATCCAGGAAGGGAGAGCAGAGGGGTGGTCACAGTTTCCTTCACAGACACAGTACAGTTTCCTCACAGTTTCCCCTCATAATGGAAGAAACCTTCTAGCAGCTACCTCCCCCAGATGTATAAGCTTTCAATGTGCCTGTGCCAAGGTTGGTGAACTACTGTGAACGGTGAACTGCCATGAATGTTTTCCAGCATATCTTCAAGACAAATTAATGGCCAATTTGTGATGTATATCTGATGGGACTAAAAGACGAAGTGAACAACTACGAAAACCAGGAAAAGTTTCAAGTTTTGCAGTCTCTGTAGTCCTAAGAGAAGTGAAAAAGATAGAGCAAAAATTAATTTTATTAGAGTACAAATTAAATTTGTTATCGTATGGAACCCATTTTAAAAGGGAAACTATAGGCGGCAATGGGTCGGCTTAGGATTAATTAGGTCATGAATGTACACAATATAATGAATTTTGTTCGACCCTAATCATAGTCAACCCAACTTTGGGTCAGAGCAACGCGACCCATACCGGATCTCAATCGAGACAAGTCAAGCTAGATCAAGATGAGTCAGAGTCAAAAAGTATAAATTAGACCAGCTTGAGATCGACTTGAGTGAAGTTCTATGACCCCAACTTGATCTAAAGGAACATACGGTCCGAATGATCCTGTAGACACGCCATTCCTGACATCTCCTGAGAAAATCTCATATTACTATACGACGCCCTGCATTGGCTTTCGCATTTTGAATCGCTCGAGTGTTTCCTATTCTTGAGTCTTCTTCCGCCTTTTCGGCATCCGGAAATCATCTCGTTGCGGCATTCGGACGGCATCAACACCAATCGGACGCACCGGAAGATTCCGAAACCAGGAAGGGTGCCTGTCGGGGAGCTGCCGACGCCTTTTCAGCGGACCAAAAATACATAAAAAATGATATATTAATGGAGGCGTCCAGGCACCTGGACGCCTCTATGAAAATAAATATAAAAAATATAAAAATGCCAGCTTTGGCATAAAAATAGAACAAAAATAAAAAATATATTTTTTTGGAGGCGTCCAGGACCCTGGACGCCTCCATCAACTTGCCCACCGGGCCCCGTCCACCGTCCGACGGTTTGTCGTGTGTGAAAAAAGTCAATTGTGGAACCGTCCAGACAACTGGACACGCCCATTTCTGAATCACGAGGCGCCGCTCACAAAACCACGCGTTGTGCCAAACCGCGTGCGGCTTTCGGTGGAGTTCGGTGGACCTTCTTGAGGCGTCCGGGACCCTGGACGCCTCCACGAAAATATTTAAAAAATGAATAAAAATAGAATAAAATATTAGTTCGGCCCTGATGGAGGTGTCCAGGGTCCTGGACGCCTCCACCCTCCGGAGCCCTATAAATAGAGACCCACCCCCTCAGTTCTGAAAGAGCTTCTAAGAGATCCGATAGGCTGCCGGAGCCCAGAGGCTACCGGAGTCATTTCTAACCCGTGGGGTCTTTTGTAGGTGGAGGTTCCGCCGACTTCTCGGGTGCCCACGCTCGCGAGAGGAATTGAAGGTCGTCTTCATCCACCGCGCTTCCACGTCGTCCCTACGCTGCCAGAGCTCCGCCGGATTTCACCATCGGCACATCCAATAAGCCAATCCTTTCCTTTTCTTCGTAGTTCTTTTGTATTCATCATCTCGCATCCTCTAACCCCCTTCATAAGGGTGCCTCTTCTTATATACTTCTTGCATCCATCATCTCATTTTCCTCCTACTCGAGTCCGAGAGGGGTTTAAAACCACACCAACCAGGTGTGTGTCCTGCCACGATTTCATTACTTTCATTGCAAGAGTTTGATACTACACTGCCATTTTCTAATTCCGTTTATTTACTGTCTGTTGTTTTACAAGGGTAACTAAAGAAAGCCCTCTCCGTCGGCGGGTCGAAGGGGGAGGAAGAAGCAACCCGCCACTTCCTGCTAGTGAGGTAGGCGCGATCACTCTTCCATTTTGGGGTCCTCGACCCCTGGCGATCACATCATAATCTCGAGGCCGCGACGAGTCACTTCCCGCAATGGCCGTTTGAATTCTGTCATCTATATATCTTGGTATATCTCTTATATTTTGCCATATCTCTCTTCTGCTATACTCTCGAGGCCGCGGCGAGTCACTTCCCCAATGGCCGTTTAAATTTCCGTTCTTATATTCTCTTTATATCTTGTTATATTCTAATCTGCCCATATTCTCGAGGCCGCGGCGAGTCACTTCCCCAATGGCCGTTTAAATTCTCATTCTTTATATTTTCCTTATATTCTGTTATATTCTTATCTACCCATATTCTCGAGGCCGCGGCGAGTCACTTCCCCAATGGCCGTTTAAACTCATGTTCTTTGTATTCTCCTTATATTCTGTTATATTCTTATCTGTTCATATTCTAGAGGCAGTGGCGAGTCACTTCTCGCAATGGCCGTTTAAATTCTGCTCCTTTTTATACCTTGTTATATTCCTATTATGCTATACTCTCGAGGCCGCGGCGAGTTGCTTCCCGCAATGGCCGTTTCAATTTTTGTTATTTAATTTCTGCACCCGCTCGTCCCGCAGGAGCAATCTCCCGTGGTGGCCCCCCTTCTCTCTCCTCTTATCTTTAACATATTGCGTTTGTCCCGCTCGCCCCGCCGGAACAATCTTCCGTGGTGACCCCTTCTCTCTTCTCTCTTGATCTTTTTGTGTTGCAGCTTAAAGCACCATGATAAAAATAAAAAAGGAGCCCGCGCGCTCCGCGTCCTCTTCGCTCCTCGAACCGCATGACGTCGCTCACAGATTGGCGATCACGGTGGGACCTCTACTGCTTCCTTTTGGCTACCCTTGCAAGTTCGGCACCGTCCGTGTCTCTCCACCTTGGCGCCCTCGCGCGCCCCCGTTGTGCTCACGGCACCACTGTCAGTTGTGATTGGTTGGGTGTTTATTATATGTTTGTTATTTCTGTTGTTTTCTTACTCTATATCTCTGTCAGCATTCCATTGCATACATCCATCCCTCTTTTATATCCTTTTTCATTTTTTCTAAGGATCACCCTTTCCCGGTGAAGGAAGGACTCTCCGTTTGAGAATTCCTCTCAACGGACTAGAATCTCCTCCACTGGGACCTCCGTAAGTCCCCGACATCGAAGAATCTCCTCTTCGTTCACTGGGCTGGTTGTACTATTGAAGTTCTCCGGAGTTAGTCATCCCATTCGTGGTGAGACGAGAGACCCTAGCTGACACGGCGGTGAAACAAAAATAAACTAGGGTCCCTATTTTGTGTGAACTTCGGATCTCGCTAAAAACACAAAAAAAATCATCAAAATCAAAACACAAAAAAAGGCGTAAAGGCATCCGCTTGTTTGATAATCTCTGCTACCTGCTTGCTAGTGTATATTTTTACGTTCTGGGAAAACTGTGAGCATGGCTCACGAGTCTTTTGAGGAGAACCACCCTAGTCGTGGTTTGTCAGCCGACCCGCGAGTCTATGCTACGGACTCGGGTCCTTCTAATGAGCCCTCGCATTAGGTGCAGGTTATTGCCGGGGACACGTCCCCACCACATGATATATCTTCCTTGCTGGGTATCCTCGCCAACACGGAGCTTACCTCTGAATAGCTCCGGGCCTTCCAGGCCATTTTGAAGGGGAAATTTGTTTCCCCAACGCCCCAGGAATCAACTCCGGCCATCGCACCTCTCCAAGAGTCCGTGCAGGCCATTCCATCTCCTTCATTGGCGCAAGCCATCCAGTCTCCCTCGCTTCAAGGACAAGCGAGCCAACAACCACCCTCATTCCAGTTCCCGTCACAATCTCAAACTCCCGTTGTTCCCCACATACCGCTTCAGCCGGGGCCGACTGTCGGCGGTCCGGCAGCTCCCTCTCATTCGGGGTTCCCCCCTCAAGTCTCCGGGAGACAGTTTCTCCCCCAGTGGCAAGTGCCACCTTCACCTCCAGAGGAGCTCGCCCAATCGCTCCTGAATAGGTTCAATCGCATGGACGAGTAGTTTCAAAATCTGAGAAGAATGGTGGACGTGAAAGCCACCCCGGAGGTTGCTTTGCCAATCCTTCCCGTCATTCATCTTCCTCCCTCCGAAATGCCCACGTACCGCAGATACAATGGTACCGGCAACCCCTTCATTCACCTCAAGGATTTCATGTATGAATCCTCCAATTGACAAAACGATCAGAGGTCCCTGGCATACCTCTTTCGGAGATCATTGGATGGTCCCGCGCTAGAGTGGTTCTATTCTTTGGAGCCCCGCGAGGCCGAGAATTTTGAAATAGTCCAGAGAAGGTTCTTACAGAAATATAGGGATAGGGTCGGTCCCTCACTCTCCATTACTGACCTAGTGGCTGAAAAGATGGAGCCCGACGAGGATTTTATCCGCTATGCTGATAGATGGAGGTCTCTTGCGGAAAGAATAAGGGATACCCTCTCCGAGCCCGAACAAGTGAAGATGATTGTGTCTAATGCAACCCCACAGTTCAGACACGTCCTGGCCATGAATAAACTTACTACAATGGAGGAACTCTATGAAAGGGCCTGGTACATCCAAACCCAGTTAAAAGACTCCCCCATTATGAACATGTTTGAGTCGCCGAAGCCCAAAGTGGTCAGAAAGACAGGCGCTGGTGTCCCGGGCGGAGCCACAGAAGGGGTCGTGACAAATGAGCAAGTGAGTGCGGTCAACAATGCCAACTATGCAGTCAACCCAAGGCCTCCACAAATGTCCCGACTTCCCCTCCAACCAGGTCCTTTCCCTCTTCGTCCTCCACCCCAAAATAATTCACCCCAGGATAATATGCCTCCATTAATTCAACCCCAGCAACAACAACCACAACCTCAGCAACAACAACCACCACTTCAGTACAACCAAGTTCCACCCCCGGGGAATTATGGTCCCCAACAGCAACAAAGGAGGCCGGTCGGTCCCAAGAGAGCCTACTATCCACCGTTGCCAGAAACTCTGGCGGATATTTTCAACGCTCTCATGGCCTCAAACATACTTGTGCTACCCAGGGAAAGGCCCGTGTGGCCCCCGAATGTTGATACCTCCAAATACTGCGTCTATCACAGGCAGCCAGGACACACAGTAGATTATTGCTTCCATTTCAAAGATTACATCCACGATATGAATGATGAACATCAAATAGATTGGGATGAAATGAGACGATACGTCGCCGCTCTCAAGGTTAGGAGACCTCCTCATAGGCCACATCAGTAGTTACAACAGCAGCAGTTACAACAGCAGCAGCTACAACAGCAGCAGCAGCAGCTACAACAGCAGCAGCAGCAGCAACCACAACAACAACAACAGCCTCAGCAGGCCCCACAACAACAGCCCAACATGGGCATAATACAGAATCCATTACCGGAGCACCAACAGCCCAATCATCAGGTTAACCCCATCTCCTCCTTCCCGGAAGTCGGGAGAGAGCAGGTGTGGCACCCGGAAAGTAACTCCATTCTTTCTACCGCCAATCCTATCATCACGCAACACCCTTGTCTTGCCCGGGTAGCACCTCTCTCTCATCAACCCGCGTCAGTATCGCCTTCACCATTTCCACTACCATTACGCCCTCTCATCCGCACCCCGATCTCCTATCAATCGACACTCTCCACTACGCCTTCACACCCTCTCATCTTCTCTCACTCCCCCACTTTACCATCCACCTCTACCACATTTACCCCTACGCCTTCTAAACCCCTTATCATCCGTCAACCATACATAACCCCGTCTTTCTCCACCATATCACCACTAATGCCTTCAAAATCACTCATTACCCATCACCCACCTCAAAATCATTGCCCGTTTCGAGCCCTACCCACTTCTACTTCGTCTCCACCTCCACCTTCCAGACCCCTTATCCTCCATAATCCGTGTGATATCCCCTCTACCTCCACCATGCCTCCACCTAACAAACCCCTCATCAGAATCCCTGCTCCCGTCATCACCCATGCTTCATCAACCATTCCTCCACCACTACCCCTCAAATCCCTGTTAAAACCCACTGCTACCCCCACAGAGGTACAAAAGCCGCAGACAATGGTGCTCCGAAGTGGAAGGATTTTCCACAGGGTTTTCCCCCACAACGGTCAGAATCCTGAGCAATCTCAGCCAGAGAAGGATGATGAAGAACAACCAGAAAGAGCTATCCTTGGAACACAGTATGATCTATTGAAACACTTGGACAAGACGCCCGCTCGGATCTCCATCCTGGAGCTACTTCAAAGATCCACATCCCACCAGGCGGCCTTGATGGAATATCTTCAAAAAGTCATGGTTAATGAGGACCTCCCCGTGGAGAAGATTTCAACCGTCCTGACCCCAACATACACACAACCGGCCATCATGTTCCACAACTACGAGCTCGCTCCCAAGGAAGCTCGGAAATATGCATTGTGCATTTCAATAAAAATTAATGGGGTATCCATAAACCCGTGTCTTGTGGACACGGGTGCGTCCATAAATGTGATCTCCATGGACACCCTTCAGTTGTGTGGGGTCAACGAGGAATAAATAAGACCTTCCTCGATCACAGTCACGGCTTATGACAATAGCAAAAGACCGCCGCAGGGGATGATTATTCTGAAGGCAGAACTAGGCCCCATGTCAATTCCCACGGAATTCCATGTCCTCGACATAGACTCCACATTCAAGGCTATACTGGGTCGCCCTTACATCGAAGCCATAGACGCTGTGCCTTCCACCAACCATCAGTGCCTGAAGTTTCCTTACAATGGGAGGATTATTAAAGTGGTCAGTACACCTGTCCTTCACACAGTGGATGCCAACAACACCTCTCTGCCCTCTGTTTGGCCGTCTCATCGGCCCATATTGCCACTACTGGACGTACGTGATTCATCTCACGTTCCACTAGCACCAAAGGAGCCGGTCAGGGCAACCGCAACATCATATCTCCCTTTTCACTCCAAAGGTTGGGAGATTATGAGGAACATCGGCTACCAACAGGGTAAAGGTCTGGGCGCACAGTTACAGGGTAGGCTCAAATCGCGAAAGGAAATTAGGCCGAACGGCAGGTTTGGCCTAGGCTTCAAAGGACCGTTCAAGGCGGATTGGAAGCCCCTCACATGGCCTTTATCAAACCACTTCAACAGAGGGCCCGTTGTTCAGATGGGAGATTACCCACGAGAAGCATATGGGGGATCACATACTATATATTTGGCTAAAAAATGTCCGAGGATCACCAAAAGAGGCAAGATCAAAGATCCGGAATGCGAGTGGAACAAATGGCTCGACATACGGGACATTTCCGTTGCACTGGAAAGGATGTTCTCGCAGCTTGAAGGACCACCATTGATCTCCGGAATACCAGAGAATATTACCACTCTTGTCAAGGTTCCAAACTATCCTCGTCCTCGCCAGAAGGACCCTGTCATCGACGGATCTTCATCCGTCCTCAACATTACCGTCGACGGCTCATTAGCCGCCATCTTCTCCATCCACTCGTCTCAGCCTTTGCTGATATTTTCTTCCTGGGTCAGACAGTTGTCTGATGATCTTCCCAGGTCCCCTTCTTTGCTTACATACCTACGCGGGCTTTTCAACCCGCGCCAGGTCTTCAACCATGATCTGCTCTATGAGCCTCGCAATCCTCTAGCCATAACCACTTTTTTCTCTCCTCCGATCTCTTTTCACTGTTTTGTCATCAAAAATGAAAACGAAAAAAAAACGTCAATTTTCAAACTCCTCAACAACACATCTTCGTTGAGGAAACCTCCTACATCTCCCACGGGTGCGTCCCGCCCTGCGGACCACCCGTCCAAGGTCCGATGAGCGACCTTTTCTACCCCTCCTCTGAGGGGTCTTCTCCTGTACATTCTACACCATCCTCTTCGTCTTCCTCTTCTTCTGTAAATATTTTCAGTCAATCTAGGAATGATAGGTCAAGGGTAGCACCTAGGAAGAAATCTAAGGGTAGGCAGATCCCTCGCCGATTCCTTCTGGATTTAGCCGCCAGGTGTCAGGCCCTTCTTGCCATCCCTCAGTTGCTAGAAAATCCCATCCGGCTACCGGAAATAGAATGTGAAGGCAACTGTGCAATTGATAAGGGGTATGGAGTCTACGAGATCACGGGTGAAGAATACCCTACTGAAGATGAGGGTGAGTAATATGAGGATGCGGCTGGCGCATATACTAGCGGAATAAGGAGATTCGACGAGTCGTCAACCGCCGTAGAAGAGTCCACCAAAGAAGTCAACTTGGGAACTGAGGAAGACCCTAGGATCATCCTCATAAGTGATAATCTACCACCCTCTGGAGAAGAGGCATTAATTGAAGTTCTCAAGGAATATAAGGACACGTTTGCATGGAGCTACGAGGACATACCGGGTCTGGATTCAACCTTGGTCGAACACCATTTAACCCTAAAACCAGGGTCCGTCTCGGTAAAATAAAGGTTAAGGCGTTTCCACCCTCAGATGGCTTTGAAAATGAAAGAAGAGGTCGATAAGCTCCACAAAACCAGATTCATTAGAGTCGTCCTTTATCCTCAATGGGTGGCGAACATTGTCCCAGTCATGAAGAAAGATGGGAAAGTCAGGATTTGTATCGACTTCCGGGACCTTAACCGCGCGTGTCCAAAGGATGATTTTCCCTTGCCTCACATTGATGTGTTGATCGATAACACGGCAGGTTATGAGACCCTCTCATTCACGGATGGATTTTCAGGTTATAATCAAATTCGTTTGGCAGAAGAGGATCAGGAGAAGACGTCATTCACTACCCCTTGGGGAACATATTGTTACGTGGTCATGCCGTTTGGGTTAAAGAATGCTGGAGCTACTTACCAAAGAGCTATGATGGCCATATTTCATAACATGATGCACATATACCTGGAAGTGTATGTGGATGACTTGTTGGTGAAATCAAGGACCAGGATGGAACATCCAGAAGTTTTGACTAAGGTCTTGCAGAGGTCAAGGGAGTTCCAATTGAAAATGAACCCGAAGAAGTGTGTGTTTGGTGTGCCGTCGGGTAAATTGATGGGTTTCATTGTGAGTAAAAGAGGGATCGAGATAGATCCCGACAAAGCCAACGCTATCAGGGATATGCCGCCTCCAAAGAATTTAAGGGAAGTCCGAGGTTTAATCGGGAGGTTGCAGTTTATTCGTCGGTTTGTGTCCCAACATTCACAAATGTGTAGACCTCTCTACGAGTTGACCAAGCCAGGAGTAGAATTCCACTGAAATTCTAAATGTCAGAAAGCTTTTGAAGGGTTGAAGGAATATCTGGCTAGTCCACCCGTTCTCATTCCACCCAAACCAGAAAAACCTCTGATCCTTTACGTCTCAGTCTTGGATGACTCTGTGGGAGCCGTCCTCGCACAAGCTGATGAAGAAGGCAAGGAACGGGCAACCTATTACTTGTCCAAACTTCTCAATCCCTGTGAGCAGAAGTACACCATCATGGAGAAAATCTATGCTGCCCTCGTTTGGGTAGTGCAGAAATTGAAGCACTACTTCTGGGCTCATGAGGTCCACTTGATTGCTCGAATGAATCATATCAAATTCCTTCTGGAGAAATCCGTCCTTACGGATAGGCTAGCATGCTGGCAAAGTTTTCTCTCTCAGTTCGAAATCACCTACATCCAGCAAAAGACGATTAAAGGCTATGCCATAGCCGAGCATCTCGCTCACCATCCTCTTCCCAAGTTCGATCCCGTCCAATCAGAGTTTCCAGATGAGGAACTAATGTCCGTCAACCAATCGGATGAGCCAATGTGGACGCTATATTTTGATGGAGCTCTGAATTCTCAAGGGAGAGGAATCGGCGTCGCCCTCCTATCGCCTGAAGGCCTCACATTCCCATTGGCATACCAGCTCAAATTTTCAGTTACCAACAATATAGCCGAATATGAAGCTCTTCTAGCTGGCCTAGAACTCGCTCATTCTTTTCGTATCACTGAGTTGCGAGTCGTAGGTGATAGTCAACTCATCCTTCGTCAGGTGCTCACTAAATATCGCACTCGCGATCCCAAACTCAAGCCATACCAAGAACTCACTGCTGCCTTTGCCAAACTGTTCACCAAACTGATCTTTGTTCATGTCCCTCGTCATCAGAATATTCTCGCCGATTCCCTCGCCTCGTTGGCATCATCCATAAGGTTCCCTCTAGGAAGATGGTTTGAGTCCATTTCCATCTACAAACTTCACGCCCCTGCAATCGATGATGCTTCCTACGTAAATATCAAAGACATGATAGTAAGGAAGATCATGTAGGAAGATATCCTTGAGAGGAGGGAAATTATGTTGGCAGAGGCCGAAGAAGAACTGGCTGATGAAGAGAAACCATGGTTCTATGAAATCGTCAAATACTGCCAAGATCAGTCTTATCCTGAAGGGGCCACCACATAGGACAAGAAAGCCATAAGAAGTGGCTCAGAAATACACATTGGTTGGAGGTCTACTCTATAGGAGGAGCCTTACTGGTATTCTGTTAAGATGTCTTGGTGACGATGAGGTTTAGAAATGTGCAGAGGAGACGCACTCGGGTGTGTGCGGTGGCCACGTGAATAGTCAGATGCTCGCCAAGAAGATCATTCGCCAAGGTTTTTATTGGCCCACTATAGAAGAGGATTGTGTTGTCTATGTCCGTAGGTGTGTCAAGTGTCAACTTCACGCCGATAAAATCCAATCACCATCTTCCTCACTTCATCCAATATCCTCCCTGTGGCCTTTCTCCATGTGAGCATTCGACATCATTGGTCCCCTAGGTGATCCCAATTCCCTCACCAAGCAGAAATCTTTCATCCTTACTGCGACGGAATACTTCACCAAATGGGTCGAAGCCGAAGCTTACGCGGAAATCAAGGCGTCAACAGTCTGCAAGTTCATCATGAAGAACATCCTCGCCAGATTCGGCGTCCCAAGCACAATCGTCATCGACAATGTGCCACAGTTCATTTCTCAGGACCTATACGACCTCTGCAAAAGGTACGCAATTGCATTGCATCATTCATCGCCTTATTACCCATAAGATAACGGCCAAGCGGAGGCCACCAATAAAACATTGCTCAAAATCATCAAAAAAACCTGCGAGTTTAGTAAATTTTCAGACTGGCCAGAAAAGCTTATCGAAGTCCTATGGGCCTATCGCACTTCAATCCGTACCCCCACCGGGCAGACTCCGTTTGCCCTTACATATGGTATGGAAGCAGTAGTCCCGCACAAGACTCTGATCCCTTCTCTCAGGGTACAATTGGACGAAGAATTTCCCCTCGACGATCGTCGTAATTCACTCCTCGCCCAGTTGGAACTCTTGGATGAGAAGCGGCTGGCCGCTGCCGAGCATGCGCGTGTGTATCAAAATAGACTCGCTCGCTTTTACCAAAAGAAAGTCGTTGAGAGAAAATTCAAAGTCGGTGAGATGGTCGTAAAAAGAATTTTTGTCAAACCTGGAGGGCCGCGTTATAAGCTCCAACCCAATTGGGAAGGACCATTTGTAATTGAAGCCGTGTACCCTGGCAACGCCTACAAGCTAGTCAACACCGAAGGGACCGAGTTATCCCACCCTTGGAATGGGCTTTATCTTAATAAATACTACCCTTAGCTTAATATCAAAACACAAAAAAAGATGAAAAGATAGAAAACATCAAAAATAAAAAATATTAAAAATCACTAAAAATATGAAAAATTCAAAATGCCGATGCCTGGTGGTCACCATGTAGTTAACTCGCTGCATCCAACCTTCATGTGAGGATAGGGCCCATTAAGGCTTGGTAGGCACCGGGTCTTGGTTTGCCGGAACCGTGGAGATCCCTGTTCGGCCACATCGGCCTATGCTCGCTCAAAGGAAGCCAACACGTATCCATTTACGTATTTTATGCCAAAAAGGTTGGTAGCATCATCTACGGTGGGGCCTCATCCGGAAGATCTCCAGAAGCTGTAATCTTTATTCTTTTCTCCTCGACCAAATGAGACAGTCGGCGCCCTTAAAACGCTGAGCATGAGAAACCAAAACTCAAACCCCCATGGGCGAGAGTACGTAGGATCCATTTCCTCGAGCATCGATCTGAGCACGAGAAGAGGGCAGTGTCCCCGCAGGCATACGAAAGGAAGCCCATAACGTCAAACGACTATATTTCTCTCGCAAAAAGAAAACACAAAATCAAAATCAAGAGAAAAGTCTGGTCGTGACCGTGCCTGTTGCGATAAACGGAACCCCTCAAAGCAAAATTCTGAATCCACAAAAGGGGCTGTGAAATGTAAATGCTCGAGATTTGGTCCGAAGTTGTCCGAAAGGAAAGAGTTAAATGGACCCTTATTGGCTCGCCGGGTTAACGGTTTTGCCGATCCTCTCAGGAGGTTTATCCCCCACGCTCTTCCTTCTTCCTTTGAAGATGAAAGCTAGATGGAGTTTCTAAAGGGCGAAACCCGCCAAGGTCTGCGACCTTATTTTAATATACACATATGGTTGCCTACTTTGAAAAGCAAAAGTTATCGCTGCGAAGGAGTCTCTGTGTTTCTGGCTGGTCAAGACCCATGTTTACCGCCTTGATGTCTTCTTGCTTAACCTTGGGCTTAGGCCAATGCAAGCGCGTCACCTATGGGTGCGACGGCGTCTGATTCCGGGTCAGCGTCGCGCGGTTGGTCGTTAGGGTTCCAGGGTGTTCCATCATATACCATCTAGAGTTGTGAGGAAACAGACCCGGGTCGGGCAAATCATTTACCTCAAACATCTTTTGGGTGAATCCCTGTGGTCGGAAGCGACTGGGAGCCTAAGCATGGCATGACGGTATTGTCATCAGGGTAAGTCTTAGCCGGCGAGATCATCATTCGAGGGGTCTAGAGGTCCAAATCAACCTAGATGTGCACTTAGGATACCTGGGAGGTTAGTAAGAAACCCCTATTCTCACGTAGGTTAGGTGCCATTTGGGTGCTTGCCAAGCGTTAGCAACAAAAAATTGAAATGATAAAAACAACAAAAAAGGGAAAAAGAGAAAATGTACATATTTGCAAACAAATTTTTTTTTTTTGAATACAACAAAACAAAAAAATGCCAAATATAAAAAGAAAAACAAATCAATTCTGCATGATTGCATTTGTATGCAGCATTTCACTTTAATATCGTTTGCATTCGCATACTTGTCTGTTGCATCCATCATCACCACATCTTTCCCTTGCCTTCGTTAATAAAGGCTTGGCCCCTTGACCAGTTATCAAGGACAGTCACGGTGACCATTTGCTTATTGAGCAAGGGGCCAAGTCAGAACAGAAATTCTGATTTGTTTGTTTCAGTGATGTGTGCAGGGATTCGAGGCGACAAAAATAAAGGTGAAAACCAAACAGACCAAACCTTGTATTTTATTCCTTTCCAAAACAAAAAATTACATCAAATTCCGCCCTCTCTCTCTGCATCACTCGTCCCACTACTCTCCGGGTAAAACGCTCTCAAGGGTGCTACCCAACTACGAAAAGCGGTACTCCTACCGCTCTGTATTCCCCTTCCTATTCCCTCACACCGACGTTGATCCACGGAAACAGCAGAGAAGCTACCAACACGAAAGCCACGCTCTCGTACTCTTCGGTAGCGCTCCTCACCATCTCTCAGCCACTGTTCAGCAAGACCAAGGCTGGTTCGGAGTTTGAACAACTGGGCCTCCTGTGGACGCCAAAAAAATGACGATGATGGTGATGGCGACATTCGCGTCTACACATTAGAGCGCGAGTCGAAGATAGAAATGCTGAATAAATCTCATGCCTCGCCCGATCAGGACGAGAACTCACTTGGTGGTCCGCTACCCGCTAAGGAAGCCCCCTAAGCAAAAGATACAGCTACAAGGCTCCGACCAGCCATGCCGAGAGCTGAATCAGAGAAGAGTCGGGAACTCTGGCACAGTCTCAACTTGCACCGAAAGTCACGCAAAGTCTAGGACCGAGTCCCGGAGGCTGCGAACAGAAAATTGTGGAAGCCATGCAATGCAACCGGAACATTCTGGGAATGCCAACATTCATATAAACGGCCTCGACTTCGGAAAGAATCCGTTCGGTGCTTAAAACGGTGCGGAAGGGCCTTAAAGCGGCACGCCTTAAAACGGCGCGCCCCCCCTTACTTTAAAACGGCGCGCCCTTATTTCATGCTCTAATACGAGCTCCACTTGCTTTGTGTTAAAACGGCACGCTCACTGTTGAAGAGGCCACCCCTTTGAAGGTTAATACGGCGCCACCTTATGCACAACTTACCCGGCGCGCTCATTTGAAGGAAGTGCCCCCCTTTACACTCTAATACGGCGCCCCTTTGCAAAGATTTAATCCGGCGCGCCCATTTGTAATCTTAACACGGCACACCAATTGCACTTGGGTTTAAACCGGCGCGGGCACTGTTCCACCGCGCCGATTTAACCCCATGCCATCCCATCGAAACTCCGATGCTCTGTTCTGCACCATACGCGGCGCAGATGACATTTAATGTTTGAAGCCGTGTCTCCTCCTCCCGAACGACAGCAAAGCGGCAGTGACGGCAGCAGCAGCAGCAGATCCTCTCGACAAATCCGTGAATGTCCCATCCTCGGACGAACGCCAGTGTACTCCACGAACCAGCATCATCCAGCACAACAACAACGTTGTTGCGAACAAGGCAGAGGTGGCGGGAGTTTTCTCCCCCACTGTCCGTTCTATAAGAGGCATGCCCCACTAGAGAAGGAGCTCTCTCGAGGCGGTGAGCAGGGAAGAGAAGAAGAAAAGGGGAGGCTGGCTGCTCGAACCCCCTGGGCTGTGTGCAGTGAAGGGAAGAAAAAGGAAAAGAGAAGAGAGGGCCACCCGAAGAGAAGAAGAGGCTTCGTCCCCGTGCCGGAGAAGAGAAGAGAAGAGAGGAGAGTGAGACTGAGAGGTGAGCTCGGAGGGGGAGGAGCTTGTGCTCCGTTCCCCCCTCCCCCATCAATGTATTCCCTCCTTTCTCTCTATTGTATTCTCCCCTTTTCTCGCTTTAGGGTAGATTCCCCGATGTATTTCCTTTTGCAAACGAATAAAAAGAAAAGCCCTTTTTACAACATACGGTGTTCTCCTGCTTCCCTCTCTTTCTCTCTGCCTTCTCCTCATCCAGGCCCTTCGAAGCTTGCTTCTCCATAGCATGGCCTTCGAAGGAGTCCGTCAGGGGATGAACATTCATGGCATCTCATGGCACACATTCGTCCCACGCCAAAGATTCATCGCCCGTGAGTAGTGGTCGCTCTTGAAGGCTAGTCCTCGAGCGCTCCACACTCACACATGGGTTCGGACCGCCGTAAGGCCACTCCGATGTTTGAGGGTCACCCCGGAGCAATCCGTTTGGTAGCCTTCGCTTCTCTCTGGCAAGCCCCGGTCTAGGGGAGATGCTGCCCGATTTTCGTCAGGGGATTAAGAGCACTCAAGAACAAACGAACAAACCACCTCCAAGAACAAGAACAACACACAGTAAAATATGTGAACCAAACCCCTTGAACGAAACACTTAAAATCCATGCTAAGTCACCCTAATGAACAGTTAAATGCCTAAACTTCCTCCTTGCCAACTTAATCCACCAAATGAATCAACAACAGATCATTAACACAACCTGCAGGTGAAAGAAAAAGAAAACACACAGTCAAAAACAATAAACCCTCGGGAGAGTTTAATACGGCGCGGTGACTATTCCACCGCGCCGGTTTAACATCACGCATTTAACAATCCCATCCCCCTCTTTGAACCTTAAAACGGCGCGCCCATTTCAACCTCTTGAACTCCCTTAAACCGGTGCCCCTTAACCGGCGCGCCCCACCCATGAACTCTCTTAAACCGGCGCCCCTTAACCGGCGCGCCCCAACCTTGAACTCCCTTAAACCGGCGCCCCTTAACCGGCGCGCCCCACCCATGAACTCCCTTAAACCGGCGCCCCTTAACCGGCGCGCCCCCCTGAACTCCCTCTATCCGGCGCGCCTGCTTAACACAAAGGGGGAATAAAACAAGCAAAAATAATAATGAAAGGTCAATCATGCTAATAAAAGAATAGAACCCCGCGACCTGACCGCGCAGGTCGATCCGCGTGTGAGGGCGCACGATGGCGAGTTCGGGCTCCATACTTAACAATTCACTCCCCCGGACTTGGCGCAAAGAGAAAATCAATGATGCCTTGTGGTATCGGACGTGGACCTCGGAGCCTCCGACATGGTCACGATCCGAACACATCCCGGGCCAATAGTTCGTTAACTCGACCCGCTTCTCCCGGGATCTAATCCCGCAACCCCACATTAAACTCGTCGTGTCTACGGTAGACATTTGCACGGTTTTATCATCATCTTCGATGCTTCAAACGTGGACTCGCGTCCGAACAATGAATGGTCCGACCGTGACCGACATGCACGTATACCTTGGAACCTTCGTTTCCCAAGACTATGCGTGAAAAGAAAAGTAATGACGCC
Source organism: Amorphophallus konjac (assembly GCA_022559845.1). Taxonomy (NCBI): domain Eukaryota; kingdom Viridiplantae; phylum Streptophyta; class Magnoliopsida; order Alismatales; family Araceae; genus Amorphophallus; species Amorphophallus konjac. The sequence goes on from CM040120.1 coordinate 9,205,126, forward strand.
CCGTGGCATCAGACGTGGTCCTCGGAAACCCCGATATGGCCATAGTCCGCAACCACCTCGGGCCAATAGATCATCAGCTTGACCCATCTTCATCGGGATCCGATCCCGCACCCACATTAAACTTGCCGCACCTACGGCAGACATCCATGTGTCTTTGTCGTTGTCTTCGATGCTTCGAATACGGACTCTCGTCCGAATACTGGATGGTCCGTTAGTGACCGACATATATATCGGGATCTAGCCCCGCACTTGCACTAAACTTGTCGTACTCACGGCAGACATTTACACGGATTCGCTCCCGTCACCGTCTTGTTTTCTACACGGACCTTTGTCCGAACATAAAATGGTCCGTGTATGACCGACAAAATCCGAATGGAACGAGACGGCTCTAGTCTTCCCCGGACCCTACGTGCGGGAATATCAATAAGACCTTCGTGAGTCACATTTGGACCTCGGGTTCGCCCCAACCATGGTCATCGCCTGACCCACATCCTAGGCCTATAGTCGGCTAGCTATGTACAAATCTTTGTTTCGGAATCTAGTCCCGGGACACTTTCCCGCTGCCCTTCGGCACCGGAAATATTAATGATACCCACGCGAGCCCGACTTCGACCGCGGGGGGCCCACCGCAGTATGGTCGTAGTTTGGTCTTGCACCGGGCGAACAAACCTATCGGTTTCCGACCGCTCTAACCGGGATTCAACCGAATGCCTCCCATCCCTTTGAACGATAAACTTGCCGTACCCCGGCATACATATGCTCCAGTTTTCCCCGTGATGATCACGATTCTCTAAAGCCAGACGCTCGTCCGAATATCAAAATGGTCCCTTGAGTGACCGACATATTTCGAATGCTTGTTTCCCTAGACATAGGGCTTTCCGACTGATTCGAGACCGCTATCGGCTTGTTTCTCTCGATATATTTTCCTGGCCATGAGGCCCCATTTCCCGGCGATTAATCAAGGGTGATCCCCTCTCCGAGGGGATGTAAATGACGCCGTGACCTTTATGGCGCAGCGGGTTCTAGTCCCGACACGAACCACACAATCGTCTGATTAGTCAGATCGAGCGCACAATAAATCGTCACTTTGTGACTGGCACGCCCACGCACTTAATGAACGCCAATAAACAAATAAACAATGATTTTATCAAATAAAAAGTGCGTCCACACCTCCATGGCCCTTCGTTCCTCCCTTTCAGTCAATTTGTTGGCTCTTTCTCTCTCTGCGTCTCTTTCTCTCTCTGTCCGTTCTCTCTCACGATCTTCCCTCTCCAACTAGAGAGTGATCCTCAGTTCCATAGCATCCCTGGAAGAGTCGTCATCTGGACAACGCTGCAGTTCCTCCTCCAGCTCTGCTATCCTAGCCGCCCTCTGCGCAGCTTGGGCAAGCACGTCTTCCGTCTCCTTTTCCTGCCAAATGTACCATCTCAAGATACGCGGCAAGGCATAAACAAGGAGAACTCAACACTGAGACTCTTACCTGTATAGAGAGCATCCCTTCTGCCTCCACGGCACGCTGCGTGGCACGAGCAAGTTGCTCGTGAAGCAAATCGAGTTCTGAGGTAGGAATCCACAAGCTGGAAGAGACACCGCCTACTCCCATCGCTGGGGAAGCCGCGTCAATCTGGGCATGCTATAACCACATGAGTTAGCAGCCAACACCTGGAATCTGGGGTTTTAATTAGGAACGCACTGTACACCTACCAAGGCGCTCGTAGCTCCGCGGGCATCGCCCAACCGTTGCTCCATCTCTGCCAAGCGAGTTCGTAAAGTCGCTATCATCATATCACGGATATCCTGCAGCCATACGAGTCAACATTTCCACCAGAAAATCAAAAAAGGGAGAAAGAAGAAAAGAGAAAAAGGGGAGACCTACCTCTGCAAGTCCCCGGGGTTGGAACCGCTCTGCGTACCTTGTCTTATATAGACGCAGGTAATCCTCGCTATCCCGTGCCTGCGATTCCACGATTATGCCACCCCGTTGCCAGTCTTCGTACTGTTCGGGGAATCGCACACGCCAGTCAATGCAGGTGGCCGGTCCCCACGTCTTTCTCCCGACACGAGGTGGCGCAGCCGTATCCACCCATTCTTGAGCTAGTCCTAAAGTCCTCATAATCAATCGTAGCCAAAGCGGCTCGATTTCATTCAGACAGTGCATCCACAATTCCCGTCCGAACCGGGCACGACTTGCTAGAACCCACGGCTGGTCGGCATCGACCATGTCTGAGTAGGGTCTCCAGTTTACCATCGCTGCAGGGAACTCCTGTAGCTCCCGCCTTAGCACCATCAGTTGGTAGGTTAGGGGCGCCGCACTCATGATGGGTTCCCACCGCCTGGCTAGCGGCACCATCGCGGGTCGTCAATGCCGAGCTCTCCCCATGGGGAGGTAATAATAACTCCACAACTGCTCGGCGCAGGTCATCAGTACCTTGCAAAAATAAGAAAAAAAATATAAAATAAACAAAACTAAAAATATATGGATGAATGGTGTAAAACCACTCACAGCCATCTCACGATCCACTTCTTGGAACAGGCCTGCAAATAAGTGTGCCAGCATGGCAGCTCCCCAGGCATAGTATCATATATACTCTTTCAAGGTCTGATAGCAGCTCCAGGAAGCGACATTGGATACCGTCCCCTTTCGAGCTCAGTACCAATCTCCCCAAAAGGAAGAGGAGAAATCTCCTCAAATCTATGTTGCATCTTTCCCAGTTGCCGAAATCTGTGCAGTACACGGCACGGCATCCTATTTCCATCCTTTCCATGAACTCTTCTGAGGATTCATCGTCCCCCCGACGAGTGTCGGTGAGCCCTAATGCATCCATGAGGGACGCCCTAGCTACCGACCTGTTTTTCCGACCATCTAGGTCCAAACCCAGTAGCTTCCGAGCACCTTCTCGGTAATCCGCATAAGTGACCCCGGTCACTATCTCGCCCTCCACCTTCAGGCTTGTGATCCGGACCACATCCTCCAAGCTGGGCACCATGTGCCCCCAGGACATCAGGAATGCCCGACTCACTGGGTCCCATCTCTCACACAAGGCTTGGATCAGAACCAGGTCGAGCTCGAGCGGCTCGATCCGAAGAAAGGTGCCAAATCCCATCACGTCTAGCCTGGCCTTCTGAAAATCTGGGAGACCCCTGTATGCGGCCACTGCTAACTCCCATGAAATGTGTGATTTCATCACACTCTGTGCGTGCATAAGAAATGGAGAAGGGTGTTGTCAAGAGGAAGGAAGAAAGAATGAGAAAAGGGCAGGAAAGCTCAGCTTACGAGTTGTGATTGGGCCCTTTCGCTGAAGTGCCCTTCGAGGTCCGAAAGCCTCCTGGAACTACTACCACTGGACCTGCTTCTCTTCGAGGAGTGGGAAGATTCGCCCTCCATCTAACTCTCAGAATTTTGAACTCCTCCTCTCCCGTGAGAACTTGTGCTCCTCGAGTTAGCTCTCGATATACCTGGAGGATAAAAGGGACAAGAATTTATAGAAATGGAAGGAGGGCAGGCCAAGATTACCTCCATCACCTTTAATGATAGCCCTCGCGATGAGGCACCTACCATGCGGTCCCGTGTGTCACTTCACCGCTCGCACAGGGTGATTGATTGGACGAAGAATATGACGACTAGCCCCCTATGTTGTCTAGGGATACCCTATCATGTTTTGGAGGACGTCCGTAAAATTTGACACAACATCTGGGAAAAGGGACTAGGGCCGTCATTATTGACTTCGACGGCAGATTCCCGTGGAAAATGGTCACAACAAGACGTGATTCTCCGCTTGGGGTGGAGTCTCGGCAGACCCATCACATGGGAATAGTGCAAAGGAGAAGAAGTGTAGGGAAGAAGGAACGCACAAGAGAACAAACAAGCAGTAGAAAATCAAATCACTACATTCATAATTCTACATAAGCTGTCATAAACACTACAATCATAGAGATGAGGCGGGTCCACTGGCTCGCCAACTCGTGCCGTTATCTTCGTGCTCATCCCTCTAGACGTCCCTCTCCTCTCCCCTGAGGTGAGGGTCCCTCAGAAGCCTTCTGGATCCCCGTGCAGCAGCACCCGCCTCGCCTCGTGGCGCCGGTTCCACAGCAATGACTCGCTGCTCCTCCCCTGGCGTGACGAAGAAGCCACTAGCGGCAAAGCGACCAGACTGGCGCAGTCGCTCCCCGAACTCTCGCGCTCTCTCGTAGCGCATCTCCATCGCTCCTAGCCTCTGCACCGCGACCTGAAGGCCCAGTTGGAGCTCCCTCACCTGGGCCTCCAAGGCCCTCCTCTCGGCTTGATCTCGATGTCGCTCGGACCTTCTCTCGGCTTTCTCTCTCTCTGCCTCTCTCCTCATCATCTGCAGAAGAACCCTTAACTCCAGGATGTCTGGAGAAGGTCTCTCCTCACCGCGATGTCGCAGCTCTGCTACAGTTGTCACCCAGGCATCACGCTCCTCTTCCGCCCAGGCATCCCGAGCCACCGCACCGGCAAGTTGCTCCCGGAGGGAGGCAATCTCAAGAAAAGGGGCCGAGGAACTGGAAGATGCGCCGCCAGTCACTCTGTAATATCCCGGACCTTTCGGATCCTTCTTCGTGGGTCCCGGATCTGGTTTTCGGAGCGTCCAGCTCTGTTGTGTTCGAAATTTCATTTCGGACATATTTCATGTTCGGATCGGCGCGATCCGGAGTCGTTTCGGAGGCCCGGAGGCGTTCCGCGGCTTTTCCGCGTGTGTTTTCCGATTCCCGGTGTGTGTTTCGGCTTTTTCTTCGGAAGCTCGCTGCAGGCGAACCGGGCGGTTCACCCAGGCACGAGGGGTACCGTTGCGATCGGTGCGTTCCGAGGATTCCGAAAATGTATTTTTCTATTTTCCGGTATTTTTTCGAAAATTCAGATTTTCTATAAAGCCCTAATTCTTTTTCTTTTTCTTTTCTCCTTTCTCTTTCTTCTTCTTCCTCTTCCTCCGTTTCTTCCCACTGTGACACCCTTCTCTCTCCCTCTCTCCCATTCGGACGCGGCGAACCCCTCTCCGGCTACGGACGGCGGCGGGGCGACGGCGCGGACGTGTGGGTGGCGGCGAGGCGAGCTCGTGGGCGTGCGGCGTGCGTGGGAAGCGTGGGGAGTTCGTGAAGTTTGAAGCGTTCTTCGTGACTCGTGATTGATTCGGCGGAGCATTTGCTCCATTGAGGTAGGGTGACGTTCCTTAACCTCATGCCGATCTTTTCCGCGATTTATAGGCCGCGGGGAGGCCGAGAGGGGATCGTTTGAGCGTTTTTGGGTTTTTCCATGATTTGGGGAGAGCTCGCCCGATCTATGGATTTGATGCATGATTTCGTGTTTTGATGGCCTAGAATCATGCTAGGGGTCCCCAGGGGTCTTCCCCTTGATTTCCCCCTCTCCTATGGAGGCATGGGGGCGTGGTTAGAATTTTTGGGCGTTTCTACCGTTTTCAGCCGCGGACTGAGAACGCGCTATACTCCAGTAGCGCGTTCTTGGAGGTCGCGCTGCCCTGACCGAGCGCGTTCATCGGAGAAGATGAACAGGAGGCGGTTCCTGTCGCGCTATGGGGTCCTAGCGCGATCAGCCTTGTCGCGCTAGGCATCCCTAGCGCGACATGCCTTGTCGCGCTAGCCGTCCCTAGCGCGACATGCCATGTCGCGCTAGGAGGCCCTAGCGCGATGTCCCTTGTCGTGCTAGGGGGCCCTAGCGCGTTCTTCCGTGTCGCACTAGGTATCCCTAGCACGATCTGGCTGTTGTTGGGTGTTCCCCTTGGGCCGTGTGTGCGTCCCGGGCACCCCGTGGAGTTCCGTGACCGTGTTTTTGGTATCCGGAGGTTCCGTTTGCCTTGGTCATGAGTTTGGCTGTGGGCGGTGCGTCCATTTTCCTCCGACCGTGGCCCCGTTGATGGAGCTAGTGCGTGGGGTGATTCCCACACGTTGTCGGACTCGGACGTCGTTTTCCGTTGACTCGAGAGTCTACTCCTTCAGTGACCCTCCACTAGTCGTAGCCCACCAGTACGAGGTGCTGGTCTCACCTGGGAGTGGTGTACGGGCACCCACCTTTCGAGACGGTTTGTGGACCGGTTACCGTAGGCCCCTCGTCGGTAGCCAGAGTCCGGCTACGGGGGAAAACCGGTCAGAGGACCAGACCTAGTGACGCAAGGTCTGTGTGTGCACACGTGGTTGGGGGCGTTTGGACCCACGTCGACGGGCGTGACCCCAGCTAGTTACTTGTTTGTGGTTACTTGTACGGTGTGTGCGCCTCGGGTAGGACCTACCACGTCAGGCGGTTCACCTGCGGTGCGGTGTAAGACGTCAGGGGACGCTGCCGGCTTTGCTTCTAGTGGGTGGTACTCCTGTCGAGTACGGAGTGTCAGACTGTCAGTCGTGTGTTTCTGACCTTCGGGTTTTACGGTTTGACCGTTGGTTTCGGTCTTCTCGTACCGTGGCACATGTGTCGGTTTGCGTGCCGTAGGGTCTAGTTCTGTAAAGTACAGGGCTTTCCTTTCCGAGGTACTTTCCTACCGCTAGAGTAGTGGTTTCTCGTTTTACGAGGTAGGGTTCGAGTGATCCCTACTGAGTCTTGTTCCGAGACTCATTCCCTGCGTGTTTTCACCGTGTTTCAGGTGAGACGCCACCTTCGGGGAGCGCGTCAGGAGCGCAGCGTGGTGCGGGTGCCCAGAGGTAGTGCCAGAGGTCAGAGCCGGGGTATGCCCCGTGTAGCTGTACTTTTCTTTCTTGTCACTGTACTAGTCGTGGACTACTGTTGCTGTTGTTGTTATTTTATTGTGGACCATGTAAAATGTTAATTTATTTCCTGCTTAATATTATAACTGTTTAATTTCTGCAATTATTTGTGATACTTGTGTAGTCTCCACACCATCCTTTTAACCCTTCCGAGTCTTCGGGCTCGTGGGTGGCGGTACGAGTCTCGGGTTATCGGGTCTTCCCGGTAATCGGATTCTCGGGTCGTTACAGCTGGTATCAGAGCGCGGTTGTGGAATTACATGAGAATCATAGGTAATTGTAGTGGTCCACTAGTCCACAGCGATGATGTACAGGTGACGCTGGCATTGGGCACCGTGTGTTTATTTTGACCTTGCCGTTTTCGTGTTTTCTGTCTTTTGCTTCAGGAGCGAGTATGGCGCCGAGGAGGAGTTCTCGCTCTCAGCAGGGGCAGTCGGCTGGAGGTCAGGAGATCCAGCAGGGGGTCCAGAGGGACCAGGAGGAGCATAGCAGAGTTCCGGGAGCTACCGAGGCCGCGGATGCTGCGAGAGCTCCGGGGGCCGAGGATTTCTTCCGTGGCATGTACCATCTCATGTCTCAGCAGTTTGGCGGAGAGGCTGCTGAGGGCTCGTTTGTCAGGGGTGGGCCAGGCCGAGCGGTGAGGGACTTCATGCAGTTCCATCCACCTTACTTTAGCGGCCAGGCAGACCCTGATGCGGCTCGTGATTGGCTTGATGAGATGGAGCGGGTGTTCAGTTCCGCGAGGAGTACTGCCGAGGACAGAGTGGTGTTGGCCTACAACCAGTTGCAGGGTACGGCTCGGAGGTGGTGGTCTTCCGAGTGGAAGACGTCCTTTCAGCTTCGTCCACTTGAGCAGATCGAGTGGGATGACTTTGTCAGTGCTTTCGAGCGTACGTACTGTCCAGATGTTGTTGCTACGCAGCGGATGCGGGAGTTTCTGGAGCTGGTGCAGGGTGACATGTCCGTGTTGCAGTACAGGGCCCGATTTGTCGAGCTGGGTCGGTACGCACCTCACATCATGGAGCATGAGAGGGTGAGGACCACGCAGTTTGTACAGGGCTTGAGGCTGGAACTGAGGCACCATTTGATTGCGAATGGGGCCACTGATCTAGAGACGGCGTCTCGTGTTGCGATTTCCTTGGAGATGGATATGCAGAGGACTCGAGGACCGATCAGCCAGGGGCAGTCCTTGTCAGGTCGCAGCCAGCAGTCGGCTACCCAGCAGCAGGGTTTCTTCCAGCATGCGTCGGGTGGTTCAGGAGTACCGGCAGCGTCAGTGGCAGGATCTGCGTCCTTCGGCTCGAAGGTCAAGAAGTTCTTGAAGAAGAGTCTCCGGAAGAAGCACAAGGATCAAGGGCAGGCTTCATCGGGCACTGTGCAGCAGCCGATTCCTTTGCAGCGTCAGGGATCAGTGGGTGGATCGCGAGGACCTTATCCACGGTGTGGTGGTACCCACCCAGGCAGGCAGTGCACGGCGCCGATTATCTATTTTCGGTGTGACCAGCCAGGGCACATGGCGCGAGACTGTCCTCAGAGACCGCCGCAGCAGCAGTTTCCGCAGCAGCAGCAGGTTCCCCAGCAGCAGAGGCAGCAGCAGCAGCAGCAGGGACAGTATCCGCAGCTACCCAGGTCAGCTAGTGTGGGAGGCAGGCAGAGGGCTCGGGGCCAGATCACGCACTTGACCAGGGCAGAGGCAGTGGCGTCGCAGCTCGTGGAAGGTACCGTTCAGATTTTGGGTTGTGCGGCTCGGGTTTTGTTTGATTCTGGCGCGTCTCATTCGTTTATTTGGAGGATTTCGCGTCGAGCGTCGAGGAGCCGGTGACCCAGTTGTCCTGTGATTTGGCAGTGAAGTTGCCTTCGGGTGACTTTATGGTCACTCCGGATTGCTTCGACCAGGATCCGGTGTGGATCGATGGGCGGAGTATGCCAGGCAGGTTGTATGCGTTGCAGCTTCGAGATTATGACGTGATTCTAAGCATGGATTGGCTCGAGACTCATGGAGCGGTGGTGGATTGTGGAATGAAGAGGGTCTACTTCCAGCATCCGAGCAAGAGGACCTTCTATTTCCAAGGTATCCGTTCCGCCTCTTCTCGATTCCTTATCTCTGCTATTCGAGCCCGTCGGTTGCTTGATTCTGGTTGTCAGGGTTTTCTCGCGTCAGTGGTTGTGTCTGACCGGATGGAGCCGGATGTCGAGGACATTGCGGTGGTGTGCGAGTTTCTTGACGTTTTTCCCGAGGAGTTGCCTGGATTACCTCTCCAGCGGGAGATCGATTTCGTGATCGAGGTTGTGCCTGGTACGGGACCTTTGGCGAAGGCTCCCTACCGTATGGCCCCCGCTGAGTTGAGGGAGTTGAGGGCGCAGTTGCAGGAACTGTTGGCCAAGGGATACATTCGTTCTAATTTTTCCCCTTGGGGTGCACCCGTGTTGTTTGTGAAGAAGAAGGACGGTAGTCTGCGGTTGTGCATTGACTATCGGCAGCTGAATGAAGTGACCATTAAGAACAAGTATCCGTTGCCGCGGATCGATGACTTGTTCGACCAGCTGCAGTCTGCGCGAGTGTTCTCACGGATTGATTTGCGGTCCGGTTACTATCAGCTGAGAATTCACGAGTCCGATGTGGAGAAGACTGCGTTCAGTACGAGGTACGGGCATTATGAGTTTCTGGTGATGCCGTTTGGGCTCACCAATGCCCCAGCAGCCTTCATGGACTTGATGCAGAGGGTGTTTCATCCGTATTTGGACCAGTTCGTGATCATTTTCGTGTATGACATCCTTGTTTATTCGCAGTCTGCCGAGGAGCATGCGTACCATTTGGGTGTGGTGCTGCAGACGTTGCGAGATCACCAGTTATATGCGAAGCTCATTAAGTGCGAGTTTTGGCTCAGCGAGGTGCACTTTCTGGGGCACGTGATTTCTGGTGATGGCATTTCCGTGGACCCCGCCAAGGTCGAGGCAGTAATGCAGTGGCCGAGGCCGAGGTCGGTGACGGAGATCCGGAGTTTCATGGGGCTTGCGGGTTATTATCACCGGTTTATCCAGGATTTTTCTCGCATTGCGACCCCGATGACTAGGCTCACGCGGAAGGATGTGCCTTTCGTTTGGTCCGAGGAGTGTGAGCAGAGCTTCAGCGAACTGAAGAGATTGCTCACCTCGACTCTGGTGTTGGTTTTACCTTCTGGATCAGGAGGTTTTGTGGTGTGTACAGATGCTTCCGGCGTCGGATTGGGTGCTGTTCTGATGCAGCATGGTAGAGTGGTGGCTTATGCATCTCGGCAGCTAAAGCCCCATGAGGAGAACTACCCTATCCATGATCTTGAGTTGGCGGCGGTGATCTTCGCGCTGAAGATCTGGAGGCATTATCTGTACGGTGAGAAGTTCGAGGTGTTCACTGACCATCAGAGTTTAAGGTATGTGTTCTCGCAGAGAGATCTGAACCTCAGACAAAGGCGTTGGATGGAGTTCATGAAGGACTATGACTTCACCTTGTCTTATCAGCCGGGCAGGATGAATGTCGTCACCGAAGCCTTGAGTCGGAAGGTTGCGGTCAGTACCTTGATGTTGAGGAAGTGGAGGCTCTGGGAACAAGTGCCCGAGGTATCTTTCAGGCTCGAGATTCCCCAGGAGCCAGGGTTGGCGGTGCTTGCGAGTCTGACTGCCACTCATGCTATCCGTCGTCAGGTGACAGAGGCTCAGCATGCGGACCCTGAGTTGCCCCTGATTCTTGCGATGGCTGACGTGGAGCTCGGCGGGGACGGTGCTGCGAGGTTTCGTGGCAGGCTGTACGTCCCAGCGGAGGAGCAGGTTCGTAGTGCGGTGTTACGCGAGGCTCATGGGAGCAGGTACACTGTGCACCCGGGTGCGACGAAGATGTATCGGAACTTGCGGAGGCAGTTCTGGTGGCCTGGCATGAAGAGAGATGTCGCGGAGTTTGTGGCCAGGTGCCTGATCTGTCAGCAGGTGAAGGCGGAGCATCAGCGACCAGGAGGTACTCTTCAGCCCTTGGATGTTCCTGCTTGGAAGTGGGACCATGTGACCAAGGATTTCGTGGTAGGGTTGCCGAGGACCCCGAGTGGGCAGGATAATATTTGGTTGCTGGTAGATCGGCTGACGAAGGTGACGCGGTTGTTACCGGTCAAGGTCAGCTGGAGCGTGTCTAAGTTGGCTCGTCTCTATGTGGAGCGGATCGTGCCGTTGCATGGGATTCCCATTTCGATCGTGTCGGATCGGGATCCGCGCTTCACTTCTAGATTCTGGAGGGGTTTCCAGCGAGCTCTTGGCACGGAGTTGGCATTTAGCTCGGCGTATCATCCACAGTCAGATGGTCAGTCTGAGAGGACCATTCAGACTTTGGAGGACATGCTGAGATCCTGCTGCCTGGAGTGGCAGGGGAGTTGGATTCATCACCTACCGTTGGTGGAGTTTGCCTATAACAACAGCTATCATTCGAGCATCGGCATGGCTCCTTATGAGGCTTTGTACGGGCGCCCTTGTCGGACTCCACTTGATTGGTTTGAGGTGGGTGAGCATGTTTTGACGGGACCGGAATTGGTGCAGCAATGTGTGGATGTTGTGCACCTGGTTCGTCAAAATATGTTGGCGGCCCAGAGTCGGCAGAAGAGTTATGCTGACCGTAGGAGGCAGCCCCTCGAGTTCACCGTGGGCGATCATGTGTTCTTGAGAGTTTCTCCGATGAAGGGGGTGATGCGTTTTGGACGGCGTGGGAAGCTGAGTCCCCGCTATATTGGTCCTTTCGCGATTGTGGAGCGCATCGGTGAGGTTGCTTACCGATTGCAGTTACCCTCTGAGTTGGCGTCGGTGCACGACGTGTTCCACGTCTCGATGTTGCGGAAGTATATGCCCGATGACTCTCATGTGCTCGAGTTTTCCGTTTGGCCTGAGGTGACTCCAGATCTTTCTCTCCCAGAGTTCCCGATCCGCGTGGAGGATAGGCGAGAGCAGCGCCTACGGAACAAGGTCATTCCCTTGGTAAAGGTCGTGTGGCAGCGACACTCTGGTGGGGAGGCTTCGTGGGAACGTGAGGATGAGATGCGTCAGCAGTTCCCGTACCTGTTTGAGTGAGTCTTCCTCTTCTTTCCCCTTTGGTTGTTCTCAATTTCGAGGACGAAATTCCTTAAGGGGGGAGGGCTGTAATATCCCGGACCTTTCGGATCCTTCTTCGTGGGTCCCGGATCTGGTTTTCGGAGCGTCCGGCTCTGTTGTGTCCAAAATTTCGTTTCGGACATCTTTCGTGTTCGGATCGGCGCGATCCGGAGTCGTTTCGGGGGCCCGGAGGCATTCCGCGGCTTTTCCGCGTGTGTTTTCCGATTCCCGGTGTGTGTTTCGGCTTTTTCTTCGGAAGCTCGCTGCAGGCGAACCGGGGGGTTCACCCGGGCACGAGGGGTACCGTTGCGACCGGTGCGTTCCGAGGATTCCGGAAATGTATTTTTCTATTTTCTGATATTTTTCTGAAAATTCGGATTTTCTATAAAGCCCTAATTCTTTTCCTTTTTCTTTTTCTTTTCTCCTTTCTCTTTCTTCTTCTTCCTCTTCCTCCGTTTCTTCCCACCGTGACACCCTCCTCTCTCCCTCTCTCCCATTCGGATGCGGCGAACCCCTCTCCGGCTACGGACGACGGCGGGGCGACGGCGCGGACGTGTGGGTGGCGGCGAGGCGAGCTCGTGGGCGTGCGGCGTGCGTGGGAAGCGTGGGGAGTTCGTGAAGTTTGAAGCGTTCTTCGTGACTCGTGATTGATTCAGCGGAGCATTTGCTCCATTGAGGTAGGGTGACGTTCCTTAGCCTCATGCCGATCTTTTCCGCGATTTATAGGCCGCGGGGAGGCCGAGAGGGGATCGTTTGAGCGTTTTTGGATTTTTCCATGATTTGGAGAGAGCTCGCCCGATCTATGGATTTGATGCATGATTTCGTGTTTTGATGGCCTAGAATCATGCTAGGGGTCCCTAGGGGTCTTCCCCTTGATTTCCCCCTCTCCTATGGAGACATGGGGGCGTGGTTAGAATTTTTGGGCGTTTCTACCATTTTCAGCCGCGGACTGAGAACGCGCTATACTCCAGTAGCGCGTTCTTGGAGGTCGCGCTGCCCCGACCGAGCGCGTTCATCGGAGAAGATGAACAGGAGGCGGTTCCTGTTGCGCTATGGGGTCCTAGCGCGATCAGCCTTGTCGCGCTAGCCGTCCCTAGCGCGACATGCCGTGTCGCGCTAGGAGGCCCTAGCGTGATGTCCCTTGTCGCGCTAGGGGGCCCTAGCGCGTTCTTCCATGTCACGCTAGGTATCCCTAGCGCGATCTGGCTGTTGTTGGGTGTTCCCCTTGGGCCGTGTGTGCGTCCTGGGCACCCCGTGGAGTTCCGTGACCGTGTTTTTGGTATCCGGAGGTTCCGTTTGCCTTGGTCATGAGTTTGGCTGTGGGCGGTGCGTCCGTTTTCCTCCGACCGTGGCCCCGTTGATGGAGCTAGTGCGTGGGGTGATTCCCACACGTTGTCGGACTCGGACGTCGTTTTCCGTTGACTCGGGAGTCCAGTCCTTCAGTGACCCTCCACTAGTCGTAGTCCACCAGTACGAGGTGCTGGTCTCACCTGGGAGTGGTGTACGGGCACCCACCTTTCGAGACGGTTTGTGGACCGGTTACCGTAGGCCCCTCGTCGGTAGCCAGAGTCCGGCTACGGGGGAAAACCGGTCAGAGGACCAGACCTAGTGACGCAAGGTCTGTGTGTGCGCACGTGGTTGGGGGCGGTTGGACCCACGTCGACGGGCGTGACCCCGGCTAGTTACTTGTTTGTGGTTACTTGTACGGTGTTTGCGCCTCGGGTAGGACCTACCACGTCAGGCGGTTCACCTGCGGTGCGGTGTAAGACGTCAGGGGACGCTATCGGCTGTGCTTCTAGTGGGTGGTACTCCTGTCGAGTACGGAGTGTCAGACTGTCAGTCGTGTGTTTCCGACCTTCGGATTTTACGGTTCGACCGTTGGTTTCGGTCATCTCGTACCGTGGCACGTGTGTCAGTTTACGTGCCGTAGGGTCTAGTTCTGTAGAGTACAGGGCTTTCCTTTCCGAGGTACTTTCCTACCGCTAGAGTAGTGGTTTCTCATTTTACGAGGTAGGGTTCGAGTGATCCCTACTGAGTCTTGTTCCGAGACTCATTCCCTGCGTGTTTTCACCGTGTTTCAGGTGAGACGCCACCTTCGGGGAGCGCGTCAGGAGCGCAGCGTGGTGCGGGTGCCCAGAGGTAGTGCCAGAGGTCAGAGCCGGGGTATGCTCCGTGTAGCTGTACTTTTCTTTCTTGTCACTGTACTAGTCGTGGACTACTGTTGCTGTTGTTGTTATTTTATTGTGGACCATGAAAAATGTTACTTTATTTCCTGCTTAATATTATAACTGTTTAATTTCTGTAATTATTTGTCACACTTGTGTAGTCTCCACACCATCCTTTTAACCCTTCCGAGTCTTCGGGCTCGTGGGTGGCGGTACGAGTCTCGGGTTACCGGGTCTTCCCGGTAATCGGATTCTCGGGTCGTTACACACTCCCACCATCGTTGTCTGCTGGGCATGCTGGAACGAACAAACAACAGCCGTAAGCTAAGCTCCTCATTTAAAAACAAAAAATACAGCACTTAGCTTACCAGGAGCGACAGTTCCTATTGAGTGGCGGCCAGCTGCCGCCTGACCTCGGCTAATTGGGCACGCGAGCCGTTGACGTCGCGTGTATCCCCGGCTTGGGGAAGCCCCGCATAACTCTCTCTCTGCTGCCGCAGGAAGTCGGCACTGTCCTGCACCAATACGCTCCCTTGCTGTCCAGGGAGACGTATGCGCCAATCCTCGAGCTTCGCCTTGCCGCGACTCTCCTTCCTGACACGGCTCGGCTCATCTGCACTCGCCCATTCATCGGCCAAACCCGGGGTCTCTGCCATGTCCTTCATCAAGAAAGAAGGGCCTCGCGTCATAACAAGAACGCGTCTCCTGTCAAGGACGCGTCCATCATTTGTGTGCAACACTCGCCGAAACCTTTTCTCCCCATGGCTCGCTTCAAAACTCAAAATGGATCAAAGAGGAAGAGATCGGAGGACCTACCAGACCGTGTTCACCTCCCTCCGTGACATCGGGCCCCTCGGGTCCCTCGGGGGCCCGAAGCGGCCCTTCCTCCTCCATGGACGCCGTTCTGTGCTCTTGCGTGTCCCTCCTCAGGCGATGGGTCCCGTGTCCCTCTCCACCTTCGCCGTGGTCCAGACCGCCGAACTCCATCGATCGAGGGGAAGAAGACAAAGACGGGCGAGCGAGTTTCGGCGGAAGGCGGGCTCGTTTGCGGGTAAGGCACGGGAGAAGAAAGGCCACCCGGCGCTTTAAATTTGAATTTGAGGATTAAGACGCGTCCTCGCGCCTGGACGCTCCCAAAAAAGGGAGAAAGGAAACAGAATCCCCCCGTGCAAAGCGCAGTTCCCCGCTGTTCAGGGTAAAGTCTCGTAAGGCATGCCTCGAAACAACTCGGTGTATCAGAAAAGTGAGAGAGGAAATGTACACACAACACAAGAAAGCCATTTTCATTTCATATATTAGTCGAAAGTACATGATGCAGTAAGGAGGGTGGAGTGTACAAGTAACTCTCTAACTATCGCCATCACCCTCCTGGTCATCTCTCTCCTCCCTCCTCTGACGGGGATCCATAGGGGGCCTCTGCGACCTCTGTGAACCCTGAGAAGCCATGCTCGCCTCGCCCTGTGGTGGCGCGCCAGCCTCGAAGGCACGACGACGCTCCTCGGCCGAAGAGACTAGAAAGCTGCCCACGGAAAAGGAACCAGACTGACGAAGTCGCGCCCCACGCTCCTTCGCCCTATGATACCGCTCCTCAGTCTCCCGCAGTCTCCCCTCCGCCGTGCCAAGGCTCAGTCGAAGCCCCATCACCTGGGCCTCCAGAGCCCTCCTCTCGTCCCAATTTCGATGTCGCTCTGCCCTCCTGTACTCCCTCTCTCTCTCGATGCTCTCCTTATCCCTCTCCCTCTCCTCTCTCTCCCTCATCGCCTCTCTCCTCGACAGCTCGAGGGCGATCCGCAGATCCACCACGTCGCGAGGAAGCTCCTCAGCCTCCCGTCGCCGCTCCTACTCTAGCTCCGCAATCCGGGCGTCACGCTCTGCCGCCCAGGCATCGCGCTCCTGCTCGGCACGAACAGCACGGGCCAGGGCCTCCCGAATCTCGGCCACCTGTCCAAGCACGCTTGCACCGTAAGAGAGCAGTGATAGAAGGAAAGCAGCTAGAAGGAGGGTCGGGGTCAGGCAGACACTCACTCGAGCCTCGCGGTCACGCTCGACCTCCTCAGCCCGAGCCACCGCATACGCCAGCTGCTCCTGAAGGGTAGAGATCTCCGGGGGAGGGCCCCACGAACTGGAACCCGCTCCACCAGCCGTCCCGGCTGCTGCTGCCTGGTGGGCCCGCTGAAACACGGGGCAAACGACAGTCAGAGGTTAAGCATCGAAATCCAGGTCACAAAAAAATGCATTGCATAGACTCACCAGGATCTCCAACTCCTGTTGGATGGCCACCAACTGCCGCATGGCGTCCGCCAACTGGGCCCGCAGGTCGGCGATCATGTCGTCACGAGCATCCTGCATGGCATATAAGTTAGTATCACATGCATATACACATAGAAGAATGAAGCATTTTCATTTCACACTTACCCCTGCCATACCACCGAGGGAGAGGCGGTCCCCGTACGTAGCTCGATACCGTCTCATGTAGTCGGTGCTGTCCTGTACATGGGACACCACTGGGACCCCACCCTGCTGCCAGTCCTGGTACTGTGCTGGGAAGCGCGTGCACCAGTCCATGATCTTCCCCTTCCCCTTGTTCTTCCGCCCGATGCGGACCGGCTCATCTACATCGACCCACTCTTGGGCCAGCCCCAACGTCCTCATAACCAGCCTCAGCCGAAGCGGCTCGATCTCGTTCAGGCAATGGACCCACACGTCCCGCCTGAAACGAGGAAGACCCGCTACAACCCAGGGCTGGCCAGCGTCGACCATACCCAGGTAGGGCCTCCACACCACCTACATCACCATACACACATCATACTAGTTGCCATTAGGCCGCATGCATAAAAAATACAAAGAAATCATACGCATCATACCATAGCATCGGGGTACTCGCTCAACTCCCGACGAAGTGACGCCAGCTGGTAGCTGTGTGGTGCCGCTACCACGACCGGCCTCCACTGTCGCGCTAGAGGAACGGCTCTCCTGTTCCCCTGCCTGGCCCTCCCCATCGGGAAGTAGTAATAACTCCACACCTGCATCCATCATACATCATTAGCATGAGTAATTGCATATTTAACTACGGTAAAAGGCATAAATAAATTGTGTACCTGGAGAAAAGGTGCGAAGCCGCTGACTGTAGTCTCCCTCTCTGAAGTCAGGGAGAGATCAGCAATCAAATGGGTAAGCAGAGCCGCTCCCCACGCGTAGTGCCCCACTCTGTCAAGGTCCGCCAGGATCCCAAGGAAGCGGCAGTGGATGCCGTCACCCTTCATCCCTAGCAGAAGGCGGCCCAGGAAGAAGAAGAGGAACCTCTAGAGGTCTAGATCCATCAGCTCCCGCTCGCTCGGGTCCTGGGTGAAAGCTGCACGGGCATCTCCCTCCAGTCGTGCCAGAAACTCCGCTCCAGTCTCGCTAACCCACTGGCGCGGGTCACCGAATCCGAGCGCCTCCATGATCTCCACTCGGCCAACTACTCGGCTGTCTCTGTCAGTCACGCTCGTCTCTAACCACAGCAGGTCCAGGGCACTCTCTCGGTAGTCGGGGTAGGTGACCCCGCTGACTGCCTCTCCGTCAACCCGTAGCCCGGTGATTCGAGCTACGTCCTCTAGTGTCGGCACCATGTGCCCCCAGGGCATCAGAAAAGTCCGGCTCGGCGCGTGCCACCGCTCCCTCAACGCCTGAATGAGAGGAAGGTCGAGCAGGAATGGCTCAATCCTGAGGAAGGCTCCAAAACCCATGGCGTCTACACGCGCCCTCTGGAAGTCCGGCAGCCCACGGTACGCTGCCACCACCAGGGACCAGCAGATCCGGCTCTTCATCACGCCCTGCACACCACAAAAAATAAACAAAAAAGAACACATCAGCATCATGGATAATAATAAACAACAACATTGTACATAATATTTAATTATTTTTACTTATTTTAAATATATATATATTTAAAGGCGTCCAACCCCCTGGACGCTTTCTTTTTATTTTAACAAAACCAAAAAATAACAAATAACCAAAAATAAAAATAAAATATATTTTATCATGAAGGCGTCCACCCATGTGGACGCCTCCTTATTTTTATTTTTATTTTACATAATAACCCAAAATAATAATAATAATAAATAATAAAAACAAAATAAAAAAGAAAGTTGGAGGCGTCCAGGCCCCTGGACGCCTCCTTCCCCACTCCCCGGCCTTCTCCACTGGCTCTCGGCCGCCTGTTTAGCATATTAAACTAATAAATTGGGGTTCTGAGGGACTTACCGGGTCATGCTCATCCTCTCCCGCATCGCCAGCACCCGTAGGATCCTCCACGGCCAAAGGAGACGCCTCCTGTTCCGCGGCTATCTCCTCTTCCGCAGCAATCTCCTCTCCTGCGGCAGCCTCCTCTGCATGATCCCTCGACCTCCTCGGACGACGAGCCCGTCGTTTCCGCTTCTCCCCGCCCTGGATCGGGCCTCCTTGCTCCATTGGGAACTGGGAATGGGTCGTTTAGAGTGAACAAGTCGTCAGAATGACCAGTAGAAGTGGAAAGGGGGGTGAGGCCCCCCTTTATATAATAAATCCCCCTTTTTTGGGGCGTCTAGGTGCCTGGACGCCCCCACCTTTTCTTTTTTTTCAAAAATTCAAAAAAAAACTAGGGGCGTCCAGGCGCCTGGACGCCCCCAAACAAAAATTAAACAAACTAAAAAAGAAATACTAGGGGCGTCCAGGCCCCAAACAAAAAATTAAACAAAAAAAGGAAATCATAGGGGCGTCCAGGCCCGTGGACGCCCCCAAATAAAAAATAAATAAAAAAATAAAAAAGAAAAGTTGGAGGCGTCCAGGCCTCTGGACGCCCCCCATTAAACATAAAAATATATATATATATATATATATATATATATATATATATATATATATATATATATATATATATATATTTATATATGATCATATTATGAATAAATAGATACATAAAAAGTGAGAAAACATAAAAATATAAAAATAAAAAATAAAAAATCATAAAAATAATAATTAGGGGAACAGTGGTCTAGAATGTCAAATTCCAGATTTTATTTTATCAAAAAGCAGAGCGAGTTACATCAGGGGCTTAGGCACTCTAGGCCTTAACTTCCCCAGTTCGGTTATATAAGCTCTCCACAGCTCACATTCTTCCCCCGCATGCGCTAAGGCCTTTCCCGCTACACTTGTTTTCCAGCGTGCCTTTACGGCTTTCGCTTCCTTCACATCCGCCTCCGTGCCCAAATCCCTCTTCTTCAAAGGGACGATGCCAGTCAGTAGTGGGAACGAATGGCGCGGCATGTCGATCTGGAGGCTGCACCGATGCGCGTTGTAAAGGACAAACTCGGTCACGCCGATCAGTTGGAGATCAACTTCGGGAGAAGACCTCATAAGGAGTTCAAGCGAGAGTAGACATGCCGGTGCGCAAGTGAAGAAGCTTTGTGTCACGGTGCGAAAGTAAGACCGCCGGTGTTCACGTTTCTTCAGCCACGGAACACGGTTCGCTACAGTGCCACCGAAGCCTAACACATCGGCTATGTGATGAAGGGGGCTTTGTTGGAAGAGCTTCGAAGCGGTTGGCATTCCCTCACGGTGATCAAATTTGAAATGCAAATCAAGCCAGCAATTCAGGACAAGTGCGCAACCGAAAGGAGACTTACCCAAGCTTGAGGCGGTAAGGCCACTGTAAAGGTAGGCAAGGACGGCGGGTCCCACCCTCTTTCCACTCCAGATCCCCCGAATGGCACTCAGTTGGTCTTCTTCCACAATGTTGTCAGTATGAGGGTACAAGAGAGCTCCCGCCAGACAAATGGTGAACCCTTTCATGATTCCTTCCAAATAGTCATCATCTGGTGACTCTCTCAGGGCATCCATAACCCATTCCGCGAGCTTTTGCAAATCAATTCCCTGTCGAGTACGAACCTTTTTGACTGCGCCGGGCCGCATGAAGCTTCCAAGGACACTCTCGGAATTCCCCCGTGTCAGCATCCGCATAGCCTTCACCTTCCCGTCACTCTTGAATTTCTTCAATCCAAGCAGAAATTCCACCTCCTCGAGGAGGATGGTCGCCTCGAAGGTCGGGAAGATAAACGTGTGGGTCTGGGGATGTCAGATCTCCACTAATGCGCCCATAGCAGCCCAGTCCATGCGGATTCTCTCATAGTGTTTGGCGTGAATAAGGAGCCCATGAAGATGCCACCTTGAGAGTATGGCCCTCATGCCGATGGAGATGTTGGAAGTTAGCTTTGAAAGCCATTGCAGTTTGGAAAACTTCCTCGGGCCTGGGAAGAGTGGATATGGCTGGAAGAGAAAAGAAAGAAGAAGAAAGGAAGGAAGTAAGAAGAAGCTTCACGTGGAGAAATTTGAAAAGAATCAGCTTACCATATGCGACATGATCATCCCACTCAGATGACCCTCGAGGTCGGAGAGTCGCCTGATCTCGCTGCTAGGCCTGCTCCTCTTCATAACGCGGGAAGACTCTCCTTCCATCCTGAAATCTCTAGATTCTCCTCTCCTTTTCCTCCTGAGCTTTCAAAACTCTCCTTGGTGCATTTGGAGGAACTAGCCTAGGGAGATACTTATAGGAAGGGTAGGGCACTACAGGACGGAACATGTCACGTCAGTGGTCAGTTGTCAGAATTTTGTCTGGATCTCCTTTGTACTGTGGTGCGATTCTGCTATGATTCTGCTACTTTCTGATGTTGCTAACCTTTGCTGGTCTGTGCAGGTTTTACTAATGGACGTCTTTGTCCTGTCTCCTGTCCCACCTTTTATTGGTTGGTCCCACCTTGTCACGCATCATAGTATATGATATCTACACTACTAGAATATGTCAAGGACCTTGCGGCCTAAACGAACCTGGGATTTGAGTTCCCCTTCAACAAAACGGTGATGGTTCCGGAAAAATTTGGGTTGTACGGATAGGCCGTTAATTTGTGGTAGTATGGGGACGACGGTTCCATTCAGGGAGTTGGTGCATGGATAAACGGGCCACAGCCCAGTACCAGCTCACCGGATCGGTATCCTGACCCGTTCTTAACAAGTTGACAATATTATCATTGGCTATTTTCTATTTTAGTTTGTTTAAAATTTTTCTTTAAGCCCAGCATGCATTCATATAGGACTTTGATTTATTGCGGAAGATCATTCAAGTGATTCGATTACGAAAGCCGCTGTGCTTCAATTCTTACAAATATGAGATATTCCACTCCGAATGAAATACTGAGTTTCCTTGAAATGGCTCTACGCTGCTCTTCCAAAGGAGACCCTTGTTTGGACAGACCCTCAGATATTCCTTTACTTTTTACCTTACTTGACCCACCTTGGCCGCAGCACTTCCACGTTGGCTGGTAACCGCTCCCCAAAGGTGAAACCTGCAGGTTTATGACCCAGGTACTTCCACACCGAGAAGTTGGTCTCTTTTTGTTTCGTGCCTGAGCGCACATCTCACCCTCCCTTATTTGATCTCCGTCCAAGCAAATCGTCAAAATTTGAAAGACCTCCTTCAAGGTCGCCTCATTGAAACTTCAGGAAAGATTCCAAACAGTAACGTCAGAAGAGTGTCTCATCACACCTTGGCATCAACTTATCAGTCCGCTCCCACTTCATTTCACTCCACTTCGATACCATTCCACTACGTGTCACTCCCTTGCGAAGCAGACGCCAAGGCGGGGCAGCTGTAGACACGCCATTCCTGACATCTCCTGAGAAAATCTCATATTACTATACGACGCCCCGCATTGGCTTTCGCATTTTGAATCGCTCGAGTGTTTCCTATTCTTGAGTCTTCTTCCGCCTTTTCGACATCCGGAAATCATCTCGTTGCGGCATTCGGACGGCATCAACACCAATCGGACGCACCGGAAGGTTCCGAAACCAGGAAGGGTGCCTGTCGGGGAGCTACCGACGCCTTTTCAGCGGACCCGGGGGGGTCTTAATGGAGGCGTCTACTCTCCTGGACGCCTCCATTACTTTAATTTATTTCTTAAGACCAAAAATACATAAAAAAATGATATATTAATGGAGGCATTCAGGCACCTGGACGCCTCCATGAAAATAAATATAAAAAATATAAAAATGTCAGCTTTGGCATAAAAATAAAATAAAAATAAAAAATATATTTTTTTGGAGGCGTCCAGGACCCTGGACGCCTCCATCAACTTGCCCACCGGGCCCCGTCCACCGTCCGACGGTTTGTCGTGTGTGAAAAAAGTCAATTGTGGAAGCGTCCAGACAACTGGACGCGCCCATTTCCAAATCACGAGACGCCGCTCACAAAACCACGCGTTGTGCCAAACCGCGTGCGGCTTTCGGTGGAGTTCGGTGGACCTTATTGAGGCGTCCGGGACCCTGGACGCCTCCACGAAAATATTTGAAAAAATGAATAAAAATAGAATAAAATATTAGTTCGGCCCTGATGGAGGTGTCCAGGGTCCTGGACGCCTCCACCCTCCGGAGCCCTATAAATAGAGGCCCACCCCCTCAGTTCTGAAAGAGCTTCTAAGAGATCCGATAGGCTGCCAGAGTCATTTCTAACTCGTGGGGTCTTTTGTAGGTGGAGGTTCCGCCGGCTTCTTGGGTGCCCACGCTCGCGAGAGGAAGGTCGTCTTCATCCACCGCGCTTCCACGTCGTCCCTACGCTGCCGGAGCTCCGCCGGATTTCACCATCGGCACATCCAATAAGCCAATCCTTTCCTTTTCTTCGTAGTTCTTTTGCATTCATCATCCCGCATCCTCTATCCCCCTTCATAAGGGTGCCTCTTCTTATATACTTCTTGCATCCATCATCTCATTTTCCTCCTACTCGAGTCCGAGAGGGGTTTAAAACCACACCAACCAGGTGTGTGTCCTGCCACGATTTCATTACTTTCATTGCAAGAGTTTGATACTACACTGTCATTTTCTAATTCCATTTATTTACTGTCTGTTGTTTTGCAAGGGTAACTAAAGAAAGCCCTCTCCGTCGGCGGGCCGAAGGGGGAGGAAGAAGCAACTCGCCACTTCCTGCTAGTGAGGTAGGCGTGATCACTCTTCCATTTTGGGGTCCTCGACCCCTGGCGATCACATCATAATCTCGAGGCCGCGGCGAGTCACTTCCCGCAATGGCCGTTTGAATTCTGTCAGCTATATATCTTGGTATATCTCTTATATTTTGCCATATCTCTCTTCTGCTATACTCTCGAGGCCGCGGCGAGTCACTTCCCCAATGGCCGTTTAAATTTCCGTTCTTATATTCTCTTTATATCCTGTTATATTCTAATCTGCCCATATTCTCGAGGCCGCGGCGAGTCACTTCCCCAATGGCCGTTTAAATTCCCGTTCTTTATATTTTCCTTATATTCTGTTATATTCTTATCTGCCCATATTCTCGAGGCCGTGGCGAGTCACTTCTCTAATGGCCGTTTAAACTCCTGTTCTTTGTATTCTCCTTATATTCTGTTATATTCTTATCTACTCATATTCTCGAGGCCGCGGCGAGTCACTTCCCGCAATGGCCGTTTAAATTCTGCTCCTTTTTATACCTTTTTATATTCCTATTATGCTATACTCTCGAGGCCGCGTCGAGTTGCTTCCCGCAATTACCGTTTCAATTTTTGTTATTTAATTTCTGCACCCGCTCGCCCCGCCGGAGTAATCTCCCGTGGTGGCCCCCCCTTCTCTCTCCTCTTATCTTTAACATATTGCGTTTGTCCCACTCGCCCCGCCGGAGCAATCTTCCGTGGTGGCCCCTTCTCTCTTCTCTCTTCATCTCTTTGTGTTGCAGCTTAAAGCACCAGGATAAAAATAAAAAAGGAGCCCACGCGCTCCGCGTCCTCTTCGCTCCTCGAACCACGTGACGTGGCTCACAGATCCGACTTAAAATTGACCAATTTATCAAAATTTGTGGCTCTATTTCATTGTTTTAAGAGTCAGTTTGAATTGAGTCCACAAATCAGATTAAATTTTGCCAGATCTATTGAGGATAGTAGAAGGATGACTGAGGAATAGTCCCGTATTGATTAAATAAGTTGTGGTTCATGTACTTATGACTCTGGGCCTGTGTACTCAACACCGTGATTTTGTGGATTTTAACATGGTATCAGAGTATGGTCTTGGACCCAACTCTATATATTTCTTATCTTGTCACCTCCACCCAATTAATGTCCACGGTCCATCTTAGCCGTTAGGGGGAGTGTTGAAATTTGGACATAATCCCTTGGGCAATAGTCTCGTATTGGTTATATGAGTTGTGGTTCATGTGCTTATGACCCTGGACCTGTGTATCTCAACACTGCAGTTTTGTAGATTTCAACAGGGGGTTTGACATTAAAGGACCGGCCAATTGTTGTGACATTTTGAAGTGAGAATGTAACGTTATGGTAGCTATTTCAAATCTTTTATTTTTTTTTTAAATCCAAGAACCGACCATGCAGGACAGAAACTGGTCGAGTGCACTCTCCCTCAAAAAGGGAGAATGTTCTCACTCCCTCAAGCTGTACTTGTGATCCTAGATTTTATTAATATTGAGAAACAAGTACACAGATAACGGGGCATTCCCCTTGGGAAACAAGAGGGCAAACAAAAGAGTTAGCCCTTCAAACAAGGAAATAAAAATCAAGGGCCTAAAGATTAACTACCAAAAGAAACTAAGAGAAACGGATGGCTGGTAACCCAGCCTAGTCCATTCTAAAGCCCCCATGAAACCTAAAGACGATCTAAAGAATCAGAAACGGGGCCAGGGATGCCAAGACAGAGAGCCTGCCAGCTAAACCCTGACATCGTAGAGCTCTAGATCCTTTTGCTCCTACAGACGGGCTGGAAGGGAACATCAAACTCCATGTCTTGCTCATCCACGGAGCCATCAATCTCATTGGGAGCACAATCTGAAGGATGACCATTCTACTACAGCGGGTGTGCGGGGGAGCTTCGGGAAACATCAAATGGGGCAACCAGGATAGACGGCTGGTTGGAGGCTCCACAGACAGAGCCACCAACAGCCAGAGAAGAGGCAGCAGGGGTTGGGAGAACTTCGTCACAGGGGCTAGTGCGCAAGGCCATCCCATCGTGGGGTTGCAACACTGGGGGAGACGGAGCCAAGTCGACAGCAGTAGCAGAGGGCCAAGCCCGGCTAGGAACCCCAGACCGAGAGAAAGCAGGCAGAGCGTTCAATTCATCCCTCATAGCACGCAGGGAGGCGAAGCAGGCCAAACAGTCCGCCTCCTTTTGGAGGACGACGACGCCGGGATCAACAGCGGTAACCGAGGGAACAGCAACGGCGGAAAGGGCTATATGAACGACCACCCCGACGGGCACAACAACATCAGGTGCTGAAAGAGGAGCATCCCTAGGCAGCGCACCAACGACACCAGAAGCAAGGGGGGACTGAAGAGAAGGCCCCTTAGCAGGCAGAACAGCCTCATGTGAACACAAGGAGGAAGTAGCAACGAGTTTAGCATCACCAGAAGCAGACTGAATGGAAGGACCAGCCTCCTCTAGCGAAGCAAGGCAAACAGACGGATCAGTGAGACTGGCATGCTCCCCCACCGAAGAGGGATTATCGACAGTAGGAGAAGAAACCGATGCCAACGAAGGCATAGGGGCACCGGCCAATGGATTAGCAGCCACGGACGAAGGGATGAATGGAGGGGCATCAGGAGACAGCAAGGCAACAGATGCTACACCACAAGGGCCACTGGAATCAGAAGTAACAGGAGGAGGTGCATCCATGGAGCCCAGCACAGGTGATGAGAACAGGGGCGCCGTGGAGGGGGCACCAGACTGCACCAATGAAGGTGGTGCTTCATAAGACGGATAGGGCAGTAAAGAAGATGCTGCTTGGGATGACTGAGCAGTGCTTGAAACGCCAGGTAGAGGGGGTGCACCAGTGCCAATAATACTAGCGGCATTAACAGCATTATCGTCGGCCATTAAATGAGGAGGCACCTCTTGGACACCAAGCGCTGCAACGGATGGGGCAGCCAGAGACGAGGGGTCAGCAACGCAACTCTTAGCGAGAGAAAGAGATTGACCAACGGACAGGCATGCAACGGACGGCCCAGGCTGCACAAAAGGGCCAGCTGGAGCGTCAGGGTCGCAAGAGGGAATTGGAACAGACTTGGAAACAGCCTGCCAGGCTTGAATGACCGTCCTTGCTGGAGCAGGCTTGCCAGAGGCCGGAGGATGGTCGCCAGAAACGCCATTAACACCTTCACGTTTGACACTAAGTTTCTTGCAATTGCCAACCACATGGCCAAGACGATGGCAAGCAGAACAATACAATGGCAGACTGGGGCAGACAATGAGCTGCCAAAAGCCATGAGATCCTAAACCAATCCATATTTTATCCGGGATCCTCTGAGAAATATCCAGGAGAACACAAGCTCGACCCACACTAGAACGAGCAAGGGAGATGGTATCCAGATCGATCTGAAGCACTGAACCAACACTCCCAGCAATGGATCTAATCATCGCATCAAAGAAAAAATTGGCTGGGAGTTGGGGAAACTCAATCCAAACCGGGACTACAGGAGAGTCCACACCTGATGAAAAATCTAAAGACCACTTAGAGAACTTGAACAACCGGCCAAGAATAAGTAACGAACCCTTAAGCAAAACATTGATGAAATCATCCCGGCATAAGAACCTGATAAGAAGATGGCGATTACCCAGAGAACTAAGAGCGAATTCGTTCTGAAACTGGAATCTTTGCGCAAGGTGTGCCCTGATTTCAGAAAATTGAGGTCCCCCATACGGAGTGTGGGCAACAATGGCGAACTCAAGAGACTTGCAAGAAGCTGCAATCTCGTCCAAAGACAAGAAGACCGCCGGATCACCCATGTCTGTGCGAGCAGGGAGATGGACCGGGACATCAATGGACGGAGGGGCCATGGCCTCTTTGAAGATCTGCACAAAAGAAGGCCGAGCGCCATGCTGCCACGCTTGAGGAACAGGGACAGAGGGGGCAGCCGCTTGGGGAGGAACCTGCGAGGCTGAAGCAACACCAGGGCAAGGGTCTGAAGCACCGGTAGAAGGAGGAAGGGCACCAGCAGGGAGAGGAGGAGAGATCTCCACGCCTGCAGCATCCACAGGGAGAGAGGGGACAGAGGGGGGAGGGCCCGGCCCTCCCCTCACGTTGGGCATCTCCTCCTCAAGTTTCCCCTTCCCGGCGGCGGCGCTCTACGGTAAGATCTGACCCTAGACGACTTTTTGGGACACTCATTCCAGATCTTTTAAAATTGTGTTTAAGATCAAAAGATGAATCTAAAAATCAAAATGTACCTACTCAAATTAAGTCGGACACCATGTAAATGGGCTCACTCTCAACTTCATCAACTGAACCCAACCCACGGCACCAAATTACAGAGAGGTTGTCAAATTCTCCATCATCGTGTTTCCCTTTCTCACACTGTGCGGTGATCTTGTTTCAAAAAATAATAATAAAAAGAGTAATACTTAGTGCAAATTCGGACTAATTTTTAACCCAGATGTGCACCAATCAATTTTTTTTTAAAATAGATAATATGGGTCCCAAGTCACCCTTACTTACCGTAAAAATGCACTCCCATCTGACGGTTCAAAGAAAATCTAAGAAAAAAAACTATATCAAGTGAATAATGTCGAGTTCAATTGTTCAAAAATCGGCCCTTTTTATTTTAAATTTCTTTGGGCCGTCGGATCGAGATGTGTCTTGTACGGCAAACTAGAGTAAATTGCGTCCAACATTACAAAAGATTTTTAAAAAAAAACTGTTTGTTTGGCACACGCCTTGGGTTTGCAATTATACCTTGGTGTGCACTAAGCATTATAACAAAAAAAATCTCACACAGTATCCACGCCCATTAAGGGGCCCAAAGGAAGGTATCGGCACCAGGATGGGAGGTTGGGCTCCACAATTTCCCGTGGGGAGGAGGTTAAACTCCTCCCACATGCATTTAACATCTCTCACTCTACTATGCACGTAACGAGCTATTATGCTTCTTCAGCCACCCCTCCCGCACTCTGTTCTGACTTTCCTGATGTAGGGACGCAAGGTTGTAATGATGGTATCAAGTTACTATCGGGCGACCAGAACAGAACTTTCAGACCCTGTTTGACAAAGGAGTGGTCGGCCGATTAACCGACATGGGTAAATCGGTGGACCCCACCTCCCCTCCCCCTCCCCCTCATAGAACCCCCTAACCGATCTCGGGTACCGTAATTGACTCTTCGAGATCGATTACGGCACCCCGGTGCTCGATTATCAAATCTCCCCTCAGAGACTAGTTACTTAATTTTGGAGGCACCTTGAGCACAACTTAATTTGATCTTTCTCTAGTCCCTCTATGACGTACTAACGTGATGATATGAGGAGATCATATGGCAGAATAGTCACTCTGAACCATGGCAAAGTCTTTGCAATGTTGTGCTCACAAGGTCTCGGCCCCTCTCCGTATGTACACATTCAAAGTGGGGTTGTCATGTCCACATGGGTTGCACACGTTACCAGACCAGTTAGGATCCAATTGATTTGGGTCTCTCAATAGAACTCTCAAAAATAAGAGAGAGTAATATTTTGTGCATCGAATCTGGTACATAAAAATTTATCAATTTATAATTTTTATTCTCGTTGACAGAAAAAATGTGAAAGGATTATTTCTGAACGGAAGATGACGTTATGCATTAAACTTGGATACCGCATGTTTTTACACATTAATCACGGAGCGCAGTCGATGAGAAAATAAATAATGAAATATTTTATAGAAGAATGAAATATTTTATTACATGAATGAAATATTTGACATAGAATTGAAATATTTTGTCAAATTTTATTCTTATAATAAAATATTGTATTTCTGTAGTATTTTATATTTATAATAAGTCTTACGTTCCGTAACAAAAAGTTTCATTTGTACAAAATATTTTATTAATTTATTTCTAAAGTCAAATAAAAAATTTCATTCTTATAATAAAATATTTTATTCATATGTAAAATATTTCAATCTTATAAAATATTTACATCATATATTTTCACGTCGAGTGCGCTCCGCCTTTAATATGCGAAAAAACATACTACTGTAAAGTAGGGTGTCTTTTTCTGTGCAGAAATAGTCCTTCCACTTTTTTGAGTTCGACCTCGATTCCGAACACCGTGTCTGACCCTCCCGGATCGAACATGATATCTCATCCAAAAAATAAAGAGGACCTAACTGAATGACAATTTTAATATTTTATATACAAAAAGAGTACATAAAAATTAACCCTTAAAAAAAAGGCCCACGACTCAGCTGAAAGGAACATTGGGTAACACCAAGCGGCACAGCTTTTGGGTCTTTTATAAATAGTCGGGCCATCCTCGACCGGGTTTGCCGTGCGTACCCGTATTGTCGCTCCGAGTCGAGAACAGTCCAAGTATATTCCGACAAGTGCAGTACACAATTATCCACGTCGGCGCAACAAACTCCGGTACTTAATAAAACAACTCAAACAGTACATGGGGATAAACTTGATTAGGGTGAGTTAGCCGAGATAAGGTGGATTATTTTTATTTCACTCTTTTTTTCATAATATAGATCGATTAGGGATAAATTTAGATTTTTTTGAATCTAATTAAAAGAATGGAATAAGTCATCCGAGATAAATTGATGCTAAAATTTCTCAGGGCTATATTGATAAAGAGGTGAGTTCGTGACGGGTACGGGATCCACTACGATGATTTAACGAGATCTTTACAAATAAATCATTAGAAATAAAAGTAAATTTCAAAAAAATTATTCTTCAAAATATATTAACAAATATATTAATATGTAAAATTAAATTGTATAAATACATCATTATGATTAACTTTCATCAACGGAATGCAAAATATTTAAAAAAGATGTCAATATTTTATTATCAAAATGTTAAATGACCGATGTACATAAAGGAGATACAGAGAACGATGGAGAGGTCTAACGTGTAATAGACCTGTAAACTGATCAAAATACAGAGTAAATAATATGACATTCAAAGTCATATCTATTAATAATTAAATTATTCAATTAATAATTAAATTATTGATTATATATTTTATTCAAATAATTATCTAATTAATATGAATTTAAATTCGATTCAAATTTTAAATAGATAATTACTCGATCTATTTAGAGGTGAATCTTGTTGGTTAATTTAATTACGATGAATGCAGCACGATTAACACCATGTCACCGGGACTCTTGTCATGGAAACCCCTTACACTGCAGGTGTAGATAGAGGCCCTGCACTATTAAGATGGGTGATACATTAGCGGCCGACAGATACAACAGCAATGCTCAAGAAACCAACCGCAACTGACGGAGCCAAGAGATTCTATAGATGGAGGCGGTTCCGATAGCACAAGAAGGGAGGGGGAGGGGGGTTCCGATGCCCGGCAAGGGGTAGGGTTCCAACGACTTGCAGCAGATGGAGGGGGAAGGGGGTTCCGACAAGGCAATAGGGAGGGGAGGGGTTTCCCATTTTTCAATTTTAACTTTTCAAATTCAAATTTTCAATGGTTTAAGACTAAACTAGTGAAATTGGTTTTAAAAACTGTCACAAGCAGTCAACCAATTTTAAAATTCAACAATTTACAACATATGAAGCGGTCTTTGGTGTGCTATATACATAATGATGTAAAAATTTGACGTTGAAATGCAGGTGCTAAAATCTATAAAAAATGAAATTTCTGATTTTAAAATCATCAATTTTTTTAAAAACTCTCAGATTTTGATTCCCAATAGTTTCCGGTTGAAAAATAAAATTAATTGAAATAAAATTGATTAAAAAGAGTGTTACGTGAGTCAACCAATTTTGAAACCCAACAATTTACAACAATGTAAGCATAATAACGGCCCAAAACAATATACAACATTTTATTAAAATGTAAGAGATACACTATTTTCCAACCGAGGAGGGTAAATCCGATTCGACCTAAATAAAATCCAGTTACACGAGACTCAACTCAAATCACGATCTACAACGTGCCCAAGGGCTATAGCCCAGGTGCAATACGACTTGATCTCGAATTCAACAACACGTGAAGGGTTACAACCCAGACGTAATGACCGCCAGAAGAATCTTCGACGAGCGATCGTTACCTCTCACGACGTTAGCTCCTACCTCATAAAAGACGAACATGCCTCCCAAGTGCCGAAAGACTCGCTCAAAGATTGACCGACTCTAAGATACTCACCCCTCAACGAGAAACTAATTACACCCTTCCATGTTAAGGGATAGACTTACTACTCTAGAATAACTCTCTATAAAAGGGATATCGACATAGGAAAAAAATACGATGAAACTTATGCCAAAAACTTTCACCGAGAATAGAGCAGCGAGCACTAGTATAAAGGGCCTTCTCGTCTCTCGAATCTTCTAACCTCCACATCTCTCTCTCCTCTGTTATTCTATATCCTTTTTTTTAAACCGTTATTGACTTAAGCATCGGAGAGTTATCCCGTGAGATAACACCCATAACTCCTTATGATGTCTCATTCATTTATAATGTTTACAAATTTTCACGGGTATCAGATGAATTTTTTGTCAACTAAATAAAAAAGATGAGACGTGACATAAAAATTAGATTTCTAACCCTACACCAACATTTTACTATTTTTTATAACATTTTACGGCACATCAAACAATCCCAATCTAAAACAATCACCAGATAATTTAAAATAAGATCAGTAAGATAGGTCCAAAGTTTAAACATAATGATTTGTTTCAGTCAAAGAGGACAGCAACAATTCAGTACAGCTGCTGAGCAACAGCGATCGCTCCAGATTGTCATGTTCAGTAACAAAAAGCTGCCCCATCTACCATAACGAAGAAGGAAACCAGTTAAAAGACGTTAAGGTTTGTGAGAGCGAAGCACCTTCCCTACCTCCCCGCTCCACCACAAGCAGTCAGTTCAAAGATTACGCGTCGGAGACGCTGTTCTTCCCCACGGAGGCGACGATCCAAACCTGGCCGAAGGGGTCCCGGAGCTGGCCGAAGAGGCCGGCACCGCACGGCCCCTCGCCCTCCGAGAGCTCCCCTTCCAGCACCGCTCCGGCCTTCACAGCCTTGGCGACGGCGGCCTCCACGTCCTCGGTCTCCAGGCGGAAGACCACGGCCTCGCCCGCCTTCGTTCTGCACCATTGCAAGGTGGAAACCAATACAACATGACGATCTGACTTTCAGTGGCACAAGAGAGAGGCAAAATACAAAATCAAATCCGCAAAGGTCCGCAGATCATCCACTGGGCCAAAAAAAAAACCCCTAAAACATCATCAGATCATTTCCAGTTCGCAAAACCCTTTCCGATGGACATGGAAAACAAAACGCAAAGAGACGTAATGCGATAATCGGAACCGGGAGAGAACAAAACAGTGAAAGGAACCAGGCTCAGAGTAATGTCTTAAGTGCAGATGTCTTGGTGATCAAGATGAAAAATATATTCAGCAACGGCCTCCCTGTGAGAACCGTGCGCACGTTAAGAAATCTACATGTTATTTCAGAAATAGGGCCAGAAAAGGGATCGCACAAGAGTGAAGCAGACACAATACCGTCGCTGTAGCAGAGACACGCCACGAACATAACGGAGACGGAGAACGACGCGATCAAGAAAGCGGGAAAGAGTCCTCGCGGAAGAGATCGGAAGATCGTGAGCTAGAAATAGTGAAACGAGCTTCCGTAGGGCGTCAAGACGGAAAGGATGAAAGAGCGGAACAGAGCGAAACCAGTAGATCGGAGGAGGAAAGGCGAGCGCAAGCATTTAGAGAGGACTCACTCGGCAGCGTCGTCGGCCTGGTCGCAGACGAGCAGTGTGGACGCCCCGATCTTGAGCTCGGCACAGAGCAGGAGGGGGACATCCTGCTCCGCCTTGCGCTTCGGTTGGTTCACCCTCCTCACCTCCTCGGCGCCGAAGGCCGCCTTGTAGAACTGAACGGCCTCGTCCGCCTTCTGAGCCGGCACCACCAGCTGCGGCTTGAAGGACGCGAACCCCACACCCGCAGCATTCGCGCCACCGTTCTCTTGCCCGACCACCGCCGCCTCTACGCCCCCTTCCTGCGCCATCGCCGCCGCTCGAAGAACACGAAACTCACGCAAACCCTAGCTCCTCGAAGAACACGCAGAGCTCAGAATGGAAACGCAGCAGTGCGCGTAGCAGTTAGCAGGAAAACGGCAAGGCCGGCAGCGACGATATTTATAGGGACGAGGTTGGCTTTTGCACAAATGTTTCCCATAAATCACTAAAAATGCCATCCCCGGTGGTCTTTTTGCAGTCGCCCCCCTGCCGCAGCGCGCTTGGTCTCCTTTCACAGTTTCACGACTTTTTTCTTTAAATTATAGCCCCTCTCCCGTACGAGCGGTTACTAAAATAGTCCGTCAAATGTGAAATTGGCATTGATGATGTTTTTTAATTAATTAAACGAGAGCAAACATGAGGGTGGATTATCTTATCAGAGAGCGAGTCACAAGACTCACAACTGACGAGGGTGGTCTCGAAAATGGAGAAAAATAAATAAATAACTCTTCTGGATATTAATATGATTTTTTCAATGGGGAGGTGGGGGATTTTAAAAATTCAAAATGCCCGCCAATGGGGGCGTCAGGGTTCACGAAAGCCGAGCCGCCGAAAGCTGACGGGTGGGGCTTCCTGAAAATTTTAGTTTAAGTCCCCCGGGAGTCGTCCTTATCCGCTTGCTTTGGGAGGAAATTTTCAGGAAGACCAATAACAACCTCGCCGTTGACCGCTCCCCGATCCCTCGCGCCGTCTCCACCTCGCCGGTGACCTGCTTGGCCTGCCCCCTCCTCCCTGCGACCCAACAAGAGAAGACCACTGCCCGCCCTTGCCCATCACCGCCACCACGACAACGGCCGCGCGCGCTCTGGCCGCCCCTGCGCCACCGGCGTCACAGCCAGCAGACGCCACCGCGCGCCGTCGCTCCCTTCCTCATTGTTATCCTCCATGTCCATCGTCTCCCACTCTCCCTTTCTCTTTGATTACAGGGACTGCCAGCACCACTCTCAGCACTGCATTGACGGCCCAGCGTCGTCGTCGTCGCCCACCCGACGAGAAGGTCGTCAAGCCCCCCGCCCACCCCTCCGTCGCAGTGGACTCATCACCATCAGTGGACCGCCACCCAGTGACACCACGTACGCCACCGTCGTCAAATATATGCTGTCATCATTTTCCCATCATTGTGCATCGTAAACCCCAGACTATCCCCCATGTTTTGTACTTCCCGTTTATCTCCGACCTGTTCTACTGTTCCCCCTTCTCGTGGGTTTTTCCCTCCCTCACATTTCAATTGATGTTAAGATTGTGAATGGATCAGGCAGACTCTACAGATCCGCAGATATGGCTTAATTTTAAGTCCCGGTCGCAATGACTTTTTTGACCTGCGAATTTTTAGTCGGACATAAAAATTCGGTCAGATTAGACCCGCGGCTCGGGCTAAGATTTTGAGTTCGGCCCGCGGGTCAATCCGGCGAGTTCTCCTTCTTTATTCTCACTTTAAATTTTAAAAATTATTTATTTAAAATTACATTATTTTATTTAATTAAAAAATTTAAAATACTCTTTTCACATAAATTATATAATTAATATCAAAATTTTAATTAATTTAGTGAGATTATAAATTTTATATTATTACATATATTAATTTTTATTATTTTTATTATTTTATTTAAGATGTCGGACAGGGTCGTACCTTAGTCGGGTTTTATATTTTTTAAATAATATTGGGCCCGACCTGGCCCGACTCGACATAGATCGGGCCTGGGCCGAACTCGGGTTTTAATATTGATAAATCAGGCTCGACCTAGGCCGACCTAAGCTCGACTCGTACTTGACCCATTGACAGCCCTACTTGACGTAGTATCCTCTTAATGCAGAGCGAGCCACAAGGCTTACGGGAAAACATCTTAATTTGTGGGGAAGCTTCGAAGGCATCCAATATGAAGATTATTGTCATTAATTTTCTTATATTTTCGTAATTAATTTTTAGGTTATTTTTAGTTTAGAGTTTATATAGTCGATTGTGTCTTTTTATTTATTTTAATAGTTGAGATATTGTAAGTGTTAAAATAGAAAAAAATATTGAGTCTATTTGTAAATTTTTTTTCTATAAATAAAGATGTGTCAACCCTAATTAAAGTTAGACGATGATTCTTTTTATTTATTTTAATAGTTGAGAAATTGTAAGTGTTAAAATAGAAAAAATATTGAATCTATTTATAAATTTTTTTTTCTATAAACAAAGATGTGTCAACCCTAATTAAAGTTAGACGATGATTGAGAAAAAAATTACAGCGTTACTGTATTTCTTCCGGCGAAAGTCAAACCCCCCTTCTCCTTCGCCCAATCCGTTATTTCTTTTGATTTCAATCCTCCCCTTTTCTTCTCCGTAACACCCATCTCTCCACCGTGATCATTCCCCCTCCACCGTAAGCCATAAGCCACCCTGTTCCTCTCTAGTTAAACTTCTCCTATCATTAAGCCTTCACCCTTCACCTACGTCTTTACCCCGGCACTGTTCATCACCTCTTCCAACCCCCCCCCCCCCCCCGTGCGTCTGCAACAGAAGGCCTGCACCGCGGCCAACAGCCACCGCGGAGGCCATCCGCCGTCGGCACCGAAGACCCCACCGGCAGCCCAGCCCATCGCCGCCGCGGGTGGCTCCTCTGCCGTGCTCGACGGCCCCTGCGAGCGACCACTGCTGCGGCCGCCTGCCGCGACCGTCGGCCATCCGCGAACCGCCCACGCTGCCGCCGCTGTTGCCGCCAGGCCCCACTGGCCGCCTCGTCGCGTGGTTCCGCGCCACCGTCGGCCACCCCTCCGGCGGCCATCCTCCCAGCGGCCAACCACACGCTGCCGGACGCCCTGCAACGCCCGCCGATCTTCCTCCGACACGAGCACTCTGCAATGGCAATGCATGGCAAACCCCACCTGGCGCATCTCTCTGTTGTCCAAGGGATGTCACGGAAAGGGTGGCCGTTATTCTAATTTTGACCCCCGTGCACAAGTTGTTGAAGGAACATAAGCCGCTAGTCCTTAGGCTTGATGCTATCATACATTTTCTGAGATTGGAGTGATAATCAACCGTGAGAACCATGGTTATGCACAGTTAATCTACTATTATGAATAGTAGGATTGGTGAATTATTACTTAACATTGGTGATTAATAGCGGGTTATGTAATTATTCGTGACATGATATATGTTTGATCAAATGCCCATAAGAGCTCAAATTATTTTGATGGGGTGACCTGTTTTTGTCCTGTATCACCTCTCCCTTAAGATCTACATATAAATAGGTTTTAAGTGACATATAAATATATTTAAATGATTGATTTGCATAGAAATTCACGTAAAAAAAGAGGTGACTTATTTCATTTGGTTGAGCTTGTAGATATGCCATAGATTTCAATGATTTGAATTCCAAAATCTATCTTTATGAACCC
This sequence comes from Amorphophallus konjac, assembly GCA_022559845.1. NCBI lineage: Eukaryota > Viridiplantae > Streptophyta > Magnoliopsida > Alismatales > Araceae > Amorphophallus > Amorphophallus konjac. The sequence goes on from CM040120.1 coordinate 9,241,528, forward strand.
AATCAAATAGAATTCCCGTGATCCCTCTCGTTTCCTCTTGGAGGGACTCGGGATACCATCCTCACTTAATCACCATAGTTGAAATGGGAAACCTAAGGGAGCCTAACTAAGTGCTGGTTTAAGATCATCCCTCAATTGATGCGTGTTCGGCCTAAGCCCACTTAGGCCCATTAAGGTCCATTACAGCCCATCCGCCTCCCGAGGATGTTTATGGTCTCTGTAACGTGGTTGTCTGTGGGTCTATTGAAGGCCATCAAAATGCCCAGTGTTGTTCGTGTGCTTATCCCTTGCTTCGAGATGGAAGTGTTTCGTGGGAGGCTCTTTGAGCTCCTTTTATTGCTGCAAGAAGTTAAGCAGCAGCCATTTGGCTGTGGATGAAGCTCATGTCCTCTGTGGACGTCTCGGTCTTCTACCTTTCTCTTGATCTATAATGATGGATTTATTGCTTGTTCTTGTAACTTACCCCATTTTAACCCAGGGGAAGGTTGCACAACTCGTTGAATAGTAACTGGGAATAAAGGCTACATTAGGTGATGAACAGTAAAATCAGAGAGAGAGAGAGAGAGTGGCCATGCCGATCATGTCGATCGATGGGCAGGCGAGTGAGGTGGACCAGAGGGGTGGGCACACGGGGCCATCGACCCCCAGCCTCGCCCACCACTTGTGGTGCAGCGCGGTTGGGGGGGCAGCCATTGCCTGGTCCTGCAGCGGCCTCAGCCTCCTCCTCCTCCTCATCCTCCGGCGCCCCTCAATGTCCTCAGGCAGCCATGGTCTCTCCGAAAAAAAGAGTGATTAAAGATGAACGATTTCTATCTCTAATCTATTGCTAATCTGTCACTATTAAATTTAATGAGAAATTAGTGACGAATTAACGGCGGATGTTAATCAACAACCAATTATCAACGATGCATATATATAGAAATCCGTCGCAGATCCGTTACTAATCTATCGCTAATTAGAGACAGATTAACGACGGTTTTAAATCAATCTCTAATAGTGATAAATTAATGATGAATTTACGATGAATATAATTATCAATGATGAATATACTAATCCGTCGCTAATTTAAAATTCATCACTAATTCGTGTCCCGAGCTGAAACCGTAACCCATAGTTAACCCTCCACTATCTCACTTTTAACAGGGTCACAAAACTTTGACTATCAAAATATGAAACTGGATAATCTAGGGTTAAAATTGTGCTAACCCGCTACCAAAGCTGAGACAATGGAACAAGATGCCCCACACCTTGGCACATTATATTCTGTAATATGGAAGAACCAGGTCGCACATGCAGTCCTTTTATTAAACAGAACGTACGTACAAAACAGCCACATGCATTCCTTGAGAAAGAAAGCCAAAAACTTCAGCTTCGATATCGTCTTCCGCCCAATCCCTACGCCACTCGTACACCAGCGCCACTGATGGAGATGGTCCACCAATTACCTGCACTTGGCACACGGATCTTGCAGCAAGCGATTGGGGCAGGCGATGTGAAGTCCGGCTGGAAGTTCTACGCGGATCCGATCACATCTCATGTCGCTTAATTAGTCATGATTGATTTATAGCGCTGTGCGTGTGATGATTTAGGCATAATTTACAATATTTGAGAACTGATGCTATCTGTCGAGGTAAATAGTCTTTAGATTTCGTACCATATATTTACGATTTGTCTGTTGGGGAAGGTTGACTAATTATCCGTTGAAACATGTAAACACTAGAGAGACGACGTCAAAAGAAATCCTGAACTTTTCTCCAAAAGACATCCCTCTAATGCTGAAGCTAGAAAAGTACTTTGAAAAAGATTATAAGAAGGAGAGAGAAGAGAGAGCTTAAGAACAAAGTGGATAAACCTGTGCGTAGGAACAGGAGCTCCTGGAGTGTTCGTAGAGTTTGGAGAGTATTTATGTCTATCTGTGTCTCTGTGTGTCTCCTCTCTGTGCGTCTGATCGAGGGTCTATTTATATAGGATGTTCGGGAGGTGAGGACTCGTTTCTCAATGGAGAAATGGGGTAGGTCATGGAGTAACGTCCACTTGATCGTGGGGAGAGGTGAGAATCTGAGTGATGTGTGCGTGACGTCGTCCCTGTCGGGAAAAGGTCTATAATGACGTAGGTAATGTTCGGCCGCAGGCGAGTTCCTCAACGCTTGGGATGCTCGCATATATCTTGCCTATGGGGTGGTGAATCCTCAGTGGACCTCAACCGGGCCACCCAACTTAGGCTACAGACCATCGAGCGGCCTTCCTTAGGTATGACTGTGTCGGGCTGACGTGGACCTGACATTGTTGGGCCGCACTATGCTTGTCTAATTAATTTTATCCTGCTCACTATCGTTACTTCCATTCCCTTGCGAATTGAGATGGTAATTAATAAGATTTTCCTATGTACCTGAATAAGATCCTCTCTAAACTTAATTATGCGTCCTATATATGACTACAAATTAAGTGAATAAAAATCACTTGCTTAAATTGTTGGACAGAAACAGTACTGTGATTAAATATCAACGATCTTTAAGGTGTATATATATTATTTGCGTAATGAAATCTTATATGATGGGGGTTGGTTCTATGTACTTCTGCTCTGGTCCGTGTATTAATTTCAATTTTGGGCGGCCGCTCTGACCACATTAATTAATCTTGTAAGTAGACGCTTTTAATTACTCCGTATACGGATGATATTTCTACTCTTTATTTTGTAGGTACTTTTTTTAGTAGGTAGGAGATAACTGAGTTAGAACTCGGGATCTCCTCCAAATGAAAGAGATTAACGAACCAACTGCACTAACTAACGAATTCAAAGTTCCTACCGATTCTACCACCTCTGTAGAAAGTGCTTTTACTAAACGTAGATCCTCGTGAATCTGAAGTGTTTAGTTTGGCCGAGCGATATATAGTCTCTGTTGTAGGTTGTACCTTCCTACGTCGATCACTACAGGGGATCTCGATCATTTCCAAGATGATGTGGCATTCTAGCATCCATATATAAAGTTAATTCTTATAAAATTTCATTGTTATCAAGTTAATCTTATATCTATAGACATATCTCTCATCGGTGCCTCTCATCGTACGATCATGAATGGACATGCAAATACATATAGTGAAATTACGAAGGAGTACATATACCATGCAGGACGTGAAGCGGTGGGGGAAGGCCAACGGTGGGCAAAACAACACCTACGTACGTACGAAGACACCACGTACGTACGTACGTACGGATTAGAACTATTAATGGAAGAGGAGGTCACCCTAGCTAATTTAATTAGCAAGAGACACCTTGGAAAGCTGGATCGTGGGTACTACTAACATATCCTGCTCCTAATTAATTAACACACTGGCGGTGGGGTGAGATGGCACTTGGTGGGCAGCTGGGTGGCGAGAGAGGGGTCGATCTTGAGGGACTTCAGCAGGTCCTTGTTCTTGTTCTTGAACTTGCAGAGGCAGGCGAGGTCGGCCCCGGCGAGCGCCGCGCAGCACGCCGGCGATGGCACGGCCTTCTTGGCGGTGGCCGCCGGCTGGCACGCCTCGAGGCCGTCCTGCGTCATCCCGCAGAGAAGGCTCGGCGAGGGATCAGCCGCCTCCACGGGCTGGCCATTGGTTGCGGCGGCGGCGGCCACGACCAGCACGGCAGCCATTGCAGCAACCAGCAGAGGCAAGAGCTGCTTCTCCATCTTCCCTGATCTGTGATCTCTTTCTATCTAGATCTCTGTGTGTACGTAGTGAGTGGGTTGGTTTCTGTTGTTGTTATAAGTTATAACAGGGGGTGTGGGGATGTGGGGGTGCTTTAGAGATGAGCTTCTCGTTAAATAGATGGAAGGCCATGTGAAAGCTTAGCGTGCCCGTGAGAGATCTTGGTGGTATTATGAGTAAGGAATCACGGGCAATCATAGCATTTTTGGGTGGTGCTCAACAGCGTGGGCATCACGGGCACTGCCTATCTTCATGTGGGACATATATTTATATATATAGAGTGATCATACAAGCCGGTTTAATTTGTCCCCTCATGGGGATCTAATTGATCTTATGAAGCAAATGTTGGTTTAAATATATGCTCATTAATGGAAGGTCAAAAGAGTATATTTTGCAAGTGGGCAAGCATGTACAAAGAACAATTGTACTTCTTGATCCTTACGAGAGCCCTATGGTGAGCATATTGCCGTTGGTCTCACTCGGCAAGTTGTGTGTGGACAACGCACCAAGTTGCTTCATACAAGCTAGCTCTAGGTGATCAAACTTAACAGGCGTCCAACATTAGTGGAACAGTGGAAGACTGTCTTCTCTCTGATCTAAGTTAAAAGTGAAATGGATTACCATTTTGAATCGTTGCGACAAGGTATGCGAAGAGTGCATGTTTGATATTGAGATAAGATCGACATAGAATGAATCATCTTAGCCTCTTATTTGATATCAACCAACTATATATCACTTAAGACATATATATCTATACTACATATTATAAAAGAATTATTCAATTTTTTTCTCTAGTTCAATTAGAATTACCTGATTTTTTTTTTCATCCGGTTCAGTTATATCTCTTTCTATCTAAGAGTCCAACTCATACCTCATCAGGAGGTTACAACAATGGATAAATATTTGGAATAGAAAATACGAACTCAGAAATATCGATCTTCTACCTTTTATCTCCCGTCGCTTCATCACCTTCGGGAGACATAAAGTTCGATTTGTGAAGGAAAACTACGCGTTGATCACCAGAGCTGCTAATAATCTAATACTCGATCTATTACATAATTTTTCAAGTCATTTTTCTCTTCCATATTGTTGAGCCATTTACAGCTCATTATGTGTTCGCACTGGAGGTAATCATATTTCTTAGTTGTGCACATTGACTTCTATAAGTCTGATTCATAGAACTTTGGCCGAACGATTCTTAATTCATTTTATCTTTCTGAATATCATTGACCTTAAATATTAAGCAGAATTAAATTTTATGTATTTCTAAGGATAGTGGCGGGAATGCTTTTCTATATTCCTAAGGGAAATGATGGAAATGTAAATTTTATCATCATGAATTATGAATCATTTGGTGCCATTAGATACTAGATTGTTAAATAATATCTAAAATAGATGAGCTATGTCTAATATTTTATAGTTATTTTTTCAAGTTTTTGAATCTGCTTAACTTAAGATTTTGATTCTTTTGAACTTGTCGACTTTAAAAATCAAGTTCGTATTCCATTTAACCGTCATCAAATATTTTTACTTCTAAAAAATAATTTAAATTTTAAATTTTAAATTTTAAAAATTAATATGATTAATATATTGACAAAATTTGATGACGTGCATTTTTATAGCATTTTATTATTTTATTATTTTAGGTTGGATTATATATATAAATATATACATATATATATATATATATAGGAATAAAAGGGGATAAAGATGAGATAAGCGTACGTACGTGGGATTATTCATTCTAACTACAATGTAAAATTATGTGAAATTCACCTATCTTTAACTCTTTATTCTCCTCCCCCCATCAAACATAATATAACTTCTAAATAGACATAAACTTATATGATAAATATTTACATGGGACATATGGATTTAAAGCTCAGATGTCGACTCCGTGACAATTTATCATTTGGGTAGACACCATGTGAACATTTCCTTAACTTATATGAAGTTCAAGTTGTTCAGCTGCCAGATATGCCCCAACTGGCCCCTAGCGATCACATGCGCCTCAAGGAGCGACCACCCTAGCTAGCCACTAGTCCACAGCCCTAGTGCTACCCGTGAACCCTGCCCTCTTCCAATGCGCAGACAAAGCTCAGTCACGGGCTTAGCTCAACAACTACTGTGTACTCTATACACAGGAAGTGATGCAGCTGGCCACCCCACCCTCGCGCGCCATCGGAGCTAAGCTAGCTAATAGGAAGCAGGCGATTGTTGCAATGGAGAGGAGGGAGATCCTGGCCTCCACCCCGGCTGTCCTGCTGGTGGCTGGCCAGCTGGCGGCGGGGGGCGCCAACGACGGGTCTGTGCAACATGACCCAGAGAGGGGCTGGCCTCTCCTGCAGGCCGGCCGTGACGAAGGGGCTGGCCTCCTGCGCGGCGCTTGCCAGGGCCGACCTGACCTGCCCCTGCACCTTCAAGAACACCACCCCGGGGATGATGAAGTAGCTGGGCGTCGACCCCCACCTCGCCATGCAGCTCCCCGCCAAGTGCAGCATCATCCCTGCGCCGACCAACTGCCCGCGGGAAAGGCAAGAGAGGGAAGACCCGCTTCTCTCATCCGGGTGTGCAGTTCGTTCTAATCACCTTGCAAACCCTTCTCTCATCGATCGGGCCGGCCACATGTGCTTCCCCAACGAGGTCGCCACCGCCGCCAATGGTGCTAACTACAAGAAGCCCCGGATCCTGCTGGTGACCTGGTCGCCGTCCATCCCCTTCGACAACACCATCGGCGACCACATAAAAAATAGGGCTGTCAATGGGCCGCTCTGATCGAGTTTTGATCGACCCAACTTAAGTCTGACTCATCAACATTAAAGCTCGAGTTCGAACGGAGCCCGAGTTATGTCAGGTCGGGCTGAGTCAAGTCAGACATTATTTAAAAAATATAAAGTCTGATTAAAATATGATCCGATCTGACAACTTAAATAAAACATAAAAATAAATAAAAGTTATTATATTTAATAGTATAAAAATTATAATCTCACTAAATTAAGTAGAATTTTGACGTTAATTATATAATTTGTTTGAAAATAAATTTTTAATTTTCTAATTAAATAAAATAACATAATTTTAACTAAATATTTTTTTAAAATTTTAAAGTTTGAAAGAAAAAAAGAGAAAACATGACCGGTAAACTCGCGAGCCATACTCAAAGTCATAACTCGACCCGTGAGTCTAATCGGGCCAGACTTTTAGATACGATTAAAGACACACGGGTCGGAAAGGATCTTGTGATAGACCCGCAGATCTGTCAGGTCAGCCCAACTCATTAAAAACTCTAATAAGAAGGCGACTTCTAAAAAATATTCACTGCAAATTTTAAATGTTATAAAATAGTTTTAATGATGGTGAACGGGAAAAGGAAAGTACTATGTTAAAAGTTTTCTTTCGAAAAGGAAAATGTATCTTTTTTAGCGTTACATACTTTGTCATCGTATTTGTTATATTCCATAGTTAGCACTCAATTTTACAAAGTTAAGTTTCATGTTCACGAAGTCAGACACATCAACCTTATGTTTCGTACCACCTACCTTCTCATCCACCATCTCATCATTTGTATGTTTACACAAAGCATGGGGTCAGAGATTCACAAATTGTGTCTAGTCATTTTGTAAAGATAAACGATAGCATGAGCTCGACCGCAAGGAGCTTCTATCTGATTGAGGTTAGTGGACTTTTTTCTTCTTTCTTTTGACATGGAGGAACTTGGCGGAGTTTTAAAGTCATAGGTGATAGAGATGAAGAACTTGGGTTGAATTACTAGTAGACGTCTACTCGTAAATCTTTTTTTGCCACTGTTTAACTAGTAAAATCTCGGGTCACACTCCCTTGTAAGTGTATGATAAGATATTTAATCTCAGAGGGTCGCTCTGATAAGCGGATACTCCACTCACGGGTGACGTATTCGTCGATCTCAAGTCGGTTATATTAATCTCATACTATTTCTGACGCGGCGGCGACGTGGAAGACGGATCGACGGCACTCCGGGATACGAACAGGACGGATAGGTTGCTACCTCACGCAGCTCGGCCTCACGCCGGACGGTCTCACACCGGGCGACGCTCAATCCTCACAAAAGAGAAAAGAGAGAAGGGAGAAATCACAAGGTAAAACACCTTAGATATCAAACTTTCATTCATAAGATTCATACGTAACACATCCCTTGGCCTCCTATTTATAGGAAAGGCCTATTACATATACACCTTCAATCTTTTACAAATGGCATACATATCCTTAGCCTAATAAAGCACACTCACCCACCTAACTTTAGACTTATATGTTTTAACCAAATAAAATATATAAAACACACATGTTTATTTGACTATGACCCTAATAAAATATAATTCTTTGACTTGGTAAAAATAAAATAAGATATTGTGGTTTAATCATACAAATACCACCGTACACACAGATACACAAATACGTATAAATACGTATTCAGGATGCCGGGTCATCAATCGAGTCTCCGAGCCATAAGCTCGGTGCAGTGGCGGTGCGACGTCGGCTCCTAGCATTGGGCCCAATAGTGGACCCGGTGTCCCCACCAACCCTCCCGGGGCGGATGGAACTCGACTCCGTCGAGTAAGGGGGAACACTGCTGTGGTAGTGCTCCAGCAGATCTGGATCGAGACGCGGGAGATCTTCCCGGCTGATCCAGGAATCCTCAGAAGGTGGACGGTCCCGCCAGCGGACAAGGTAGCGCTGGTACACCCTGCTCCGTGTAGTGGTCACCTGCGCATCCAGTATCCTCTCAATGTGCTCGCGCGGTACTCTCGAGGCTGTGGGACGCACAGGGGTGGGCTCACTCTCAATGGGGGGAGAAGGCTCGAAAGGGTCACTAGGAATCGCTGTGGGTTCCTTGTAGGCCACGAGATCTGCCACATTAAAAGTCGAGCTAATCCCATATTCGGGAGGTAAGTCCACAACATAAGCATTGGAGCCAAGCTTCCGCAGAATTGGGAAGGGTCCATCACTACGGGCCTGCAACTTTGTCACGGCCCCCGAGGGGAGTCGTTCGGGTCGGACCCGTACCATAACCAAGTCACCTTCTTGAAATTCATGGTGACGCCTATGCGAATCAGCCAATTTTTTATAAGTCTCATTACTGAGATTGATTTGCTTGCTAATTGACTCATGCAGACTGTTGACATGCTGTGCAAATTCCTCAGCTGATTTGGACGTTCTAGACTCGAGGGGAAGGGGAATGAGAGCCATAGGTTTCCTAGGTTTGTAGCCATGCACGACCTCAAATGGACTCATGCCTATGGACCTATTAATGGAGCTGTTGTATGCAAATTCGGCTCTGGGCAAAAGAAGATCCCAAGTGCCAGAATGTTCCCCTACAAGACATCTCAACAGATTGCCTAAGCTCCTATTGACGACCTCAGTTTGCCCATGATCAGTTTGTGGGTGATAGGCAGTGAAAAACTTCAGCTTGGTGCCAACTAGGTGCCAAAGTGTCTTCCAAAAATAGCTAGTGAACCGGACATCCCGGTCAGACACGATGGTTTGGGGGAGACCATGCAGACGCACGACTTCATCAAAGAATAAATGGGCTACTCTAGATACATCAGATGTTTTGGAACATGCAATGAAGTGGGTCATCTTAGAGAACCTATCAACGACAACAAAGATGGAATCATGCTTGTGAGCAGTGCGTGGTAACCCAAGGATAAAATCCATGCTCACGTCAACCCATGGTTGATCAGGGACGGGGAGAGGAGTGTAGAGACCAGTGTTCTGTTTGACCTGTTTGGCCATAGTGCATGTCCTACACTGGGCTACAATCTTGGCCACATCTTTCTTCAGGCCAGGCCAATAAAAGTGCTCCTCCACAGAATGGATAGTCTTGTTGCGGCCAAAGTGACCAGCAAGACCTCCAGCATGCATTTCCCAGACTAGAAAGTCCCGAACAGAAGTCCTCGGGACACAGAGTTGCTGCCCTCGAAACAGAAAATCATCCTGGAGTAGATAGTCAGCAAATGATGTCGAGGATCCAGCAGACAGAGCAGAATAGGTAGGGCCAAAATCAGGACACTCTTCATAGAGTTCCTTCATGCGATCAAATCCCGTGACCTCTACCCGAACAGTGGAAAGAAGGGAGACCCTTCGGCTTAAGGCGACGGCCACCTTATTATCCTTTCCAGCTTTATGATTTAGGACAAAAGTGAAAGACTGGAGGAATTCTACCCACCGACCATGCCTAGGGTTTAAACCCTTCTGAGAACTAAGGAATTTCAAAGCCTCGTGGTCCGAGTATAAGACAAACTCTTGTGGTAAGAGATAGTGTCTCCAGTGTTTGAGGGCTTGGACCACGGCATAAAACTCCTTATCATAGGTAGAGTATCGAAGCTTTGTATCAGAAAGCTTCTCGCTGAAATAAGCCACAGGGTGGCTCTCCTGGCTAAGCACTCCACCTATTCCTACGCCAGATGCATCACATGAAACCTCAAAGACTTTGGAAAAGTCTGGTAGGCGGAGGACAGGGGCTTTGGTCATAAGCTCCTTTATGGCAAGAAAAGCCTGGGAGGCGGCTTTGGTCCACTCAAAATTTCCCTTACAGATGCAATCCGTAATGGGTGTCATAATGGTGTTAAATCCCTGGATGAAGCGTCTGTAGAAGGTGGCTAGCCCGTGGAAACTTCGAACGTCGTGGACATTCTGGGGCTCTGGCCAGTCTACTATGGCTCGGACCTTGGATTGGTCCACAGACACTCCATGACTTGAAACCACAAATCCGAGAAAAGTGACCCGATCTGTCATGAATTCACACTTAGTCAGGTTGGCAAACAGAGTTTCTTTCCTCAGGGTCTCGCAGACCTCCCTCAAATTGTGAATGTGATCCTGAGGGTTGTGGCTATAAATGAGGATGTCGTCAAAGTAGACGACAACAAAGCGACCAATGAGGGGGCGAAGGGTTTCAGTCATAAGCCTCATGAAGGTACAAGGGGCATTGGATAGCCCAAAAGGCATGACAAGCCACTCATACAGACCCTCTTTTGTTTTGAAGGCTGTCTTCCACTCATCCCCGGGTCGAATCCGGACCTGGTGGTAGCCACTTTTCAAGTCAATCTTAGAAAAGATGGTGGCTCCACTCATCATGTCAAGCATGTCATCAAGACGGGGAATGGAAAATCTATACTTGACAGTGATTTTGTTGATGGCGCGGCTGTCAACACACATCCGCCAGGTGCCATCTTTCTTTGGTGTGAGCAAGGCAGGAACAACACATGGGCTCTTGCTCACCCTGAGGAAACCTTTGTGGATAAGGTCCTCGACAATCCTTTGGAGCTCAGCATGCTCCTTGGGGTTCAACCTATAGTGGGGAAGGTTGGGTAGGGTGGACCCCGGGACAAGATCAATGGCGTGTTGAACATCACGCATGGGAGGGAGTGTTGAAGGCAGGTCTTCCGGGAAGATGTCTTGGAAGTCCCGCAGGATTGCCTGGACTTCGGGTGGGACGGAGACCTGGGACTCCTCAGAGGTAATGGTGACGACAACAGCCCAAACTGGGGCACCCTCGGCAACCTCTCTATTCAACTCATGAACACCTATAAAGTTAAGGCGCCTAATCGGGTCATGGTCAACCTTAGGGGCCTTAGGGATGGACATGACAGGTGTAGGAGAGGAGGGAATGGGAAGCTTCCCTTTGGTGGGGGTTGGAGCATTCTCCCGAATTTTGGGGGGTGCAATGGGTGTGGAGGTAGGACTCTTTCCCGTGACCACCTTTGGGGGTGTTGGGAGCAACTGAATCCTCTTCCCATTGTGGGAGAAGGAACACTCATTGGACCGACCGAATGTAGTGAGGTCTACATCGTAGATCCACGGTCGTCCTAGGATGATGCTACCAACCTTCATGGGCACTACATCACATAGCATCTGTCCTTGGTAGGACTGGAATTGGATGGGAATGACACACGTAGTGGTGACTGGAATAGAAGTGTCATCAACCCAAGCCACGTTGTACGGCCTAGGATGAGGATGAGTAGGTAGACCTAGACGGGAGACAAAGTCTGAAGAGACTGCATTGATACAGCTCCCGTTGTCGAAGATCACCTTGCAGGGTTGGGTTTTCACCATGATATAGGTTTGGAAGATGGAGGTTCGACGCCAGTCGTCCTCCTGTGGGTGTGCTAGGATGCAGCGGACCACACCCAATCTTTCATGGTTAGAACTCTCGGCAATATCTCCCACTTGCATGTACTCGACATGCGTGCCATCATATCCTGCATCTAATTCCTCAAACTGGGTGATGAGGTCGGGATCGGCCTCATATCTCTCAAGGGTTTCTCCTTCCTGAGGTGGATGCTTCATGAACTGGGGGTCGGTGATAACCAAGGCTCGGGTTGGGCAATTGGTGGCAATATGCCCTAAGTTATGACATCTGAAGCATCGGACTCCCGAGACAGGGGCTGGTTGGGAGGTGCTAGGGACGACTCCCTTTCCCTTGTCATCTCTCCTCTCAACTGGTGGAGTATACTCCAACCTAGGCACAGCTGCGGGTGCAGGTAATGGGTTCCGTGGGAAAGGAGCCGTAGGGGCAACGACCCTAAGTGGGGTAGCAGTAGGGACGTAGGAGGTGGAGGGGCCAGCTCTCTCAGTATAGCGGACTATGGGGTTTCGGGGTTCAGGTTGGCGGTAGATGGGAACCCGAGGCGGGGCCACCCTTTGAAACCTCTCAACATCTCGTGCAACCTGGTAGGCGTGCTCGAGGGTGTTAACCTCCCGCAAGAATAATTCCCGCTGAATACTCTCGTGTAAGCCAGCCCTAAACCGAGAGAGGGTGACAGAGGCATCCTCCATGACTCGACTCCGAAGGAAGTAGTCATCAAATTTGGTGATGTACTCGTCAACGGACTTTCCATCTTGGGTGAGTTTCTGCCATTGGTCTAAAAGACGCTGATGGTAGGAAGGTGGCAGATACTTCTCCCTCAATTTCTCCTTCATTTCTTCCCACGTGCTAATAGGCTCCTCTCGTCTCCGTGCTAGGAGATTCTCAACATTACACCAGTAGGTCTTGGCTTGACCTAGGAGTTTCATTTTGGCAAACCTTACCCTTGTGGCAGGGGTCATGCGACGATGCCAGTCAAAATATTGATCCATCCCGGTTTCCCACTCAAGGTATGTAGCGGGGTTGAGGGACCCATCAAAACTTGGAGCGTCAATTTTGACATTCCGTATGATGATATCTTCATCGTTGTGGTCTCTCTCTCGAGGCACACGGGCCTCTTGCTCTCTACCTTGGGGAGCCTGATTCGGGCGGACTTGCTCTCTTTCCTCCCTAGGATTGGCTACGGGATTGCCGTGACCATTCACTCTTCCTTCCTCCCCTTTTAAACGATCTTCTAAGGCTCGGATCCTCTTATCGAGCTCCGTCCGTAGTTGGCCTATGGACTCTTCGAAGTGGGCCACGAGATTATGCTCGAGCTGGACTAGCATGGCAGTCACGCTCTCTTGATCCATGGGTAGCGTTGATGGGCGCTCTAGACGGCCAGATGAATTCCTAGACTAACGTGGCATGCACGACCTCGGACGTAAATGATGCAATCCTAGGACCGAAAATTAGCAAGCTATAGATTTGAATTTTGTTGGCCAATTGGCAAAGGGCCAAGTTTGAAGGGACTGGTCAGGGAGAGTTGCTCGCCCGTAGGTGAAGTAGTTGTGAAACTACCTCCTGACAATTAGGGTGGCCTAATGTGACAGTCTAGGGCCTAAAGGATAGGTGCAAGCAAGCACTCTCTCACCGTCCACAGCGATGCACTCAGAAGACTCGCTGCATGGATCGGGCTCTCTCTTACTTCGTCGCGCGGCAATTAGAAAGATACTAAATGAGCAAGTTTGGGAGCACGTACCTAGCTGACTGAAAAGTCTAGCTCTGATCGGAGACGAGGGCGAGTGGGGACGTGCGGGCCCACACGGCGTCGACGAAGCTTGAGCGGTTACAAAGTATCACTCCGCGCAGGGAGGATTGAATTATTACAGACCACTCAAAATTTCCCGCGCAGGGGAACAAATCAATCACAAATTTTCTCCGCGCAGGGAGACTCTCGGGCACTCACGTTCCATAATTTACGGATCTTCTGTCGGCATCCGGACGGCTCAGACTCAGTCGAGCCGTAGTAGTGGACTTGGATGTCACAATTACTAATGTAATAAATATATATATAAATATATATAGGATTATATATCCCAAATATTATATATATTTAACACTCTCTCTTTTTTTTAATTTTCAAACTCTTTTCTCTTACTTTCAACCCCTTTTTTTGACTTTTTATTTCTCTCTTTTTTTTTCCACACCTTTTTTTTCTTTATATATATATATATATATATATATCGCTAATCACGCTGGCAGGCGGCCAAACGTGGGGGGAACAGGGCGGTGGGCGCGGTCAACGGGCTAAGGCGACCCGACAGGGCAGGTCGCTGACGCGAGCAGGTCCGGGCGCTCAGGTCGGCAGGGACCGCAGGCGGCCGTGGGCGCGGGTGGCCTGGCAGGCGGGCGAGCGGGCGAGTGGGGCAGGCGGGGCTGGCGCACGAGGTGCTGCGGGGTGGGCGCGCAGGCGCGCGACGGGGCCGGTGCAGGGGCACGGGGCTTCGGGCGCGCGGGCGCCGGGGCCGGGCGCGCGGGGGCGAGCCGGGGCCGGGCGCAGGGGCGGGGGGCGCCTGCGGGCCCGGGCGGCCGCTGGCGCGTGGGCGGGCACGGGGGCTAGCGCGCAGGGGCGCGGGGCGCAGGCGGGGCCGGGCGGGGCGCGGTGCGGACGGGGCCGGGCGCGGCGGCCGGGAGGGGGGAGGGAGTTTGCCGTTGCGGCGCTCCCCTTTTTTGAACTCGGCACGGGCGACGAGGCCCCGTGCCGCGAACGCAAAAGAAGTTGTCTTTTTTTTTTTCCTGTCTTACTTCAACCGACAGAGAGAGGGAGAGAGAGAGACAGAGCGTGGGAGAGAGAACAGAGGGGGGAAAAGAGAGAAAGAACACCAAAAATTTTTTTCTATATTTTTTTTCTCTCAATCACATATCCTTCTGCTATTCTTCTTCTTTTTTTTTTCACTTCTCACAATCTAGAGAGAGAAAGAGAAATACGTCGGAAACGTCGGGGATGTCGGAGACGTCGTTATTGGGCTCTGATACCAATTTGACGCGGCGGCGACGTGGAAGACGGATCGACGGCACTCCGGGATACGAACAGGACGGATAGGTTGCTACCTCACGCAGCTCGGCCTCACGCCGGACGGTCTCACACCGGGCGACGCTCAATCCTCACAAAAGAGAAAAGAGAGAAGGGAGAAATCACAAGGCAAAACATCTTAGATATCAAACTTTCATTCATAAGATTCATACGTAACACATCCCTTGGCCTCCTATTTATAGGAAAGGCCTATTACATATACACCTTCAATCTTTTACAAATGGCATACATATCCTTAGCCTAATAAAACACACTCACCTACCTAACTTTTGACTTATATGTTTTAACCAAATAAAATATATAAAACACACATGTTTATTTGACTATGACCCTAATAAAATATAATTCTTTGACTTGGTAAAAATAAAATAAGATATTGTGGTTTAATCATACAAATACCACCGTACACACAGATACACAAATACGTATAAATACGTATTCAGGATGCCGGGTCATCAATCGAGTCTCCGAGCCATAAGCTCGGTGCAGTGGCGGTGCGACGTCGGCTCCTAGCATTGGGCCCAGTAGTGGACCCGGTGTCCCCACCAATTTTCACTTTGACAAACACTCAGAGTAACGGACTCTGTTCATCTTTTAACATATGAAAACCCGATTATCTCATTCGACCTTACGAGGGCGAATATATCAACCAAAAAAAATCGAGGGATGTCTCACCCCAGCTTTAGCCCGCTGCAATATCAAAACGACCTAGAGAGAATCGAATCAGAGATCTCCTACTCCCGTACTCACGCCGAGTCCTCGATTGAGCTCGGTGAATCAATCGTCTTATGTAAACTATTTACAATAAGATCTATATGAGGTGATGGGATTTAAGAGAGAAAGAATTCCTGTCAAAAAAGACTTGTCGTTACATGTATTCTTTGATTTCTTTATTGGAGATTTATTGCCCTTCAAATCCCATCATTCTATGTCATAAATAAGTTTGCAAGATTGAGCACCACCGACCATGGTATGCAGCAATTATTACCTTAGTGGATGAGTAAAAAAGTGGAGTAATGCGTGCTTTACTGACAACGGTGTAATTTTTTTTTATTCTTTATTTTTTAGTAACTTTGTGTAGAGGTAGAAATTGTTACTTTAATCTGATATTAAATTTTGGTGATTTCTGTGAAGACAAAGAGCGTTCCACTGTCTCGAAAAATATGTAAGCAATAAGCATCGCGTTCGAAGAAGCCTCGGGTGTGTAATCACATGAGATCAGATAACCCTCCACCTCCATGGTTAAGTTAGAGGCGCACATAACGATAATTGAGAGAGCTGGGGGAGAGGGAGACGAGACTTTTAGGGTGCGTTTGACAAAGGGGTTATCCCCCGGTTAGTCGACACCGGTTAATCGGTGGGCCCGTCTTCTCTCGCCCTCCCCCTCACACAACTTGGCTAACCGAGGGTGAGTATCTCACTCGACCCTTCGAGGTCGATTAGCCGCCCCCCCTTATCCCAATGTCAAACACGCCTTTAGAGATGAAGTGTTTAATAAGACACAGAGTGCTTGGAAACGAGGTCGGAGTTACAAGACGATGGATTCCCTCCGTATCTCATTGGAGGTAAGAATGTGACTACTTATGTGGGGATCTCTCTATTTGCCGGGATTTGTCCCTGTATTATCATGTGATGCGGAATGAGTCGTCAAATTCATGGAGCATAATTTTGATTTACGTGGAAGCGTCGAAGACAACCCGTCAGAAGATTATTTTATTAATTTAGTATACGTCGTAGTTGATTTGTGAGTTATTTTTAATTTAGAATTTATTTAGTCAATTTTATATTTTATTTATTTTAATAATTAAGATATTATATATGCTAGAGTAAAAAAAAATTTAAATCTGTTTATAATTTTATTTCTCTGTAAATAATCTTGTGTTAACCCTAATTAAGATTAACGAGCAAAATTATAAAATATGTCTGCGTATTTCTTCTCCTGACTAGATACTCAACTCTCCCGGCTTCTTCCCTCGCGTGAGTCCGAATCCATAACCCATCTTCCTTATTCTTTTTTGTTTGATTCGATCGTTATTTTTCCCATAACCCATCTCTTCTTCTTGTCCTGCATTCCCTTCTGCTGTGAGTTGCCATCGCATTCGAGAGCCCCGGGCCCCACACTGCTTGCAGTCACGTCTTTCTTCCCCCCCTTAGTGTGGGGCCCAAAGCTCTATTTACTTAGACCCACGACAAGAAAAAAAATGTAAATAGTGCAAATTTACATCATTTTTTTATTTTTTTTCTTTGATTATCTTAGGGTGCAAAGTAAATTTTATGGTAAAATAGGTCCCGTATCAAGGTAGGCTGAGATAGAATCTCAGTTACAAAATTTAAATAAATATAAAAAATTAAGGCTGCACTTCAACGACAATGGCGGTGCAGCAAACGTTACTAAAACAATGTGGTTCCTTCGCCCAGTGGAGGCTTTCGGAGCCTCAAATAGCCCATTGATGGCCAGGTCAGGGTAGGCCAGGTCAGACTTTTTATTAAAATGTAAGACTCTATTTCGGCTCGATTCGGTCTGATAAATTAAATAAAAAATTAATATATATATATATATCTAAAAATATGATCTTATTAAATTAATTAAAATTTTAATGTTTTAATTTTATTAAAAATTTTAATTTTAATTAAATAAAATACTTTTAAATTTTTAATTAAATAAAATAATAAAATCTAAAGACCAGTCTTTTAAGTCCGACCCGAAAACTGATGGCTGGCGGCCGGATCCAATGTCGTGCCTGATCCGTGGGTCCGTCCGATGGGTCCCACTGGTTGACTTCGCCAGCTTGACAACCAGACTACATACAGTTTTTGCAGTGGAGCAGCCACCTCAACCCCCACCTTCCAACGGCGACCCACACCGCCGCCACCGGTGGTTGCATACAACTCACGGGCCTTCAAGTGCGCAAAAGCCAGTGGCCACGGCTCGCCACTCCACTATTAATACAGGAGCCCCGGTCACGGCCACCACCGCACCATCCCCGTCCTCCCGCCCCGGTGAACTGTCCAAAGGCATGCCAGCGTCTCCGGCGATCACGGTCATGGGGTTTCCTCGGCTGCTGCTTGCGTCCCTGGTGGTGCTGTGGGCGTTTACTGCCGTCGCCGACGGGGCCGACATCTGCAACATGACGGAAGACGGCCTCAGGGAGTGCATGGCCGCTGTGACAGTCCCGGGGCCGCCGCCGCCGCCGCCGCCCACGTCCGGCTGCTGCGCTGGCCTGGCCAAGGCCGACCTCCCCTGCCTCTGCTCCTACCACAACTCCTGGCTGCTGCCTGCCCTCGGCATCGACCCCACCCTCGCCATGCAGCTGCCCGCCAAGTGCGGCCTCCCCCCTCCGGGCCAGTGCTAGCTAGGCACCGGCCGGCGGGTGCTGCTGCTGCCTGGTTGCTGAAAGGGCGAATGCCCGAAGCTAGGATGATTAGGATAATCAAGGAATAAAGAATCACATGAGCGAAAATCTATATCTTGTTCATCTTCGGGTGTGGGACGGGGGCAGTCATGTGATGATTCGTCCAAAATCGGATCTCAAGCCAGGGGAGCAATTAGGGTTGTTAATGGGTCTCGCCATGGTAGACTTTTGGAGGAGAGAGAGTCGTACTCAAATTGGATCCATTTTTAGAATCCAAAGTCTCACCCCAGTGATTTTTTGGGTAGATTCTTCGATTTAAAAATAAAACCCGAATTTATTTTTTTAATGTTATTCTAGCGTTCCCGTCAACAACGTCGCTTGGGCCAAATTCGCTTGACACGGACGACGATGTGTACACTTGTCTTCTTTTAAAATAGAAATAAGAATCCCATTGATGTCAATTGAGATTCTATATGAAAAAAAAAAATCAAAGACACACAAGCATTATATGGCTGTCAAGTTCATCAGGGATTATTAAAAAAATGAGTAATGCTCTGTGCACATTATCCGGTGCACAAAATTCAACTCAAATTGTAATATACTCTCTCATTGGTCTCTCAAAAGTTGAAATGACCACTTTTAATGTAAAAAGGATAGCCTGCGTCAGTTCGGTGTCAGATCCGGTCGGCCCTCCGTCGGCCCGCTTTTTTGCTCGACGGGAAAATACGGGAGTGAAATATTTTGTAAGACTGAAATATTTTATTATAGGAATGAAACGTTTTATTATAAGAATTAAACATTTTATTTGACTATAAAAATGAACGAATAGAAATAAAATCTTTTGTTACAGGAATGAAATATTTTGTTACATGAATGAAACGTTTTGTTATAAGAATGAAACATTTTGTTTGACTACAGAAATGAACGAATAGAAATGAAAAATTTTGTACATACGTGAAAATATCAATCAAAATATTTTGTTCTGAGAGGTTAAACGTATTACACATAGGAAAAATACATTGCATATTAGTGAAACATTTTATACGTACGTGGAAATTTTAAATGTAGTCAAATAAAATGTTTCACTTCTATTTGTTCATTTTTATAGTCAAACAAAATGTTTCATTCCTATAACAAAATGTTTCATTCCTATAACAAAATATTTTAGTCTTACAAAATATCAATCAAAATATTTCGTTTGAGAGGTTAAACGTATTGCACAGAGGTAAAACACATTACGTATTAGTGAAACATTTCGTACGGACGTGAAGATTTTAATTGTAGTCAAATAAAATATTTCATTTCTATTCGTTTATTTTTATAATCAAATAAAATATTCTATTCTTATAGCAAAACGTTTCATTTCTATAACAAAATATTTTAATCTTACAAAATATCAATCAAAATATTTCGTTCGAGAGGTTAAACGTATTGCACAGAGGTATAACACATCACATATTAATTAGTGAAACATTTTATGCGTACGCGAAGATTTTAAATACAGTCAAACAAAATATTTCATTTCTATTCGTTCATTTTTTTAGTCAAACAAAGTGTTTCATTCTTATAACAAAACGTTTCATTCCTGTAACAAAATATTTCATTGTAACATAATATTTTACTCCCGTATTTTTCAGCCGACCAAAAAAGCAGGCCGATCGCGAGTCGGCCGGATCTGACACGTGATTGACACGAGTGTCCTTTTCTGCGCAGACAGGGTCTTTTCACCTGTTTTTTAAGCTAATGAGATGAAAAGTTATATAACGAGGTGACTTTGTGCACCACATTAGGTGCATAAAGCATTACTCTAGGAAAATCTGAAGGGCTAAAAGGCCAAACAAGTGGGGCCTTAGTACAGGAGTGGAATTTTTCTTCCTAGTCTATGTTTAATATCCAATCATCACATGGAATCAACTTGCTATGTTTACTTGGTTGGATGCAAGAAGATCCAGCTCTATGATCGATGAATATCACACCGTCACAAATCTCCTCAATTATGAATAATTACGTATAGCATGTTTTTTAAGCCTGAAGTGAATCCATAATTAGGCAGAGTGGTGGTTCCTGCTTTCAATTACACTCATTTCGCGTAGTGCATATGGCGAGATGGCATGCTGGAGTCATCAAATGCTACATAATGAAATGATAGTTTGCCAGCTTAGACATATCTTTGTTCTCTTTTAAGGACCTCTTTGGCAATAGGATAGGAAAAATTGGGGTGGTGTATTTGTTGGTTTCCACTCGATTTCACCGGTCTCAACATTGTTCTGATTTGGTAACACTCCAGTTAACTAGGTCTAATAAGTAAAAAAAAGGTTGAAACCTTAGATTTTCTCGTTCGAGTCTCGGGAGTCGAACACGTCACCCAACCTAATCTAATAACAAAGAGATCTTAAGGCTCGATTTGATAAACGAATTGTCGGATGGGTTAAGAACGAGAGAAAAAACGTGGGACCCACCTACTCCCCTCACACATAAGGGATTTATCTGGGGTCGAATAACCGTGTTCGAATAACAAAGAAGTTCTAGGGGTTCTTTGGCAACAACAGGCTTAGGGTAAAATATTGATTAAGATATCCGGATCGCGCGATGTCACACGTACCGTCAAGGCGACATGCCAAAATCACCGTGTCTGATTGTGATCCTGATTCTAACAAATGGTGATCGCGTGATAGTTTTAATTACTTCTAGATGCGAATTCGCAATCACTGATTAGTATCATACTCTTTCGAAACTCGCTTGTCTTAATTGCAAGCTATTAGGCTGCAAGCTCATTTGTTCTGACTACACATGTTGTAAAGGATCGCGATTCTTTGATTGGCAGTTATCCCAGAGTTAACTCACTTTTAATCCTGGAGTTAGCCCGATTGATTAGTAAGATGATGCAATCCGGTTAAAAGTGAGTTAACTCTAAGTTAATTTTAAATTTTCTAACCCAGCTAGGAAGATAACGTAAATTAACGTGGTTTGAGCTTAGAAAACAAGGTTAAGTTAAATAGAGGATAACTTAATCCGGATGAGTTAATTCGGAAAAAAATTAACTCCCTATCCAAATAAAATGTAGGGATTTTTACACATATATATATATATTCTGATAAAATTTAGTTTTATCAAATATACTCTTCATCTGAACATATTATCATGAATATCATCTATTTAGACAGAAATATTACGGTTATAACCCTTTAATTTACTGTCGTGGATAGAGGAGAATATTCTGTGAAATATGTCATCTACGTTCATTAGATCTAGAGTATATTTGACAAAATCGAACTTTACACGAGTATATATATAAAAATTTTACTCTTTAACTCACACTTAACCCGGGTTAAACACACGGGAATTACACCGAGGGTATAATTGTGACATTACCCATATTTCGAGGATATTCATGATAATATTCTCTTATGAAGGGTATATTTGACAAAATCAAACTTTACAATGGCATATATGTAAAAATCCCTAAAATATAAAGCAACAATTGTTTTAAATTAGTGTAGAGACGAGAAAATAGTCTCTCGAACCCCGTACCACACTTTTAATATTTATTTGCTGGGGAAAGATCATCCGGCCACCCGTGGAAGCCTGCGAACACCAGAGAAACGGCGTCATATAAGGAGCCATGGGCATGACCCTAGGAGAGAACCCTCCGATGTTTAAGTCAGAATCTCAGATAATGGGGACTAAGAAGAGGGAGAGGAGAGAGTGAGAGGGTCGAGAGGCGATTGACCAAGCTTGGAGTGATGAACGGACTTCCGAAGGAGTGTTCGCTGTGTCCAATAAGCACTCGAGGAGTGCTCACTGGGCGATGCGGGTGCTCGGAAGGCGATTGGAGGTCTATTCTGTGGAATCCGCTCTCGGGGCTTGACCGTATAACGTGGATCAGAGTCTCTCTGTCTCTTCCTGTCTGTCTATCCGTCCCTTGTGTCTGGTGAGAGGTCCTTTTATAGGGGTTGTCCTAGCGGTGGAGGCCTATCCCTTGGCAGGAAGGGCGTGAATCGTGAGATAACGTCTCCCCGCGATCATGAGGAGTTTCCCGTTGGACGTCCGTTCCTCCGGAGTCGGGCGATTTTTATGCGAGCCTTGCGGCACCCGCATGGCGTGCTCGACTTTACTGGAGTCGTGACCTATGATGGCGGGAGTAACGTTTGGTCCCCAGAGAGTTATCCGAGGTCCAATATACTCGGGTAGATACCTTTCGTAGGCTGGCGAATTCAATGACTGACCATACTGGGCCATCCGTTGTGGGCCGTGACTGTCAGGGGCCCGTTGTACGTATTGCTGATCTCAGGCGCACACGGGTCTGATGTTAATGGGCCTTTCATATATCATACCGATTTTACCCTCATCGATTAGCTTTGAACTTATTACATATCTATTCTTGATTAGAATTTTTTTAGACACATATTGTTTTATTCGAATTCGATATCTCACTCAGATGAGAAACGACGAAGAACCAACTACACCAAGTAACTGGTTTCTTGAACTTTTTTTTTCCAATGGATGAGGGCATATATATCACAGAATCAATAACCCATCTGTAGTACGGACGTTCCAACTTGCTGCCTGCGCCATGTGAGGAGGTAACCTTGGGGTTCACGGGAGAGCAGTATCGCGTTTGTCTTCTCATGATTTGCCACAGAATATCGGTTAGACGATTTGTTTTTATGGTACGCACCATGATTCCGATTGTCTGAAAACAAAAGGTGCGACGAGGGTGCGTTTGGGATGGATTAGGACTTACTCATTCTTTTTGAAATTTAAGAAAGAGAAAAACAATTATTTGGTTTGAGTAGATTTTGGGGATCTTCGAACTTTACTATTTTTCTATTTATCTCTCTCCACATATCACAATCCTACTTTCCCAAAAACTGATAGGACATCGGCCTATTTGATTTATCTTATAGGGGTGAGGATTTTACGGAAATAATTCACTCGCAAGTCTTTCCTTACTCAGCCTTACATATCGTTGAAGTCAAAAATTATCTCATTCGTCACGTACTATATTTTTAAGATTTATTTAATGGGGAAGAGTAGTCGGTCATTGAAGAAACCTGAAACCACTAGGAAGAACGTCAGAAAAAATCTTGGGAGAAATTTCAGGAGATCGATAACCCTCCGATACTAGTCAGAACCGTTTGAGAGAGTAAACATAGAACCAAAGGGAAATAAAATAGAAAAGGGGGATAGTTGAGAGCCTGTAGTCTGGAGAGGGCGCTCAGAGAGTGCTTAGAGAGGACATGGAGTGTTCGGAGAGACGGGTAGCTAGAGAAGAACTGTGAAGGGATATCTTTCTCATCGCTATCCGGCTGGAGTCTCCATCGGTGACGAGCACGTGAGGAGCTCTCTCACCGTGTGGAAGTTTCTCTCTACTAGTGATGTGAGTGTCTCAGTTGCCTGGTGTACATTTGTCCCCCTCGCGTCTTCGTCAGGAGACCTATTTATATTGGGCGTGGTGGCCTCATCTGACTTAGTAGAGGGAAGACGTTGTGGAGAGTATCTCGGCAACGTGGGTGTGAGACCCAGGCCACGTTGGGACAAGTTTGGTGAGAATGGCCTAACGTTCATCCGTTGACAAATTTCGCAGTGCCCGGAACGCACACGCGCGGGTATCCCGCTCATGTGATGGCAATGCAATATTTTATCCGTGGACCGACGATTCTCTCGTGGGTCCCAATTAAGCCATGTCAATTAAACCTCTACTTGGCCAGAGCGATCCGTTACGGACTCGATCGTCCCAAACTGTAACGGACCTGACATTATTGGACTGCGCTGGGCCTGACAGAATTTTCTCTCCCCACATATTAATGCTCTTCGTATGCGCATTCATTGTCACATGCATTCTTATTGTCAATTTTTTGGTAAAGAAAATGTTAAAATCTTTCGAGGGGAAATTAAGGAGAAAGAAAAAGTAGTCCATAGATATTATAATGGAAGTTTACCACAGGGTACATATGATACTAAATTCATGTAGGAGAGGTATGATTGCAAATATAAGTTTCGGAGAATTCTCCACAAGTTTACTTACTTTTATCAGGAAAATAAGATCTTGATTAATTCTAGTGGTATTATATACTGTATAGAAAGAAAGCGAACGAGAAATGACAGCCCAAATGGTGTGGTTGATTCATTTTAATCGAGAACAAATAAAAATATTTGATAAGCATAATAATTAATTATCCATCTCGATCACCTCATTAAGTAGAGTCTTTATTTCCACAACGTTGAAACGATCGGATGAGATGTCCTGTCCTTGATCGAGATCCTGTCCAGATTCATAGTTTTCATATTTTCTTGGGCGAAGTCCGGCCAGATTCATATATAGTTTGCATCTCTACGTGAGTTCAAGTTACATAAACTTTGATACCCCCCAGGGTTAAGCTTAAAAAGTAAGAATTTTTATCTGAAAATTATTGTTAAAAGTAAATTTGTGCATATAACTATATAACTGTATTAATTCAATTAGTGCATAAATATTATTTAAGTATATTTTTTATAATTTTTTGACAAAAAGAAGTGATATGATTGTAAATAAATATGATATTTTTTATTGTTTAGATTTACTCAGTTATATGTCTACTAATATAACATTAAAATTATTTTTTATAAATTTTAATATAGCAATATTTTTATATAAAAATATTAAAAATTATACTTAAAAATAAAGTTAACTTAAAGATTAAAAGTGTAAAATTTCTTTGAGAAAAGGAAAAAGAGAACATTTATTTTTTAACCTGAAAGACAGCCTTTAACATAGGTACATCTAAGGATAGTTGAGTTGAAGAAATCAGCACAATTTAAAGACCTCCGTGAACCCTAGTGAGCCCCACTTGACATTAGGATTGATTATTTTTTTATCCGACATGAAACTTAACAGGATGATATTTGAATTTATACTAAGTGTGAGAGATCTGAGTTCAAATCGAGCTAACATCTAACTCACACGTCTCTTTTTCCCAAAGTTGGTAACAAGTCTCATCTAACTCACACGTCTCTTTTTCTCAAAGTTTGGTAACAAGTCTCCAGATCACGTCTGTATTGAGAATTAAATGTGAACTAGATAAATCCCTCTTGAGTGTTGAATCTAAAACCTTCTTTAACATGAGATAAGATAATCTCTCAGAATCCTCATTAAGACTAATTGCTACTAGCTTGCTACTACTGAATATAGATTCCACACTAAATTCTCTGTAGTATTTGAGAGGATCTAACATGGACATTGCCCGATGAAACTGAGGCATGTTTTTGATGTACTGAATTAATGTTCGGCAAAAGTTGATTGAAACAAATGACTTTGGAACTTTGAATGATGACTTCTACACAACGTTCACCGGTGACCCAACAAGAGATTATAGCATTTCTTATGACCTGTTTGGCACGGCCAAAATGAATCTGTCATGATTTCTTTAAAGTGAAGACATCCCTCTGCCCAACCAACTGAAGTTATCTTTTGACGATTTCAAAAAACCCTGTTTTGACGGTCTAAGGGCGTGTTTGACGCGAGGTTAAAATAAGGGAGCGAATGAGAGAGAGAGAGAGCGATAGACTTCACCTCTTTCTCAGACACAACGTCATTAAACGAGGTCAGTTAACACACTCCACTCCGAAGTCGAGTGCGCTAACCTCACCCGATCGATAAACACGCCCTAAAAGATCCCTAGCTGAAGTCCATCCTCTCCTGCTTGCACTTGTTTCACAAAAATTGCTGGCAATACTAGATGGGTATGAATTAATAGATCATTTGCACACAAACACCCAGAGAAAAAAACAAGGCAAGAGACACTCAAAAACACAGATCCAACCTTATGATCACTGGTAGGCACCTGATACACATAAATCAATAATCAAATAGAAAGAACACACTCACTCATGACATGGCATGAAATGGCCAACCCAACTCTTAAGACACCAAAGCTCTCTATAGTACTTTTATTTATGATCCCCATACTAATAATACTGTAAATACCAATGCCCTCTAATCATATTTATTCATATAAATACCATTACTACTACCACCTCCCGTCCCTCATGTCTAAGCAGGATCCGAAAACCTATCCAAGTGGAGCAGAGACGACCCAATAAATCTCTCACAAGCCACAAGTGTCCGTAGACCCGACCCGAGAAAAAACAGGAGGCTTGGCTTTGGATGATCTGGTGTTCTACTCGGCCTCTTCTTCGACAGGTGCGGCCTACTCGGCGGCGGGAGCTTCAGAGGGCACCTCCGCCGGCTTCTCCTCCTCCACGGCCGCTTCCTCCACCTTGGCAGGCTCCTGTTCCACGGGGGCGGCCTCCTCGGCGGCTGCCACGGGGGCCGGCGCCTCCGGCTCCGGCTCCTCAGCAGCGGGCGCCTCGGCCGC
Organism: Amorphophallus konjac; assembly: GCA_022559845.1. Lineage (NCBI taxonomy): Eukaryota > Viridiplantae > Streptophyta > Magnoliopsida > Alismatales > Araceae > Amorphophallus > Amorphophallus konjac. The sequence continues at coordinate 9,268,117 of CM040120.1, forward strand.
CGGGGCCTCGGCTACTGGCTCCGGCGCCGCCTCCGCGGGCGCTGCTTCCTCTTCCACCTTCTCCTCAGCCACGGCGGCTTCCGCTGGCGCCTCGGCCTCCGCGGCCGGTGCTTCCTCGGCCGGCGCGGGCGCGGCTTCCACAGGTGCGGCCTCTGCTTCTACGGGAGGGGCCTCAGCTTCTACCGGGGCGGCCTCAGCTTCCGCGGGCTTGGACTCCTTCACGGCCTCCGGTTCCGCTGCCGGGGGTGCAGCGAGGGCGGGGGCCTCGACGGCTTCCACCTCGACGACGGGCGTCTCAACCTGCAGATGACAAAACAACGATCACTGTTACGTGAGACGTACCGACACAAACCCATGTGCATGGATACGTATCCTACGTTTCTGCCCGAGTAAACAGGTGTCTCCAGATCCACATGGCGGGATCCCATGAGATGGTCGGGTCCTGGGACACCACTTTGACCTGCTGACCAACGCTCACAGATCTGGACACGGTGGTCGGAACACCGTGGATCCGCCGTGAACACCATGTCCAACCCGCCAGGTCACTCCATCCCCATGCTCATCAAGTCTTCCTCTCTCCAACAAGAACAGTAAAGCTGTTCTTCTCTCCTCCGCTTAGGGCTTTCTCGTACTCTGGTCTCACTTACCAAACCAAAGCAAACCCCATAACGCCGAGATACTGCCCGCCCCGGAAACTTCACTACGTCTCTCACCGGCGGAGCCCAGAGACGGATCACAAGATCTTCCATTTCACACGTCCCGAGGAGGACCCCCAGTTCATTTATGAACACAAAGCAAACACTGATCAGACAGGGGAGATGCTCACCTCAACGCTGGCCATGGGGATCAGAAGATCGAGCGAAAGAGCCGAAGGAAGCAGAAGAAAAGAGAGAGCTGGCGTGGGCGAGGCAGCGGCCGGGGGTTGGATCGCACGGCAGGCGAGGAGGCTGGACTGAGAGGGGTGAGCCGGCCTCCCTCTCCGGGGGTGCTATTTATACTGCCAGACTAGAAGAGAGTGAGGGGGCTCCCCTGTTCAAAAGGCTTGGGCTACCACCTGGATCCACGTATTTTCGGAGAGGACGTGGGTGGCATTCCTTGTTATTAATTATTTTTCGTTCTCTTTCTCTCTCTCTCTCTCTCTCTTTTTTTTATCGAATAAGGATGATGTTGCTTTCATGGAAATGTTGTCGTGCAACTATGCAAGTAGTATCTCTACCCGTTATAATTAATAGGATATATGTTAATAAATGTCTCTCGATCGCATAATAAAGTATAATTAGACAAGGACAGAAAGAAGAAGTTAATAATTAATCAGAGGTGATAATTAGGTGATTAAAGATGGGCAGTCGAATACTTTTCACGCTAAGAAAGATGAGTGGAATTGGAATGTCAAACTATTTGAATCAAAAAAATATATATATATTATAGTAGATGGTGAGATTTTATAACATGTAATTAAGAATTAAATATTGCAATTGGATGTGTACGGTGAAATAACCAAATTTTTTTATTCAAGAGTGAACGTATTCTTTACCGGGTTTGCCGTCTCGATCGACTCGCCTGTCCCGGTCACGGGTTGGGACGGGTCGGATCGGTCATGACTCAGTCCGTCTCGATCCATCTTGTTCCATGTTAAAATAAAAAAGATTATATATATATAATATATATATAATAATAGAATAAAATAAAAAAAGATACTTTATATATAATATAATATGATATAATATTAAATTAATGAGACGACTCGATGACGACTCACGACCTGGACATCCCATCTACAGTCTGGATCGGGTCAGGTCGTGCGGGTCGAGACGACCCGCACCGAGTCGACAAACCTTGATCTTTTATGAACTCTTTTGCCATCAACAATATAGCATGTAAGGTATGCATGGATAGATGATCAGCGATAGATAATTAGATAATGTGTGTGTGTGTGTGTGTGTGTGTGTGTGTGTGTGTGTGTGTGTGTGTGTGTGTGTGTGTGTGTGTTATCGGTGACAATGAAAAATCGATGATATCAATTTTAAAATCACATTTTTCAATCTTAAATTTTTAATTCACACGGTTAAATCTTCTCTTCTATCAGTAAATAATTTGTAGATTAAAAATTATAGAGTTCAACATTTATTTCTTATGCATCGGGTGGATATAAAATTAACCGTTTGTATAATATTTTTATATTATATAATATCTTTATTTTTAATATCAGAATTGAATAATTTTTCATATGTAATTAAATTTATGACATTACAGAAGATTTAACAACATAAATAAAAAAATTAATATAAAATTATATAATTTTAAAATCAATGACATTACTCTTTCGTTATCACCGATAAGAACGGATCCCTCCTCGTACATATATAATGGAAATGTTTCACTTTCACGTTTGGTAAGAAAGACTGGCTGGCACTTTGCGTCTTGCATCAACTTTAAAGCTGTTCATATCAATGATGGAGGGACAAAAAAAATAAAAGTATTATGATTATTATTATTTCACGGGGGGGGTTTTTTATCACAGAATAGGAAAGGGCAAGAAAACAAGTTGGGGGAGGAGCCTTTCACTGGCATTGCACATTTATTTAATGGCCCCTCTTTCGCCCGAGAGGGGGGGGGGGTTCTTCACCCTCTTTTCATCACCACCCCCACCATCTCCACCAGGTCCACCACTACCACCTCTGTCCGGACGCTCAGACCAACACCGCCTTTCTCGAACAAGGAGCCGAGAGGCGGGGCCCAGTCCACGTGGCCGAATCTTACTCGGTAGGTCACGTTAGCGCCTGAGCCGTCAGAGCTGGAAAGCTGGAGGGGCGGTGCGGGTGCGGGTGCGGGGCCCCGCGCGGCCGCGCCAGTCCAGCTCGAGAGGACGAGGGGGGCGGTGGGTGGGCCCCGCCGGAGAGGAACGAATCAGATCATGGGGACGCTGACGTGGGGCGGCGCGTGACAGGCTGTCGTTTTCCGGGATTCCTCTTTGGACGGAGTCCATGCGATGGACGGATGAGATGTGAATAGCAGGAAAAAGAGTGGCATGCGCGACAGATGGGATGGTGGGCCAGGGCGTCACGTCGTCCACGTGGGCGGCCTGGACGCCCGCGGAGGTTTTTAGGGGAGCCTTTTTTTGGGTTTTAGCCGCTTAACGGTGGGAAGGGTCACTTTATATAAATATATATATACATATATATATAGTTGGAGGGAAGTAATTGCAAAAGTCACACGGTTAAGTGTCTCTTCAACGACAGAGCGAGCGAGGATGAGTTGTACAAAAGATTGTTTAGACATAAATGGACAAGATTTTTATAATCATAATCTTAAAATAATAAAATAAAAAATAGAATAAATAAAAAGAGATAAGAAGTAATTCTATCGTAGCTAGGATTAAGCAATTTGAATTTTTTTATATGAAGAGCTCAAAATATCACTAAGGCCAATAAAGTTTAAAAAAGATAATGAGAAATAATTATGGCACATTTTAGTGTGAATTTTATTTACATAAATATTACTCTGAATATCGATTATATCAAATATATCTCATTTGAGCATATTATGAAGAATATACTCTATTTAATTTTAAATATTATGATTATATCTCTGCTTTAACCCTCGTTATTTTAACTTAGATTAAACGTGAGTTAAACGGTGAAATTACTAACCTTCTCTCTCTCTCTCATAGAAACCCTAATAGGGGGAGGAGTAATGTCGTCGACTACTAAGTGGGGAAGAGAGGGAGGGAGCATCGACGGTGAGGGGGTGGGGGAAGAGCAATTGGGAGGGCATTAGAGGGCAACGTCGTCGACAATGAAGTGGGGGCAGAGGGGGAGGGGGCTGCCGGTGGTGAGGGGACCACGCCATAGCTCTCGAGAAGGCCTCTTGTGATGAGGTTGGGTTTGGGGCTCCTTTCTTTTCCGCTATCGTCACCAAGAAACCTCACCAGGGTGCTCACGTGCGCTGCCATCGGAGATGCACCAGGGTATCAAAGCAAAGACCACTGGCGGCTAATGGAAACCCTAATGTGGTGAAGGGGGAGATGGGAGAGCAATGCCATTATTTGGAGCAAGGAGGGGGCGAGGGGCATCTGGAGCAAGGTGGGGACTGCCTCCTCTCTCTCATCTTCTCTCTCTCTCTCTCTCTCTCTCTCTCTCCATCAGGTCGCTGCTGCCGTTGGTGAGACCCCCGACAGTCGCTTCCCCTCCCCTATTGCCGATGAGGACAAGGGCACTGCCATTGGATCATTGCCGTCGCCAAAGAGCTCTGCATCAAGCCTGGCCATCTGATCTAGGATAGACCCTAAGAAGACCTCCCTCCCACGTTGGAAGGGGAGAACCCCTTCGATGATGTCCCTCCTCTCCTCTCTCTCTCTCTCATTGTGCAGTGAGGGGTGGGGGTCTCATCACCCTTCGACGTTGATACTGGTGGTGGTGGAGATGTCACGTAATAGGTGGGAGGGAGAGTGGGTGGGGGGAGAGAGGGAGCTCTCTCCCGCATTAATGATATTTTAGATATTTCACTACACCTAAAGACACGCAGTAGATGACATATTTTAACAATGTTTGTCACCAATTGATGATAATAAATCGCAAAGATATAATTATAATATTTAAGATTAAATGAAAAATATTCTTAATAATATATTCAAATGAGAAATATATTTAATGTCGTCGATATTCATAGAGATATTTATATAAAAAAATCTAAAAAAGGGCACACCCCCTATCATTGACAGCCTCACGCCGCACCCCCGAGCCCTTCCCCTATCTTATTTGTTCTTCGATGGACCATGGACAGGGGGCATGGTCTACGTACCCCCTTTCTCACGCACCAAGCTGTGCATCAAATCTATCTCAAAAGACAATAAAAGCCAACTCAGACGGGCAACGTTGGACCCCCCTCTCCTCGCAAAACAGTCGGTGCGGCCTGTTGGATCCCTACAATCCGAAGTCGAGCTCGAGACGGATCCGAGACATGTTAAGAAGAAAGAGTCCCTGCATGACACCTTTTACATAAAAATCCAGGGTAATAAGCAATTTCATCCGTTTAAAATATTGGTAATCAGCATGAAATATCGTTTCTGATCCGCGAGGATCCAAAAAAAAAAAATTAATTACTCCAATGGTACGTACTTAATTACCATAAATTCTGTAGTATAAAATGACCCCCACGCCAAAGATTCACTCACTCGATGGTATGCACAGAGTTGGAACTTAACCTGATTAGATAGGAGATGATCCGACTTCAGACAGGCTCGGTGGTCAAGTCACATGTTCGGAATATTTCTATTTTATTTGTAAAATTAAATTTTATTATAATGGTCGAATTATTTATCCTATATTTTAACTTGTAAAACTATTATTTCATCGATATAATAAAAGGGTTTTACAAATAAATTGTTATTAAAAATGAAACTGTGAAAAATATCAATCCTAGGAACACGTCTCTGGGCATATCACTATTTTTAATGATATTGTGTAAAAATATTGTCACGGTTAATTTTCGTTGTGGATGGGAAGATGAATATTTCAAAAAGATTATAATATTCCCGTCATTTGGTCGTTGAACCATGAAAATATCCCTCTCAGAGACACAAATTTACCACCCTTACAAGAGGGAGATTGTGGCGGCTGAGGAATGGACGCTTAAATCACGATCCATCCCCCCAAAGATTTGTTTGACTGAGAAGAATAGATTGTCTTCGGAGGAGGGAGTGCAACCACGAGTGAAGAGTCAGAAGGAGTCCTGGGAGTGACCCCAGAGGATAACCCTCCGACGATGAAGTCACGTAACTGTACGTGGAAGAATGTGGTGAGCACTCGGGAGAGCGGAAGAAGGATACCATAATGAGAGAGTGAGGGCTTGAGGGGGTTAGGTCGCATATCTTCAGGCTGTAGAGTCAGAGTCCTATTTATACTGTCGTCGTGGGTAGACTGTTGGGTTGCCGTGGTCAGAGGAGACGTGAGCCTTCCAAGTCACATGTCTGACGAGACGGGGAGGCATTGGTATTGACTCGTCGTCTCCCTGCCCGAGGGGCAACTCTGCCATTAATAAGATAGGACTTGTCGGAGAGGGTGCGAGACTACTCTATCAGGGAGGATGGCGTGGGTACGGTGGCGTGCTCCCTTTCCGTCCCCGGATTGGGGCGCCTCCTGCCATTGATGCACGACCAAAAAGTGCGTCGTGACCGTAAATGGGGAAAGCGCACGCGGGTACAATGCGTGCGCTGGGCCTACGATGGAACATGGGACGCGTTGGGCCGGCGTGAGGGGTAACTGGCCCGGAGGGCTAGGCCTCCACGGTGGGCTGAGCAGGCGGGCCCTAATGGGCCAGTCAGATATGCCATCTCATATGGTGGCTGATTTAAGGTCGCGGTTGGTATCGGGTCCACTCCGTCGGCTTTTCAAAAAAGCCCACTCTGTACGAGATGTTGTAGGGTCAGGGCTTTTTTATCATTCAGAAGTGCTTCTTAAGGTTGGGTGGGAGGAGCTTCGACAAACTCGGCCCGACGGGCACGATCGAGTCTGTCTTTTCTTTCACCATATATATGGCTTCTCATATGATTAGCATTAATAAAAGACTTGCATTTAGGGCACGTTTGGTATTTATACGGGGTTTTGACTTTTGACCTTAAAAATTTTCACCTCTCAAAAGTCAAACTAAATATATTTAAGTCACGTCATCTTTTTTAAAAATTAATTTTTAAGTTTTAGAGAGACAGAGAAAGAAAATAATCTACTTTTCAAAAATTTCAAACACTCCGCTGTCTTAAATTTTTTTCTCTCTGATGAGTTTTGAAAAAAAGTTAAAACCCACATATATTTCCCGTTCGACATTAGATAAATTAAAATAATGAGATAAGATTTCGTGTAATTGATTTCAAATATATAGACAGAGTATATAATTAAGTCTCTAATAATGATGATCAACATAATACGTATTATCATCCCAGTATCTATACATTGTTAGCTAACTCATCGGTGGTTATGGATATTGTCCACACAAGGGAAGTGTGGTCTTCAAAAAATGTCCCCTTGGAAGAAAAAAGAAAGGGTGGAGTTTTCAAAAGGCCTCTCCATTGAAAAACCTAAAAAAAGGAAGATTATAATTAACATATATACCACATAGACTTATATAAATTAATCATTTTTTGGCCTCATATTATATAAATTAATATTGTGTAACGTGCATCTAACATGCTTTAATGGTTGTCACAATTCGTTCACACAGAATAATTGTCAAAGTGCACGGCAAAATAGTTGAGTGGACAGGGTGGTACGGCACGCATATATGCATGGCTCCCCACGCCGGGGTCCGGCCGAGCCGCGCACGTACGTTGCCATGTGCCCGGATGTGTCCGATGTCCCCCGGCTCAGGGATGTGCACCGGCGGTGGCCCGACAACGGGGGCAGCCTCCGACCCGACTGCATCTGGGGCAACAGGATGTATGTGGCTTGGTTCATATGGCTCGTACTCATGTTGTCGGAAGCAAAAGAATTATAAGTGGTGCAACCAATTCATAGTTTTGTGGCATATAAAAGAGTATACTTATTAGAGTTCATGCCTTGAGTAGTGACAGAGTACGTGGAAAAAAAATTTACTTTTTACAATGAGATTTTAGAATTTGAAATTATACACAATAATCTAAGATATATGCAATATCATCTACTTTAGGTAGGGGAAGCTTTCGTTTAAAGACTTATCGTTTGATTTGCTCCCAATCTAAAACAGATCAAGATCTTACCGTTAGATTTGCTCTCGATCTAAAGATGATCAAGATCTTACCGTTAGATTTACTCCCGATCTAAGGCTCATCAACATCTGACCGTTGAATTTAATCCAAATCAAAATATGACCGTTGGATTTAACTTGGATTAAAATCTAAGTGTTAGATTTGCTTCCGATATAAATCTGATCAAGATCCGACTGTTGGATTTCCTCCCGATCTTAATATGACCGTCGGATTTAAGTTTGATCAAGATTCGACCGTTTGGGTTTGCTTCCGATCTAAATCTGATCAAGATTCGACCGTTGAATTTCATCCCGATCAAAATATGATTAAAATCCGGACGGTGAATTTAACATAATTTGCGACGGATCAGTTTCCGTCACTAATCCATCTCTAAACAATAAAAATTCGTACGATTGATCATTTTTCGTCAATAATCCATCTTTATTTTTGTGACAAATAGATTTTCTCACTAATCTGCCTCGAAATTATTTTCATATTTTACGACGAAAATTATTTGTCTCTATTACGTCGCTAAATTTGTGATGAAAAAGTCCATTGTAAAATTGGATTGTTTGCGACATAAAATTTTCATCGCTAATCAATCTCAAGTTGCACGCAAATTCAAATATCACGACGGATTTACTTTCCACTGTTAATCCGTTGCTATTTTTCAACCAAAAATTTCATCGCAAAAAATCTGTCGCTAATAGTGATTTTCCTTGTACCATATTCATGCATAGTCAAATACTCAAATTCTATGTGTTTAACCGCCAACCAACTGCAATGACATAATGAAAACACATCCATCCGCTTAATTACCAAGACACAACCATCACAAACCATGACTAAAGAAAAAATGACAAAATTTATACAAGTGGAAAGAGTTATCCAGATGAAATGGCTATTCGGAGCAAGAGTTCAAAGTGGAGTCGCCAGAGTGTGTGCAGTCAACTCAATTAAACACATTTAGTTGAGACCAAAGTTTGTTGACTTCGCAAGTCGAGATAGATTGTATTTGTCTTGGTGTGGTATGCATTAGTCAAACTCGAGTCAAGTGGTCTAACTTCTTCTTCAAGCTCCGCTTTGGTAGCGGTTTAACTTTAAGTCGGATTATTTTAAGTGGGGTAAGATAACTCATATTTTTCCCATTTTAGTTTGATAACAAGTGGACAAATCTGATGTGCTAACCATTCATTAGCTCCCTCCACTTTGGTTGACTTTGAGTTAACCCACATACATTGGTGATATGTTTACCAGATTTGCCCTTCCCTTGATAACGCCATATAGTTGGACTCACAGTCCGGCCAAATAAACAAACTGGGGAGTAAAATTATCTTCCCTTCTCTGCAACATGTTTCAAAAAGAACCGTGGACATTTTTTGAGATTTCTTATGTGTCCCTATCTATATACCCAGTTTGATATATAGAGATTTCATATAAAAACTATAGAACATATAGATAGGGATTTTTGTATATAGCCGGTTTGATATTGGTTAGATTTGAGATAACCCACACAAACTATAGAATCTTCCTGCCACCTTCATTCAAAATAAAAAATGTGCTCATATCAGTCAAGTACTAAATATGAAAAATGTCATAAGATTCAATTTAATAACGTTGTTTACAGATAATGCACATCATACATGGCATCTCATAGCCGACTCCAATTAAGAACATACATGTATTGAAAGAGTACATGTGAAATTTCTAAACACTTGATACAATCTGATACAAGATTTTTTTTAATCAACATTCAACCAAAAGAATACCAGAGGCCTTTCATTGTCAACAAATTTTGCACTGGCGTGACTAAAAAATCCCAAGAAAAAACTTCTCCATTGCGTCTTCTATGATCATTATGATCGGCTTGAAATCCGTTGGAACTTAGGAATCAAACTTTGCCATTGTGAACTCTAGGTTATCTGCAAATTGGCTATTTGTCAGTCACAAGAACAATATACTATCACCCACCTGTATATTATATCATCGTCAGCCTGCAAAAAAATATTTATCTGTCAATCACTAGAATAGAATATTATGCATTTTAAGCCATCATTACTTATTAAAATAAACTAAATGATACATTGGGCATCCAAGATGAAGACCATACATAATTTGGTAGCGACACTTTCAAATGCGGGTAATGGGAAAGAACCCTTCACAAAATACCTTTTGTAATGGTTAAAAGAAACTTAAATGAGTCCTAAGGACCACAAATACCAGTAAAATAAAATGTACACAACTAAAACTACACACTGACCCTAATTCATGCATAGATACACACAATGTACTTCCACCACTCCTGCATGTTAATCGTACGAAGATAGCAAAGTAACAAGATTATGACCGAGCAGTCTTACTTGCTAATAATAATCCCTAATCTCATAGGAAATGTTACAATTAAATAGCCATACTGACATATAGCCAATTAAAACATGCTATCACTCAAAGAGACATATATCTGTAATAGTGAATACCTTGATTTCTCTTATTCCAATTTTAATCTTGGCATCCCTCCTACGTTAAAAAGTGAAGATCATAGCTAAAAGTGATTTATCTTACTCCCCCAGAAATGCAACCATTGGGTACCCTCACAAGAGGTGTCGACATCCAGTTAGCAGACTTTGATCAAAAAATAACAAGTGATCAAATTTTATGGACAATGTTAATACCCTTATTAACAGTTGACAATCATTTGTTCCTAAACACTATGCAGAACAGGGTATAAAGACAATGTTAATGCCCTTTATATTCCCATTGCCTTAGTAATAAACGAAGAAGATAGTGACTAACCTTTATATAGACTTCCACATTTAATGTACTTCAAATTCCCTTTGCCCTGAAAATATGCATTTGTCATACTAAATAGTAAAAATATATACATACAATATGTTATTAATGATAATGTTAACTGGATAATGGCATACCTTCACATAGAGATTGAGATTCAATGGAATTCAAACCCCTCCACGGTTAACATGCAACAGTTGTCATATCTGGAGACTAGAGTAGGAGCGTCCACCATTTAAACATGCCATTTACTAAACATTCTTTGGGTATAAGTGGGCTCAGGCGGGATTCCAAGAGTATGCAATATCATCTTCTATTATGGGGTTGTCATGTGTGGACAGCCAACTATTAATAAAATTCATAAGATCCACTCATCATTGTCCCACCACCTAATAGGTCAGCACACGATGCCACCTCATCCGAATGAATGACCCAAAGTATTTGAGGTGCATGTCTGTGGTGGAGTTGCATTACTATGCCATCTACGACACCCATCCATGCACACAAACGACAATAGGGAATACACCGGGGGTAACAAACATGGAGACCTATATAGGGGTGTATTAGAAGAACACCTGCAAGTATAGCACATACAGCAAAGAAAAGCCAAACGACAAGTAAAGTCCGGAATTAACACACCACTATGCATTACGAAACAAATGGACATTACAGCACATATTGAAAGAAGGATTATGCACATAGCAACAATTATCCTAACCCTTCACAGTCTGGCACATAACAAACATACACACTAGAAAAACCAAATTGGGATAAGGGAAGTAAACGTGTTTCTAATTATTCAGTTACGGAGCCATAGTTGTGTAGCAATCGTGTCTCTAAGCACCTCCCCCTCATGGATGTCATGCGATGCGACAGGCACGTTAGGATCAACATTGACATCACCAGCATCGTTAACATCATGGGGGACATTTGAAAAGAAGAAGTCCTCGCCATGCTCCCGACAAATGAAGTTGTGGACGACGCAACATGCAACGACAATCAGTATTTGAGTGCGGAATGGATACATGTTCCCCTCTTTTAGTGTTGCAAATCGCATCTTCACTACCCCAAAAGCTCGCTCCACGACATTCCTCATCTGAGCATGCCGATGGTTGAACTTATCCCGCATGTTTCGATAACCTCCATTGCCACGCCCTCGGTATTGTGAAATATGGTAACGCTCTCCTCGGTACGGTGCAAGGAAGGTACCGGTGTTAGCATAACCAAGGTCAGTAAGATAATATTTACCTACAATAATACATGCAACATGTAAGAGCATTCGGGTACATATAGACATCAGCAACATGAATATCATTCCCATGACTTACTTACCCGGAGGCACCCTAAAGCCACCTCGTTCTAGGGCCCATTTTAACACCTTTTGATCACCCGCTGATCCTTCCCAACCGACAGCCAAATATTGAAATTGAAGGTCAAACGAAACTGCAGCCATGACATTCTGAGTAATTTGCTGCTTACGGTTTCGATACCGTGGGTGTTTGGATCGAAGAACATTGGCAGGAATATGGGTCCCGTCAATAGCACCAAGAGCATCCTACATTTAAGTTTATGTTAGAATTTGGAGTAAGCAACTAAAACATGAGGTCGGCATAAGTGTTGGTTACCTTAAAGTAGGGGAAAAATTTGTTATTATTTTTAAAATTTTGTTATTTTTAATGCACGTCAGTAGTTGGAACAGGCAGTTGGATGTAGGCATGCCTAAGTTCCACTATGGCATTAATCACTTGGTTCACATGAAAACTTATTGTTTGTGAGGAGTGCTGGAAGTGCTCACACATAACACCTGTGGCGACACCGTGACCCATGGCATACAAGAACATTGCCAATTGCTCATTTGCAGTCACCCATCTGCTATCTTTTATCAAAGCCCTCTCTAGAAGAGCATCTCACAGACGTATGAATGTAGGCGGATTGAGTCTGAATAAATTGTAACAACGTCTTTCATGGCCATTCAAAATGTTAAGGACCCACACGTGGCCTGTGTATCGAGACTATGCATGGGCCTTGGCACACGCACACCTTCATCTTCTGCATCATCACCATTGATTTCATCCCATATGAGATTGGCCATAAATCGTAACACTCCAATCTCATCCTCTACAATATCTCTCCTAAGTGTATTTGCATCCATATCCCCAACCTACACATGCATGAAACAAAAGAAGTTATTCGATAGGAGCAAACACGTGACCTTATATATTGATATAGCAAGGTCTTCATTAACAAGGAACTTGAGTGTTTCATAAACGAAATCTACTACCACGTCATGACTGATACAAGAAGGTGTTCGAATACAAGGAACATGAGAAGTCCATAAAGATAACATACTATCGAGTTACAGTTGCATTTGAAAGTCATCCACGTACAATAAGGATGAGTATGCCTACCAAGATAAGGAAAAGGAACACCATAACAATTCCAAGTACAACAAGGATAGCTAAGTTCTGCAATACTATCGGGGTAAAATTATTCCGCACTTGGACTGGTCGTATATCATCTTCACTCCCTCCCACCATAGATCCTCTTCGATAAATCAAATCCCTTGGATTTGAGGGAGTAATACCTCCAAATACAGCATGGGCATCTTCAACAGATGCAAACCCCTTGAATCTTGCACCTGCATATCCATTTACCTGTGCATAACATTCCTCCCAAGTGTAGTACACCCCTGGACAACGGCCAACCCACACCACGTAGCATGCATACTTCCCCATATTCAATTTACAAACCACCCTGCAATGGACAGATGACTACTGGTAAATGTAGCATGAAAATGAAATAGTAACATGGTATTACCAATTAACTGCATGAAAGGTACATACTACGAAAGGCCTAACCACATGCACGATGATACATGATAATATCGTGCAAGGGATCATACAAAAGTAACATATATAACATCAACACACGATAAAGACCATGGACAGAATGGTCATAATGAACCTACAATAAAACGGCTGGCTAACCATGCACGATCCATCCTAACTTGTCTTCGTCGTCCAAAGCCATGAACACAGATCGAAAGTTGGGGTCTTGGAAGTAGGTTGCTGCCGTGTATAAAACATCGGTCGTATAGCCCGGTAGACTCTTCAACTTGCGTATGCACTCTTTGATTGTCACTCCTTGATCTGGGTTGGAAGTACCAGTGGGAATGCCCAGTAACTTATGGAACTCTGCTCTGTCATTGTTTAAAGCACAGAAATCTTTCAACACTTCGATCCCTTTCTCCAAGTTCTTATTGTGCTTCCGACTGGACCTGTTGTATGTAGGTGTGCCAGAGGTCAGTCTCTTATCAGGAGAGGTTGTCTCATCTTCACTTGGCCGTTTTCCGGAAGGAGGAGTGTAATCCCCTATACGACTGCATCCAGCCCCTGACACTGTATTAGATAGCATATAGTTCATTGGCATAGGTGTTTTTCCTCCGCCAGATAATATGTCAAAGGGGTTGAAATCATATCCCAAATCCACCGGGGGTGCATTGCAATCAAGGGCAAGACCAGTAAACCGTTGATGGTTTGAACCCTTCGGCAGTGTATTCCCCTGCTCAGGGGGTGTCAGAGGATCACCCCACGACCTCCGTTGAGATATGTCATTTTCCATACTTGTACCAAATCCCAAAGCTCCTCTTGCCATGGTGTTGCCGCACAAAAGATCCATCTCCTCCTTATACTCAAACGACTTTCCCAATATCTTCTTATACTCAATGTTGGACTGCGGAACATAATCAATAAAATGTTATATCTCTTTACAATATAATATGCTAACAGTAATGACTATACTACATACCGCAATGGCATCTGCCCACGCTCCCTCATCTGGCGGCACGGGCATCTTCTTAGTGTCATCCCAACCCCACCCCGTACGGGAGAGCAATTGTTCAATCGTGTGGTAGATCCTTTTCAAATTCTTCCATCTATTAGTCAAATTATTTACATCTGCATTATTACGTGTCTCACGATTGAATGGTTCTAAAATATCTCTCCAAACGTAATGCTTGAAAGTTCCTTGGTTGCAATTGTTCTTGTGGTACTCATCAATTAGGAGCTTTAATAACAACTTGTCTTCCTTGGTAGTCCAATTGGTGACCCGTGCCTTGCCTTTTGGGTCCGCCATATGCGTCTCTGACATAATAAGCATACTTTTCACAATTAAATAATGGAAGAAATAGTAACATACAAGTACATGAAATCCTATGGAAATACATCATTGGCCTAGGATATATCCGTACTATGGAAATGGATCCATAGATAGTTTAATGAAGATTCAAAGATGTTATTTATTGTAGTCCCAGGTTATCTGCCCACGTACCAAACCCTTGTATAATGTCCTTATATAATGGCAACGTCTTTCCCTTAAACCACATGACGAGTGGATTAAACTGCAGAAAAGTATTGCAATGTATTAGCATATATTCCATGGTGTCATTGTCATATCATATGCAAGGTTGTGCTGGTCATGTAACAGACCTCGTTATATGCATCACATGATATGCCATTGCTAACTATCTGCTTTGAGTCCTCATTCCACTTGAAACCCCAGTCGCATACAAGCGGTTTGCTATGGTGTAGAAACACTTATAGAAACCAAGCCTATGTTGCAAGTGGGAAACCGGAAATTTAAGGCCCGACCTCATGTTGAATGATTGTTGCACAAAACCCCATGCGTCCGGTAGGCTAAAATCACCCCTAACCAACTCCTCCCTAATTAACTGTAGTAAGATCTTATCCATTTCATATGTCCACAAGTGACCTATCAACAAGAATTCAAGATTCATTATGGCATCCGGGGCTGGTTTGAGTACATGATGTACAGTGAAATCAATGGCGATGGTATTTACCGGAGGAATACATGTTCATAAGATGTCTGCAGCAGCAAAGATGTCCTGCAATACCAAAGTGATCAGGGATTCCGACTACCAACCAACCCCTACTAGTAGCCCATGTTTTGAGGTCTTGGGCATACCACCCAGAATTTAGAGGAAGCAAGTTAATGTCTGTAGTTATTTTATACCATGTTTCTGGATATTAGCGGTTCTAAGTAATTAAAGACATCCATTGTAATGGTCTACCCTTTGCACATATCTACTGTCACTTTAATGGGGAATGACTCATTGGTGGAACATAGGTAACAAATGCATATGAAACTGCATATGTAAATGATCAGATCAATCATGCATACATGAAAATCAACGAAACAAATAAACTACTTATACAATGATATATTTATAAGCAAATGCATAAATACACTGCAGGATTAATGACCAATTTAACATAATCTCCATGCAAATAGGAATATCTGAACCCAAAAAAATCCAATTACAGCCATTGCCTCTGTCATTAATAATATCCTTAGTATTAAGATATCATCCGACTGTAGTACAACTATTTTGCAATTACAAGTATGCATAATAGTGCTCTGTCGAAGTCACAAAAGTGCATGATTTATAAGGTCGAACATTCAGAGGGCAACTGTATGATGAACACAGGATTGTCTGAACCCAGAAAAAACCCAGTTACAGCAATTAACATAGTTAAATGACACAAATAGGCAGTCTCACGAAATAGGAGATGTCCATATATTGTAAAGAAAATGTAATTGATATGCATACCAGAAAATGGAAGATAACATACAATGGAAAATTTTGAAAGTTAACCCACCTGCATACCATAAAAACTAATGAACGAAGAAACCTACACATCCATTGATATATTGCAAATTTTTCAGAGTAAATGAATAGACAGTCTGTATAGAAAGTAAACATATTAAATATTCCATACAATGGCAACAGCATGTTAGTTAGTAGGCGTTGTTGAATACCTGTGCATGGTAACTTTTGATTCGATGAAGACAGGGAAATCAGATTACAGCCACTGGCAAGGTGAAATTAAAAAGACAACCTCAACTAGAGTAAGGACAATGAAATGGCCAAACAAGTGTGAGGGCATCCCACTATAGTCTTGGTGCCAAGAGATGAAGCTCTGCACTTGGAAGTCCATGACAATCCGTAACGTAGGAAAATGTGAACAGCAGATAGATCATCATGGAGATGTATTAAGACATGAACGGAAAAAAATATTTTGGAGAGGTATTAAGCCATTCTGAAAATGATTTCCATGCATAGAAGCATATCAATCGGTGAACATCATCATTTCCGTAATTGTAAAATCACATATCTATGGAAATTCGAAGAAACGCACTTCTATTCGTCGTGCTACCTTCACAGAGACAGGGTTTGCCGATACACCTACCTGGCCACCACCGGGTATATAGAGAAGGAACAGAATACCCCCCACCGGATCGTCTACGTGAGCTCCCTCCACGGTGTGGACAATGGAAGACGAAGGGTCAGATTTAAAGAGGACTTCGTGCTACTTTACATTCACAAGAAAGCTGTGAAGCCTGTGCGCTGGAAGGGATGGAACACTGCAAAATCACTTGCACCCGCCGCACCTTCTTCCATGGAACGCAGTGCCTGACAGAGAGGAGATGGTGAGGAGGCGAACCATTGCAGATGCCGTACGTTTCTGACAGAAAGGAGGGTCGTGAACGAGGGTTTGACCATTGTTGAAGGTACTGACCGGGGCCGTCATCGTCTTCCTCAAACCCTGCAGAGAGGCGAACACTCGGTTGAACGAGGGTTTTGCAAGAGGATTTTGTAAGAGGGTTTCGCGAGATAGACGAAGAAGCCGGCCATGAACGAAGGATGGAAGATTTTGCAAGAGGAGGAAGAAGAATGAGAGACAGACCTATCGTCGCAGATAACGGACGGAGGGTTTTGCGACAAGAAGATGCACAGCTTGAGGAAGACGAAGGCGACCTCGAGGACGACGAAGGCTGCCGCCTGTTGCGGATGCGACGGGTGCAGGTGGGTGGGTGGGACGTAAAGGAGGGGCGAATGGGTAAAAGGGCCGCGACGGGATCAAGTATCCCAGCTCGGGAGGTGGGATACAATAAGCCCCCTTAAACCCGTTTATCTTGTCTTAAGTGGAGTGATTCGATTTCGTCTCCGCCAAATGAAAAGTGGATAAGTGTATATAGATTTCGGCTTAAACGAGTGTTAAACTGCTACCAAAGCGGAGCCTAGAGAACATGGGTGGCATGGGATAAGGGCAAAAAGAGAAAAAGGAAAAGGAAACAGGGTGCCATATTTGATCCAGCTAAAGAGTAACATTTGCTGCATCGCTTAGCTTGATACATCATCAATTTATTATTATTTTTTTTTAATTTTTTGAGCCGCTCAATCTAAACTCGGACCGTACGAACGTGTATAAATGAGGTCGTCGACCTTGACCTCCAAAAAAATAAAAAGAGAACGAAAAATTTACTTATTGCACCTCATGACAATGCACCAAGTCAGTGCAACAAGTATTACTTTTCGGATCCCCAACTAAACCTTTGATCCAATCCTCTTTAAATGTTAAGGATTAAGTTGGCATCATAGACCAATCGAGCTTATGGAACAAATTAAGGCCTAATAAGCTTCTCCCAATACCCGAGCTTGGACCAACCACACTAAGCTCACCTACACAAGGGAGGGACCGATCGCTATGAGGGGAGTGGTAGGAGTTTCTCCCTTCACACACCACCGTCGACCACCTTGTTCCATGACATCATCATTCTCACACGATGGCTTGTCTCAGCAATACCGTCGTCCAACTTAAGAGTGGGATGATGTTGTCCCGAGTGGGGATGACACAAATAGGAGTGAGCTAGAACTCATTAACATGGAAAGCCAGCTTGTAACTTATGTAGTCATCACAGGTAGTGATACAGAATTTACAAACTTGCTAGCTCTCTCTCTCTCTCTCTCTCTCTCTCTCTCTCTCTCTCTCTCTGGTTTGATACATGATACCCGAAAATCATTAGTACCCGGGAAGGATCCAAATTGTACACTATATCCGAAATATAATCGGAAAACTACTGGCAACCAAAACAAGATCCGATTTATACACCATACCCGAAATACAACTAGGAAGCCATTAATACTAGACATAGGATCCGAATTGTTCATTGTACCCGGATTGTAAATCAAAAACCGTTAGTATCCGGAACAAGATCCGAACTATTTACCATACCTGAAATATAACCCCAAATATCATTAATGTCCGAAATTGGATCCGAATAATCGTATTATACCATAAACATGACTAGAGAACAATTAATACCAGTCTTATCAGAATCGGACCGGTCGGTCGGACCGGTTCGACCGTGAACCGGTCCAGGAATCGGTCCGATTAAGCCCGGTCCGCTCAAATGGTAAAAAACCGTCCGAACCGCCCGAACCGCGGTTCGACCGTTGAACCGGTTCGGGCCGGTTCGACCCTATTCCCCCGCCAAAAAAAAAAAAATAAAATAAAAAATGGTTTGGTACCCTCGTCGCGACGCGGTACGGCACAAATAAATAAATAAATATATATATTATTTACTTATATTCTATCAAACCATTTAATTCGACACACAACTCAAGCTCACATCTTATACCCCTTGGATCCTGATCCAAAGGTGAGCTCTCCAACATATAAAGCCAAATAAATCTTTCTAACTTCCAACATGAGACTAAACATAAAGGCTCTATTTCCAACATATAAATGAAGATATTTGAATCAACAGAAAAGCTCTATTTCCAACCAGTAGTTACATGTTATTCTTTATATACATATATATTTATTTATTTTGATCATTATATCTTATTTGAGTTATTTCTTATTGTATTAGGTTATAGAATTGGGTCGGACCATATATTAATATTATAATGACATTACGGTTCAAACCGGTTCGAACCGAACCAACTCATTGTCCGGTTCAGACATCGGTCCGATTCTGATAACATTGATTAATACCCAAAAATAAAAATTGCCATACCTCTCTCGACCAGGTACGATTTGGTACGACACGGTACGTCGGCGTGCCACTGCCAAATTGGGTTACATTTTTCTCTTTTTTTTTTGCAGAAATCATTGAGTTAAAACTTTGCTAAAAAAAGAAGTGTTAGTGCATGTTCATTGCTGTGTTGCATCTAGTGTCATGAAATGATGTTAGTAAATTATTTCTCGTTACATATTATTTGAGTTGGTTTTTTAGTGAAGGCCTAGGTTCCTAAATTTAAATTGTTAGAATTTCAGTTTCGATGTTGAGAAGATGTAGATCCGTTCATCTTAAATAAGATTCGTTCGACTCATATCACAATGGTGTGAGCCAATGGTTCTAAAATATCTCTCCAAACGTAATGCTTGAAAGTTCCTTGGTTGCAATTGTTCTTGTGGTACTCATCAATAGGAGCTTTAATAACAACTTGTCTTCCTTGGTAGTCCAATTGGTGACCCGTGCCTTGCCTTTTGGGTCCGCCATATGCGTCTCTGACATAATAAGCATACTTTTCACAATTAAATAATGGAAGAAATAGTAACATACAAGTACATGAAATCCTATCATTGGCCTAGGATATATTCGTACTATGGAAATGGATCCATAGATAGTTTAATGAAGATTCAAAGATGTTATTTATTGTAGTCCCAGGTTATCTGCCCACGTACCAAACCCTTGTATAATGTCCTTATATAATGGCAACGTCTTTCCCTTAAACCACATGACGAGTGGATTAAACTGCAGAAAAGTATTGCAATGTATTAGCATATATTCCATGGTGTCATTGTCATATCATATGCAAGGTTGTGCTGGTCATGTAACAGACCTCGTTATATGCATCCCATGATATGCCATTGCTAACTATCTGCTTTGAGTCCTCATTCCACTTGAAACCCCAGTCGCATACAAGCGGTTTGGCTATGGTGTAGAAACACTTATAGAAACCAAGCCTATGTTGCAAGTGGGAAACCGGAAATTTAAGGCCCGACCTCATGTTGAATGATTGTTGCACAAAACCCCATGCGTCCGGTAGGCTAAAATCACACCTAACCAACTCCTCCCTAATTAACTGTAGTAAGATCTTATCCATTTCATATGTCCACAAGTGACCTATCAACAAGAATTCAAGATTCATTATGGCATCCGGGGCTGGTTTGAGTACATGATGTACAGTGAAATCAATGGCGATGGTATTTACCAGAGGAATACATGTTCATAAGATGTCTGCAGCAGCAAAGATGTCCTGCAATACCAAAGTGATCAGGGATTCCGACTACCAACCAACCCCTACTAGTAGCCCATGTTTTAAGGTCTTGGGCATACCACCCAGAATTTAGAGGAAGCAAGTTAATGTCTGTAGTTATTTTATACCATGTTTCTGGATATTAGCGGTTCTAAGTAATTAAAGACATCCATTGTAATGGTCTACCCTTTGCACATATCTACTGTCACTTTAATGGGGAATGACTCATTGGTGGAACATAGGTAACAAATGCATATGAAACTGCATATGTAAATGATCAGATCAATCATGCATACATGAAAATCAACGAAACAAATAAACTACTTATACAATGATATATTTATAAGCAAATGCATAAATACACTACAGGATTAATGACCAATTTAACATAATCTCCATGCAAATAGGAATATCTGAACCCAGAAAAATCCAATTACAGCCATTGCCTCTGTCATTAATTAATAATATCCTTAGTATTAAGATATCATCCGACTATAGTACAACTATTTTGCAATTACAAGTATGCATAATAGTGCTCTGTCGAAGTCACAAAAGTGCATGATTTATAAGGTCGAACATTCAGAGGGCAGCTGTATGATGAACACAGGATTGTCTGAACCCAGAAAAAACCCAGTTACAGCAATTAACACAGTTAAATGACACAAATAGGCAGTCTCACGAAATAGGAGATGTCCATATATTGTAAAGAAAATGCAATTGATATGGATACCAGAAAATGGAAGATAACATACAATGGAAAATTTTGAAAGTTAACCCACCTGCATACCATAAAAACTAATGAACGAAGAAACCTACACATCCATTGATATATTGCAAATTTTTCAGAGTAAATGAATAGACAGTCTGTATAGAAAGTAAACATATTAAATATTCCATACAATGGCAACAGCATGTTAGTTAGTAGGCGTTGTTGAATACCTGTGCATGGTAACTTTTGATTCGATGAAGATAGGGAAATCAGATTACAGCCACTGGCAAGGTGAAATTAAAAAGACAACCTCAACTAGAGTAAGGACAATGAAATGGCCAAACAAGTGTGAGGGCATCCCACGATAGTCTTGGTGCCAAGAGATGAAGCTCTGCACTTGGAAGTCCATGACAATCCGTAACGTAGGAAAATGTGAACAGCAGATAGATCATCATGGAGATGTATTAAGACATGAACGGAAAAAAATATTTTGGAGAGGTATTAAGCCATTCTGAAAATGATTTCCATGCATAGAAGCATATCAATCGGTGAACATCATCATTTCCGTAATTGTAAAATCACATATCTATGGAAATTCGAAGAAACGCACTTCTATTCGTCGTGCTACCTTCACAGAGACAGGGTTTGCCGATACACCTACCTGGCCACCACCGGGTATATAGAGAAGGAACAGAATACCCCCCACCGGATCGTCTGCGTGAGCTCCCTCCACGGTGTGGACAATGGAAGACGAAGGGTCAGATTTAAAGAGGACTTCGTGCTACTTTACATTCACAAGAAAGCTGTGAAGCCTGTGCGCTGGAAGGGATGGAACACTGCAAAATCACTTGCACCCGCCGCACCTTCTTCCATGGAACGCAGTGCCTGACAGAGAGGAGAT
The DNA here is from genome assembly GCA_022559845.1 of Amorphophallus konjac. Lineage (NCBI taxonomy): Eukaryota > Viridiplantae > Streptophyta > Magnoliopsida > Alismatales > Araceae > Amorphophallus > Amorphophallus konjac. Next base: position 9,290,363 of record CM040120.1, read on the forward strand.
GGTGAGGAGGTGAACCATTACAGATGCCGTACGTTTCTGACAGAAAGGAGGGTCGTGAACGAGGGTTTGACCATTGTTGAAGGTACTGACCGGGGCCGTCATCGTCTTCCTCAAACCCTGCAGAGAGGCGAACACTCGGTTGAACGAGGGTTTTGCAAGAGGATTTTGTAAGAGGGTTTCGCGAGATAGACGAAGAAGCCGGCCATGAACGAAGGATGGACGGTTTTGCAAGAGGAGGAAGAAGAATGAGGGACAGACCTATCGTCGCAGATAACGGACGGAGGGTTTTGCGACAAGAAGATGCACAGCTTGAGGACGACGAAGGCGGCCTCGAGGACGACGAAGGCTGCATGCCGCCTGTTGCGGATGCGACGGGTGCAGGTGGGTGGGTGGGACGTAAAGGAGGGGCGAATGGGTAAAAGGGCCGCGACAGGATCAAGTATCCCAGCTCGGGAGGTGGGATACAATAAGCCCCCTTAAACCCGTTTATCCTGTCTTAAGTGGAGTGATTCGATTTCGTCTCCGCCAAATGAAAAGTGGATAAGTGTATATAGATTTCGGCTTAAACGAGTGTTAAACTGCTACCAAAGCGGAGCCTAGAGAACATGGGTGGCATGGGATAAGGGCAAAAAGAGAAAAAGGAAAAGGAAACAGGGTGCCATATTTGATCCAGCTAAAGAGTAACATTTGTTGCATCGCTTAGCTTGATACATCATCAATTTATTATTATTATTTTTTAATTTTTTGAGCCGCTCAATCTAAACTCGGACCGTACGAACATGTTTAAATGAGGTCGTCGACCTTGACCTCCAAAAAAATAAAAAGAGAACGAAAAATTTACTTATTGCACCTCATGACAATGCACCAAGTCAGTGCAACAAGTATTACTTTTCGGATCCCCAACTAAACCTTTGATCCAATCCTCTTTAAATGTTAAGGATTAAGTTGGCATCATAGACCAATCGAGCTTATGGAACAAATTAAGGCCTAATAAGCTTCTCCCAATACCCGAGCTTGGACCAACCACACTAAGCTCACCTACACAAGGGAGGGACCGATCGCTATGAGGGGAGTGGTAGGAGTTTCTCCCTTCACACACCACCGTCGACCACCTTGTTCCATGACATCATCATTCTCACACGATGGCTTGTCTCAGCAATACCGTCGTCCAACTTAAGAGTGGGATGATGTTGTCCCGAGTGGGGATGACACAAATAGGAGTGAGCTAGAACTCATTAACATGGAAAGCCAGCTTGTAACTTATGTAGTCATCACAGGTAGTGATACAGAATTTACAAACTTGCTAGCTCTCTCTCTCTCTCTCTCTCTCTCTCTCTCTCTCTCTCTCTCTCTCTCTCTCTCTCTCTCTCTCTCTCTCTCTCTCTCTCTCTCTCTCTCTCTCTCTCTCTCTCTCTCTCTCTCTCTCTCTCTCTCTCTCTCTGGTTTAAACTACTGGCAACCAAAACAAGATCCCATTTATACACCATACCCGAAATACAACTAGGAAGCCATTAATGCTAGACATAGGATCCGAATTGTTCATTGTACCCGGATTGTAAATCAAAAATCGTTAGTATCCGGAACAAGATCCGAACTATTTACCATACCTGAAATATAACCCCAAATATCATTAATGTCCGAAATTGGATCCGAATAATCGTATTATACCATAAACATGACTAGAGAACAATTAATACCAGTGTTATCAGAATCGGACCGGCCGGTCGGACTGGTTCGACCGTGAACCGGTCCAGGAACCGGTCCGATTAAGCCCGGTCCGCTCAAATGGTAAAAAACCGTCCGAACCGCCCGAACCGCGGTTCGACCGTTGAACCGGTTCGGGCCGGTTCGACCCTATTCCCCCGCCAAAAAAAATAAAATAAAAAATGGTTTGGTACCCTCGTCGCGACGCGGTACGGCACAAATAAATAAATAAATATATATATTATTTACTTATATTCTATCAAACCATTTAATTCGACACACAACTCAAGCTCACATCTTATACCCCTTGGATCCTGATCCAAGGGTGAGCTCTCCAACATATAAAGCCAAATAAATCTTTCTAACTTCCAACATGAGACTAAACATAAAGGCTCTATTTCCAACATATAAATGAAGATATTTGAATCAACAGAAAAGCTCTATTTCCAACCAGTAGTTACATGTTATTCTTTATATACATATATATTTATTTATTTTGATCATTATATCTTATTTGAGTTATTTCTTATTGTATTAGGTTATAGAATTGGGTCGGACCATATATCAATATTATAATGACATTACGGTTCAAACCGGTTCGAACCGAACCAACTCATTGTCCGGTTCAGACATCGGTCCGATTCTGATAACATTGATTAATACCCAAAAATAAAAATTGCCATACCTCTCTCGACCAGGTACGATTTGGTATGACACGGTACGTCGGCGTGCCACTGCCAAATTGGGTTACATTTTTCTCTTTTTTTTTTGCAGAAATCATTGAGTTAAAACTTTGCTAAAAAAAGAAGTGTTAGTGCATGTTCATTGCTGTGTTGCATCTAGTGTCATGAAATGATGTTAGTAAATTATTTCTCGTTACATATTATTTGAGTTGGTTTTTTAGTGAAGGCCTAGGTTCCTAAATTTAAATTGTTAGAATTTCAGTTTCGATGTTGAGAAGATGTAGATCCGTTCATCTTAAATAAGATTCGTTCGACTCATATGACAATGGTGTGAGCCAAATGACTATTATATATTGTGCCAAGGAGATTTTAGGTCGATCTAAGTCGATCAAATCAGTTCGAATAGACCAATGATCATAGCCCAATGATCATAAACCCAATGATCATATCACACATATGGTTTGGCACCCAATATAAACCCCAACTGTTGGCAGAAGGCTCCTTATTAAATAAATCACACATAGTTATTACAAATTTATTAACAAACATATCACTGTGTAAATTTAAATTATGTAAAAATATTATATTTATTTATAGACATATCACATTTTTATTAAAAAATTATAAAAAATTATATACTATTTAAAATAACACAATGATATATCTGTTAATATATTTTAAGAATAATTTTTCTACAAGTTCAACTCTAATAATACTTTTCTTCAAAATTATCTTATATATATATATATGTACCAAATTAACAAGAACCATTGTGACAATTCGTCACATAATAGGAGACAATGTGTCGGTCCCACATTTTACCTCTCATCAAGTAAGCATTCCCCCTATTCTATTCGGCGACTTTGATAAATAGAATAAGGGGCGAACAGGATGAGTTATTCCACCTACTCGTCCTTAACCGAGTTTGGTAGTAGAGTTAAGTTATGTGGGGTCGATTAGGATTAAGGTCCTTATTTCAGAAATAACTTATTCTACCATTTCATATGAAATGTGTTATTCTCAGGATAAAGGTAAGTTATCAAACTCGAAAAGAAAAAACTCAAGGAATAACTCACTCGGACCCATCACCAACGGCCGCTCCGCCCGGGCTCGCGCCCCGGGTTTTGCGGCGGCCGCTGCGCCCTCCTACTCATCGGGGCCTGGCGGTCGCCCCGACGGCCGGGTGTGGGTCGCGCGCTTGAGCGCCATCCATTTTCGGGTGACATGTTATCAAAGTGACCTGAATCTGATTTCAACCATAGCCTTAACCAGCCATTGGCGAGTGGGCCATTTGGGCCTCCGCACCTAAAAAACCTTGAGTCTCCCAGTGGTGGCGTGATCTAGCCTTTAAATGGGCTTTTGGTGGACTTAATACATGGCTTGCCGAAGAATACCGCTTTTCTCTCTCCTCAGGGTCCATTAATGGTACACATTTTGTATGGAGAAAATAATTTAAAAAATGTTATAATTTTATCACTTTATCATTTTATTTATCCCTCTCAGTTTGATCGCAGAGTCATGATTATGAGAATGGGCAATCAAAATGAAGTCTGCTTAGAACTTAAACTCTGTGCTCTTGCGTTCAAGGGCATCGAACTTAATTTCTCCTCTCTTTGTCATTTGATTTTCAAATCAGATGGCAAAAACAAGGTGTGACAAATGAGAGGGTAGAAAGGTGTGAAACTATGTCATTCCTTGTAGAGGTGAAGGGGAATCTAACAGAACTTAACTTAGGGTTTCTTTGTGTGCTATCAAATGTCGAAACCTTTAATTCTAGAATTATTGGATTTACAATTGTTTGAATTTTCATTTATGGTAGTGGTTTACATGATCATTTCTGAAATCCATGGTGGGATTTGGCTCTTTTTTTTTCTCAAAAAATTTTAGAGAGAGAAGGAACTCCTTTAGAGATGTTTGTTGAGATTTTAAAAGGCGAATCTTCTTCTCCCCATCTATCCCTACATTCCACATGTTGGATTTTAAGAAATTTGATGCCATCTTCATTTATTTGTTTTCGTTTTTGGGAGGTGACATTTTTGAGCCCAAAAATCACCTCTTAAAACCTTCCCAAACGCAGTCTTAATCTTTTGTGTAACCCACGCCACTATAGTCGTATTGACTATCTTAGATTGCATTTGGAAAATGTCTTCGGGGTGACTTTTGACCTCAAAAATCTCATCTTAAAAGTAAAAACACATAGGCATAAGTCGCATCTAACATCGCAAAAGTCAACTTTTCACTTATAGAGAGAGATAAATGGCATGGATGGAGAGAAAAATGGCACGACAACAAGTGCTACTCCAATGTAAAAAGAGTGTCAAGATTATTTACTTCTTCAAGAACATATTTTGCTTCCTCCTCCCATGGCAATTGATCTCCAACCATCTCGCTTCCACCGCACACCCGCCGAGTCACATGGACATCTTAAACAATTATCACAGGTAATAAGTAATTTTGATATTCCAAACTTCAAATCAAGTGAGCAGTGAGAAAAATAAAAAGAAGATTCTCTCACCTCTCCAATTAACACATATACCAAAATTGAAAAGGTTTCTTGATTTTTGGAGGCTATTTATAATAATATATATATATATATATATATATATATATGTATATAATACACACACATATTAAAGGCATGTCCTGAAGTCTAAAAATTTTCAAATTATTAAGAGTTAGTTAAAGTTTATGCACCATAATTTTAATAATGGAAGAGTGACACAAAAATATACCATTCTAATTTATAGATAGTATTCTTAAAATTAATAATTTTCGATACTTAAGGTATATTATTCGAGAGAACGAGGAGATCTATGATTATGTTACACACATGATTAAACCGAGTTGGTTAAAAATAAATAATTGTATTTCGAGTCCTCTGTGATCATTATATACTTGTAAAACTTGAAAGGAAAGTTCGATAAAGCACATGTGAGACTTATTTCGTTATATTGTATTCAGTGTTAAATAATAAAAAAGGACACATTCACAGATTATGTTCACGAGTTTTATTATCCTTTCGTGGAAGAGGACGTGAGTTTTTTTTGAACATTTGTCCAAGCCGTCAAGCGCATTGAAGATGGCATGTACGACATGTACGTGTATTTGTTATGGTAACGTCGGTGAACATTCCTTATCAATGGGGAAGAAGAGAAGGGGGGCAGAGGAGGTTGTGTAAGAGGCCGACGGAAAACGTAGGCAAAATTGCCGTGTGAGTTATTAGATGAGAGGGATTGAGATGTTTGCCACACGAAACATCATTAATGGTCTCATGGGAGGTGATTCGATGATAACCAAATCCAAGATCTATCTATGATTGGTCGGCGAGATTGATCACGTTAAGCTAGCCGGGATGACCACGTTGTGGGCCTGCGCGATGAATGAAACACGTCCGTTTGAGGTGGTTGTGGGCACCCAACTAAGGTGTGGCAACCGGGCCCAAGTAAGGAGCTGTCAACCCAAATTGGATTTAATATATGGCAAGGCAACCCCAAAGGCAATCACACCAACCTGAACTGCCGTTAACTAGTTGGGTTTTTAAAACTTCTTTTTTGTTTATGAAGGGAATCTAACGTAGTGGAACTCGAGTATATACGAAGTGCGAGAGATCTGAGTTTTAATCCAGTGACCCTTAACTCACGCACGTCCCTTTTTTTTCAAGAATAACAAATCTCGGGTTCACGTCCCTCGATGATTAAAAGTGAGTTAGGTAAGTCTCCTCGCCCGAGAGTAGAACCTCAGACCTCTCTACCATGAGATAAGGTCCTTACCATTCGATTCACTCGGGACCCTCGAGGTTCTAAAACTAGTCTTTTAAATCATCCGACAACGGCACAGGATAGCGGGAGCTAGTGGAGGAGGAAATGGCTACCTCCCTAAAAGGGGGCTCCATGCAGCGGCGGGCCTGGATGTGTGTATGAGAGAGAGAGAGAGAGGGGGGGGTTGCAGCACAAGGGGAGGGGGGTTCAGTAGCCAAGGGAGAGGGGATTGGGTCTGATAATGCAAGGGGAGGGGGATCTGACAGCCAAGGGGGAGGGGGTTGGGTCTGGCAGGGGGAGGGGTTCCTTCGACAAAGGGGATGGGAAGGGGGTCCGACAGCAAGGGAAGGGGGGGTCCAGCGACGACGCTGGGGTGGGGGGCTTCGGCAAAGCAGGGGGAGGGGATGTCTGCCATCTTAGGGGGAGGTGCAAGGGTGTTACATGTTTTTTTAAAACTAAGGATATTTTGATATTTTTACAAGTCTAATTAAGGTTAACTATGATTAAGTTGACAGTTGTAGCGAGCGGTTACAACGATAATATTTATGTATTATTTAATTTTACGTAATGGTATGTCGATAATATATCTCCCAAGATAATTTTTTTACAAATTTACTTCTAACAATAATTTATTTATAAAAATATCAAATTAAAATTATATTTTTTTCATCTCTTTTGATATGTTTATTTGAAAGTAATGTTGCAATTTGACATTTACCAAAAAATGTCTACTATAGGGACAGGGTGGCTAAAAAATGTCATTAAAGTAAGGAGGGTGAAAAGGCAACATTTTTCTTCTCAAAATCAAGTCTTGTCCTTCAAAAATAATCCGAGTACTTTTCAATTTTCACAAGAATCAATCGAGGAAATAGACGAGGCCATCTCTTACTTCATCTTTGGACCTGAGATTCAACTGAGTCCAAGATATTTCAGTCTATTTCGAAGCACCCGTGAAATTTTTACATGTAAATTATTGTTAGAGATGAATTTATAAAAAATAATTCTTAAAAATATGTTAACTCACATATCATTGTGTTAATTCAAATAATATATAAATATCTTTTTAAGTATGATTTTTTTATAATTTTTTTAATAAAAAAGTGATATGTCTACAAATAAAAATAATATTTTTTCACAACTTAGATTTACATATGTCTACTAATATATTTCTGAGAATACTTTTTTATAAAAATTTGTTTAACAATAATTTTTATGTAAAAAACCCCAAAATTTTATGATTGAAATTCAACCCCTAGATATTCCTAAATGATATCTAAGAGAAAAAGATAACAAATAAGTAATTTAAAAAATATTTTAAAATTGTTTTTTAAAAGAATACCATGTTATGATGTTTTACATCAAATCAAATAAGTGGCATAAAAGTCTTCATTCACCTCAATCTCGTGTATGCAAACAGTAGAATTTAGTTCCAAATTCTAGTACCCCCCTTATCTACATTGAATCTACCGTGTTTGGATGTGATCGGTAAACTTTGGCACTTTGGCGGGCCCTCCTAGGTTCTCAAAATCCATGGAGATATTTGAGGGCTACTTCATTCTATGCAATTCTCACCGTCTTCTCTCTCTCTCTCTATATATATACAATTTCGGTTTCTCCTTTGAATTATTGTATCTACTACGTCCAGAGACAACTGGGTTTTAAATTCTTTTGCTAGTAAAAAGACCCTCCCAGGAGAAAGATTGAATCTTACTTATAATCATATCCACATCTTTATAATTTTCGATATGAGATCTTATAGTCCCCTTTCTAATCCTCCACGTTAACCCCCCATCAAAGGTGGACTTGTACTTATAATTGAGTTTATTGGGCCGGAAGTTCTCACAGACGGCGTCATTATGTAGACGCACAAGTTTAGGTGTATCTTTAGAGGTATTATCCCCGTTACGTCCGACGACTAGAGTTTTGTCCTTTTTCATTAGTAAAAAGAATATCCTCAAAGGAGAAGACTTGGACCTTTCTTATAAGCACATGCCCATCTTGTAGTTTTCGATATTAGATCTTCTCATTCCATTTTTAAGTATATATATATACATATATATATTGACATGGTCGAAGGCGGTGTTGATGTGGTTGGAGGTGCTGAAGGCTGTGCTGAGGGAGGCGTCAGGATTTTGGCTCTCTTCTTCTCCTGGCAATGCTGTCGACTTTGGGAGGCGCTCGGTGAACTCCCACTGGCACTCGGCGTTGCCTCCAATCTCTCGATTCCTGATGGGCTCAAAATCGCAAAGGGCACTGGAGGTGGCAAAGAAGGCGTTCGACGGTTGGAGGTCCCTTCTCCAACCTCTACCTGCAGCGGGCAGTAGCGGAGCACAACGTCGGGCGAAGATGTGCAAACGGTAACAACCCAGTAATAACCCACCCAAAGTCCTTGGTGTCGCGAACAAAAGCCCATTTAGGACTAATCTGGTATCCAATCCCGTGTCCCACGCATGTGCACGTGCACACCATTGAGGCTGTCAATCGAGCGGCCATTATCACTTTAATCACAGAGGTTATCTCAACAAGCGTCCGATCTCCACCCACATAGTCGAGAAACTCGCCATGACATCACACTTTCAACTCTCAGAGAGCGGACAAGTGGGTAACTGAGGATCCCATAATCGGGTAACCCATCGCTCCACTGATCACGACTCAGTTTAGTTTGAAAACGGACGCACTCGAGGCAAACCCTATAAACAAGACAATGGGCAAACAAACAAAGATACGCAATCAAGCCTACAAGATGATCCCCTCTCTCTAGAACTCTCATCTCTCATGCTTCGAGCACTCTTCTAACGCTCCAAGTACTCCTCTACGCAACCTCCAATCTCCTTCTCTTTCACTTAACGTCTTATTGATTTAAACATCGAAAGATTATAGGGTGTTTGGTTACTATTTTTTATCTCTTTTTTCACTCAATTTTAAAAAAAAGAGTAAGAGATCCTCTGATACCGTTTCACGTTACTTTACTAAATTTTAAGGAGAGAATCTTCCCACGTTATAACCTATTTCAAAATAAAAACAACTCACTGCCAATTTTTTTTTTGAAACCGTTCTCTCCTCTCTCTCGTTCTCACCCTCCCTCACGCGACCCCCCTCCCCCGCAGCCCCCTCCTCCAGCGGCTCCCGCAGCCCCCTCCTCCGGCGGCTCCCCCCTCCCCATCCCCTCCCCCTGCGGCCCGCAGCCCCCTCCTCCGGCGGCTCCCCCCCCTCCCCCGCAGCCCCCTCCTCCGGCGGCTCCCGCAGCCCCCTCCTCCGACATCGGTTCCCCCCTCCCCCCCCCCTGTGGTCCTTCGCAACCCCCTCCCCCCCAAGGCGGACGTGATAGGACCGGAGGACAAGTTGGTGGGTACATGGTTCGGTGTGGGGAAGAAGGCGATGAATCGCTACACGGCGAAACTGGCCATGTACGACTATCCGGGGGCCAACGGGAGGTGCTCCCACGAGGTGGTGCTGGAGATCGTGGTGGTCCACCGACTGAAGACGTGGGAGAGGTGGATGGAGGTGATGAAGTTCTTCAACATGACCAAGGCGCTCAAGCCTTCTAAGCTTTACCATATTGAGTGATTAACCTGCAGAAGGGTCTTCTGGTTGCTTGACCAGAAAGTCTCTAATTGAGACTCCCAGATCTGGACTTTGTTTTGCATCCATTCGTTCCACCACGGGTCCTTCCCCCTCCCTCCCACTATCTCTCAATTTTCTTGCTCTACTCAAACCACCGGTTATGATCGGAATCATGGGAAGGAAGCAGAGAAAACTGTGGACAAATTACCATGATGAAGACGTTGGACGCTGCAGTCAGGTTCAACCGGGAGAGTTTTGCGGCCGACGACTATGCAGTGGCGGGTGATCTACGGTGGAAGGGAAAGAAATTAACGGAAAGAAAATAACGGGGACAGTTTTATCAAATAAGTTTATTTATTAATTTAAAAAATGAAATAGAAAATTGATGTGTCATAATTTTTAAGATAGAAAGAGTTTTTTTTTTTAAAGTGTTCTCAAACACCCTATTATCTCTTGAGTTCCTATCTTCACTTGAACACCTTGCTCATTTAAGCATCGTAAGATTGTCCCATAGGATCTAACCCAACTCTACTTATGAGCTTATTGTTCATTAGTGACAAGTTTTCTCGAGACAAATGATCTATCTCTTGTTAAATAAACCATAAAAGTGTCATATGAGAATAGAGATACCATATTTATGTCTCTACATTGATGAATGCAGAGTACAGTGAATGTGAGAGTTCCTTTACTCCTACAAGACCATGCACCCCTTCTTCATTTATTTTCTTCCGTCTACTTGTTGGTGAGCTTAATTGCACACACAAGTGTTTGTGCTGTCCCCTCTTCTCCGTGGCAGACACTAGACCTGAGATGATTTCAACACCGGACGCCCGGTGACACATCTCCCACTTCGCGTCGGAGGTGTCTACAGAACAATCTCCTCGTTATAAAGAGCTCGGCCTGTTGTTGTGTCTGATGGTAAGTAACTACAGGCCGGACTGCGTAGCGTATCTACCAGTGGCAGGATATATCTTAGAAGCGGGGGCGCGCACCAGCTGTTTGCCGAAATGCCTGCACGAGTTAGTAGACATATATATACGAAAGCACTGCTACTTCACACGTTGTACGCCAGGCCGCTCTCTTCATCGTCTCCGTCGTCGGCGCCGTAGGACGGCCTCTTCCGCCAGCTGTTCTTCTTCCTCGCGTCCCGGAGGAGCGGCGCCGCGTCGTACTCCTGCACGGCGCTGTCCAGTTCCCCGTGCGTCTGCGCGCACCGCAGCAGCACCTGCAGCACGTCCTTCATCGTCGGCCTCGTCGAAGGCAGCGACCCGGTGCAGATGACGCCCAGCCGCAGCACCACCGACATCTCTTTCAAGAACAGGGGGTCCCTTATCCGCTCGTCCAGGGCCTCCGCCATCGGCCTCCCCTCCTGGAAGTGGCGCCACGCCCAGTCGGCGAGGGAGCTCTGTTCGTTGCCGCCGTCGTTGGCGCGCCTCCCGTGGTGAGCTCCAGGAGCACCACCCCGAAGCTGTAGACGTCCACCTTCTCGTTAACCTTCCTGGAGTAGGCGCACTCCGGGGCCATGTACCCAAAGGAGCCGGCGACGGCGGAGACCGTCTCCGGGTCCCCGGGCTTGACCAGGATGCGGGCGAGGCCGAAATCGGCGACCTTGGGCTTGAGGTCGGCGTCCAGCAGTATGTTGCTGGACTTCACGTCCCGGTGCACGATGGCCGGGATGCAGTCCTGGTGCATGTAGCAGAGCCCCTGCGCCGCCCCCACGGCGATGCTCAGCCGCGCCGGCCAGTCCAGGACCCCGTCCTCCGCCGCCGAGCCGCCGGCCATGAGGCTACCTCTCCTCTTCCCGTGCAACCAGTGGTCCAGGCTCCCGTTCTCCATGTACTCGTAGACGAGCAGCTCGCAGTCGGAGCTGGAGATGCAGCAGAGCAGCTTGACGATGTTGGCGTGCCGGATGGATCCCAAGATCTTCACCTCCGCCTCGAACTCCTTCCCCAGCTTCGAGTCCAGCTTCTTGCTGTTCCAGATCTTCTTCACGGCCACCACCTCCCCGGCGCGGTTGCCAAGCGGGACGCGGTAGACCTGCCCGGAGCCGCCGCTGCCCACGAGGTTCTCGGCGGTGAGTCCCCGGATGATGTTGGCCTCGGCGAAGTCCAGCGACTGGAAGGAGGTGAGCTTCCACGTGGAGAGGTCGTAGCCGTACTTCCTCCGCCGGATGTCCCTCACCACGAAGAACGCAAGGAGCAACGCGGCCAGGAAGAAGAGGGCTCCGAGGACCCAGAACAGGGTGATCATCCCCTTCGATAGGCCGTCGGAGTTGCCCGACTTTGCGCGGCCGCAGGTGGGGAGGCTGAGGATGGAGTTGGGGGAGCAGAGACCGGCGTTGGAAAGGAAGCTGCGGTCGAAGGCCTGGATCTGCAGCCCAGCCGGGATCTGGCCGGTGAGCGAGTTGGAGGATAGGTTGAGGAAGTTGAGCTTGAGGCCGCCCATCGATGTGGGGATGTCCCCGGTGAGCCGGTTTCCCGACAGGTCCAGAGATGTGAGCACCGGCAGCGACCCCATCGCCGCGGGGATGGCCCCGGAGAGGTGGTTGGCGCTCAGGTTGAGGGTGGCGAGCCACCGGAGCACCTCCATCCCCTCCGGGATCCCCCCGGAGATCTGGTTCCCGTCCAGCGACAGCTCCAGGAGCTGGGCCGTGCCGGTCAGGTCCGCGGGGATCTCACCAGAGAACATATTATTGCTACCCCTGAACACCTTCAGGCTCCGCGCCGAGGAGGGCACCCTGCCGGAGAACCTGTTGTTCTCAATCTCCATCCTGGAGAGGGAGGGGGGCAGCGTCCCCGGCATCTCTCCAGAGAGGCTGTTCCCGTGCATGATCACCACCTCCAGGATCGGCAGCGACCACACTCCGGCGGGGATGTCGCCGGAGAAGCCATTGCCGTGGACCTGCAGGTTCCTCAGCGATTTGCAGTCACCCAGAGACTTGGGGAGACTTCCGGTGAGGTCATTGTTAAACACCACCACGGTGTTCAAGATGCCTCCTGCGCAGAGGTCCCCCGGCAGCTCCCCGGAGAGCCGGTTACCGCTCACCTCGAGGTTCAGCAGCTTGGAGTTCTTCCCCAGCTCCGGCGGCAGCACGCCGGAGAGGTTGTTGTCGAACAGCCGGATGTCCCTGAGAGTCGGTATGCCCGCAAGGCCGTCGGGAATCTGGCCGGAGAGCTGGTTTTTGTACAGGAACAGACCTGTCAGATTGGGCTGCTTGCCGAATTCTTCCGGGATGGGGCCGCTCAGCGCGTTCATGGAGAGGTCGATGTGCCTCAGGCCTGAAGCAGCCACCGTCCCTGCTGCGATTCTCCCCGACAGCCGGTTGTGGTAGAGGTACACGGTCTGCAGCTTCTCAAGTTGCCAGATGCGGCCGGGGATCACCCCCTCCAGCTCGTTCGTCGACAAATCCAAGTACTCGAGATTGGTCAGGTTGTGGAGGCTCTCCGGGATCTCGCCGATGAGGTTCGCATCCGACACCCATAGATACTGCAGCCGCCTCAGGTTGCCGAACACGGCCGGCAGGGCCATGGGCTCGAAGGGGTTGTGCGCCAGGGAGAGGTCCTCGAGCCCCGCCAGGGCCCCCAGCTGCTGACCGGGGAAGGTCCCGTCGAAGAGGTTGTTGTCCAGCCTGAGCTGCCGTAGCCGGGGTATTCTTCCGAGCGCCGCCGGGACGTTGCCGGAGAAATTGTTACCGGAGAGATCCAATATCTCGAGCTTCGAGAGGCGGTCGACGTCGCCGGGAAGCTCCCCGGTGAAGAGATTCTGAGATAGGTTTAGGGAGCGGAGTTTAGAGCAGTTGTAGAGGACGGTGGGGAAGAAACCCCCGACGGTGTTGTTGTATAGGTTGAGCGAGTCAAGGTTGAGGAGGTCGCAGGTGACGGCGGGAAACTCCCCGTCGATGCCCTGGTCGACTAGGACGATGCCCGTCACAGACCCATCGTCACCGCACGTGATCCCGTTCCACCCGCCGCCGCAGGGGGGAGAGGAGGGGGAGCTGGTCCAGGAGCTCAGCGAGTGGGGGTTCCCCCACGCCGCCTTCATCCGCAGCAGCGCCCGCCTCTCTGCGTCAACCCCCGCCGCCGACGCCGCCCCCTGGGAGGCGACAGGGCATGGAAACGAGGAGCACAAGACGAGGAGGAGGAAGAAGAAAAGAGAGAGAGGGATGGTGGATGCTCTGCATGGCGGCGGCCCCGGCCCAATTCTTATCACCATGGATGGGGGCTCTGCCGAGCTCGCTCTCTGCGAAGAGGAGGAGGAGGAGGCTGGGGGTGGCAGAAGCTGCCATGGAGGTTTTAACATTCTGTATGTTTGGGGACGGAAGACTCGCTGCCTGGTCAACAAACAGAGAGAGCGGTAGTGGGGTTGGAGGGTTGGCATCCTCTCTGGAATCTGGATGCGCAGAAACACCCAAAGCTACGTTCCCACTCGCCTTTCTTCTGATGCACGTGGTGCTCCTGTTTTTTTTTTTTCCACCGGTAAATGGCAGGCGTAGTCGCAATCAGGGTTTGCCGTCCCACCGAACCGGTCCCGGTCAATAACTTGGATAATATCGTATCACTCTATATCGATATGAAATAAAAATTTTAATATAAATATTCTTTAGATCAGTTGATGAAGTGATGTTATTTATAAATCAGATGTCTGGGGTTAGATTCTTATTAACGTCGTATGGGGTTTTAACATTTTTTCTCTTCAAAAGTAAAAAAAAAAAGTGAAAAAAATTAAAAATTTGATGCATCCTCTAAGATTCAAACACCAGACGTTACGATTACAATAAAATGATTTAAACCAACCGACCTATCAATCATATTCATTTATAAAATATAATATAGTTATACATATCGTCTCGGTTGCGTATAACATATCTGTCGTTCCCGATCTGTGACCGGTACGGTCTGGTATGGACGATTCGTCACGCACCGGATTGGTCTGTAAAACTCTAACTTGGGGGGGAGGGGGTCAGTATAATTATTAATTATTAATTTTATTTACATGTGGAAGTCCAGTTGAGTTGGTGTGATGTTTGGCGGAAGGATAGTAAACGGTAAAATCGGTAATTTCATAGTGTGTAAGGTGTTGTTTGATCTCAATTCTTCCGTTTTAGAGTTGAGGAGGTGAAATCGGCTCGGCCCATGAAAAGTCCATTTCCGTCACGCCCATTCAGGTCCACAGTCTGTGACGCGTCTGTCGGGCCTCGACAACCGCAGCCCGTCACGGATGGTCCAGGATGGATCGTCGTTGGATTCGCCAGCGCATGAAGGGCCTCGACTCACGTGCAACGGTCGCCGGATCACCCTTCAGTGACTAAACGTTATGATGCGGGATGACTACGAGACTCGGCTAGATAGACGACGCGACCAGCAACACACACTAAGACGCGGCACCGAACGAGCTCCAGAAGAGGCGAACTATCCCCAAACAAGAAGCGCTACTCACAGTCGGCCCCATCGAGGGAAACGCGACGATCGTGCACGGTTGAGAAACCGGCTTTAAGACTGGGGTAGTCAACTCACTCTCGTGCTCGGAATGAGTCGCGGGACGGGTCTCGCACTCACAACTCACGGCGGTGATTAATATATGACAAGCTAAGAAGATATCCTACTCACATGCAGCGGCATCTAGAATGCATACTAGCTAAGCAAAATACGACAAAAGAGGGGTGGTGAGTGTACCTCCACGCTCGGGGCGTGGGGAAGACTTCCCGGTCGAGATCCGTCACTCCCGGTACAATAATTAAATTAATTATAGCATTCAAATCACAGCCCACTCCACGCAGGGAGGTAAAAGGCCACAACAGCAATCCAGGAGAGCCGTTCAAGGGTTGACGGGCAGCAATTGACGGCGCTCGGGCGGACACGGTCGGCCGGTTCAACACGGTTCACTCGGGCCCGCAGGGCGGCACGTGGGACCCGCTGCTGGTACGACAACGTCCGAGGTGGCTCCTGGTTGCAGCGACTGGCCGGGGAGCTCCTGGAATGTCCCGGGTCGGTCCCCGAGAGCGGCGATCACCGGAGTGGAGGCCGGCGATTTTCTTGGGAATTATTTCCCAAGGCTGTCCCGTAGCTCAACTTCTGGCCAGATCTGCGCGCTCCGACGGGATCGGCTGGTACGCTCAACTCCGATGTTGGATCGAGACACAAGTACCGTTGGAAAGAGGACTCGAAATCCTACAACATACTAGAACTGTAGCTTCATCCAACGGTTGGATTTGAAATGAAAGTGACTGCAAACTGACTGAGCACACTATCCCGAAATGCAAAACAGGCTGGACAGAACCTAACCTCCCTGATCAAGGGCTTTGATTGAAGACTTAATGGATGAATTAGGATTTGGGATTTTTATGGTAGGTAGATGGGAGGGTTACGGAGACGCCAATAGCTCTTTTGTGAGATTTGGACAACGTTTGATGAGTGATAAAAATCGGGTGCCAAGATCTATCTCACGGATCTGCACACAGGCAGATTTTGAGACGAAAGAACATGTGGCTGGGAAGTGGCCTAAACGATCTCTGATTGACCTCAAATTTAAACTGGGAATGACCTACGACGGGGGGAACCTACCCTCAAAGTTTCATGACAATCCAACGGTCGGATCTCCCGTACCAGCCTCTTCACCGGGTTGCTGTCCTGCAACTCCGAATTTGAGGGCAGCAGGATGAAGATCCGCTTGTGGTGGCTCAACGGCGGAACGAACGGCGGCGGCGGCGGCGGTGAATATTCACAATAGAGAGAGGATGTTAGGGTGCTAGGTCCTGATACAGAGGGGGGTGAATGTATCCCTCTATGTATAATGGCCAAATAAAAACTTGAATGCTAGAGATAGACACAGAATAGAACCAATTCGATTCAACTCAAATACAAACACTTGGAGCGTGCCTATTCAAGCATCTAGCGGAAGCAAAGCAAACAATCAAACCACTGCACAAGAGATTTTTAGGTGGTTCGGTCCATAGACCTACATCCACCCCTCACTCCCAACCGGAGTGAGGCTTCACTAGCAAATGCTAGAACCAAGCAGACTCAGTCTGCAAACAGTTGCTGCCACACAGCTTGACCAGGGGAACAGACTTCCCTCTTCCTCCCAACCGGAGGGACACCCAAGTGACTCCCAGCCACTTGGAAACTAGAGGTCGAAGACCTCTCTTCCTCCAGACCAGGAGGGACACCTGGACTTGCAACCACAAGCCCAGAACCGGAGGACTAGCCTCCCTTCCTCTAACCAGAGGGCAACCCACAAGTGACAACCTGTCACTTGCAACCCGGAGATCAGATCTCCCTTCTCCTGAACCAACAGGAGGAACCCGATCCCCAGCAGGGCAATCGGAAGAACAAAATAACCAGATGAAAACGGAAAAACAAAAACACGAAATGAAAATAACTTCAGCAACAAGAAAGCTGAAAAATGAAATGCACAATGTGGCTCTCAACGGAGCTGACTGGTCTGGATCTGATCCACGGTCCAGTGAAGACAGATCTTCAAGCAGCTTCTTCCTTCTTCTCCACGAGCTCTCTCGCTCACTCTCTTTCTCTCTTTCTTTCTCTTCTGCTCTCCAAATCTCTCACTCTCTATCTCTCTTTCTTTCTCTTCTACTCTCCTAATCTCTCACTCTCTATCTCTCTTTCTTTCTCTTCTACTCTCCTAATCTCTCACTTACTGCTCTCTCTTCACGGCTTCTCTCTTCTATCTCTTCTTCCTCTCTTTTCCTTCTTTTTCTCTTTTTCTGGATCGAAGGGCTTTCTATTCTCTAGGCTCTTTCTTCAATCTTCGATCAATCTTCATCTGAAGACGAAGGCTCCATTATATACCTGGAGCAGCAGCAGGGCGCGTGTGGCTTCCACAGTTCCCGCCCTAAGAGTTCGGACCACGTGGCAGCATCCAGCAGCTGTCAGAACACGTGTCTTCATCTGGGCATTCTCCTTATCCTCAGATCACGTGCCCAGCACCAGTACGCTCAGCAACTGGAGTTAGATGGCGTCAACTCACTTGCTCCAGAGAGTTGACGCAGCCATCAGAGTTCTTCAATCTTTTTAACCGCTGCGTCGACTCCATCAGCCTGCTGCGTTGACGCAATGG
Organism: Amorphophallus konjac; assembly: GCA_022559845.1. NCBI lineage: Eukaryota > Viridiplantae > Streptophyta > Magnoliopsida > Alismatales > Araceae > Amorphophallus > Amorphophallus konjac. The sequence goes on from CM040120.1 coordinate 9,308,145, forward strand.
TACCGGCAGTCCAGTGATCAAGTCTTCAACAGATAGGCGTGCTGCGTCGACGTTATCAGCATGTTGTGTTGACGCATTGAAGACATGTACATTTGTATACTGGCGTCTCTTAAGCCGCTGCGTCGACGCTGCTTGTTGATGGCGTTGACGCAGTGGAAGATATCGTGAAAGCTTCGTCGCTTGTAAGAGTCTCTGCTTCTTTAACTGCTGCGTCGACGCTGCTTGCTTGTGGCGTTAACGCAATAGAAGACATCGTGAAAGCTTCGTCTACTGATGCGTGGACGCTTTAAGCTTCAGGCGTCGACCCTGTTCCCTTCAGCAACAATAATGAAGTGTATAGACTTAGTGTTAACGTGAAGCATTGTATAGACTTCAGAGATCAATATAGCAAGTGTGTACAGAGTGAGGGAGTGTATAGACTTAGCAGTCTAGGCCTCTAACAATGAGTGTATAGACTTGCAACTCTTCATGAGATCTCAGTGTATAGACTCAACCAATGTATATAGTTGAAGATCTAACAATCGAGTGTATAGAGTTAGTTATGTGAGCATGCATTGTATAGACTTCACACATGAAGACATCCGCTGTTCAGACTTGAATAACATTCAGCAATGCATAGACTTAGGCGTTCTGTTCAAAACAAAACCAATGTACAGACTTCATGCTGTACAGACTTGATGTTGATCAACAGACCTTTGAACATCAGCACAAGGCGTCAACGCTTCCATCGTGCAGCGTAGCCTCAGCTCCTCAAACGAGATGCTCACGCCCTTGGCAACTGGCCAATGCGTCAACGCATCCAGTGTCAGCGTCGACGCAGTGAACAAGGCAGGTGATGAACAATGCATGCACTAGCTTTACTAATGTGTAGGCTTCATGAGATGCAATGCAAACTCTGTACAGACTTTACTCAATGTATGGACTTCTCATAAGAAGCCAACGGCTGTACAGACTTAGTCAACCTTCAACTCACTGCGATGTACAGACTCTGAGGGACAACAGCCAATGTATGGACTTGCTCAGCTCAAGGCCAGTGTATGGACTTGATGAGACACTCATGAGTGTGTAGACTTAGAGTGAAGCATATAGTGTAACACTGCAACAGACTGTATAGACTTTGAATGCAATGTATGGACTTTGCATGAGACGCTGGCCAAGACGATGGATGCAACAGTGCAATGTCTAGACTTGAAGAATGTGAGACGATGGCTAAGAGACTGCACAATCGGATGTATAGACTTTCGTTACTGTAGCAACGTGTAGACTTTGCCTTAGACGCTAAGTGAGACGCTCAATGTACACACTTAACCAATTCAAAGGCAAATCGAGTGTACAGACTCTGAGTCCAAACCCAACGGCTGTACAGACTTAGAAAGTGAAGACTGATGTACAGACTTCATTAATCAAAGCATGAATGAGACGCTGTACACACTTAGCCTAGGACAATGTATAGACTCAATCAAATGAAGAAACACATGATGCAAACAGATGAGTGTACAGACTATGCCAGCAAGCTACACGATGTGTAGACTTAGAAGTGCCTGCAGCTGTGCAATGTGCAACCAGTGTATGGACTTGTCGTGCCTACACAGGGCGTTGTACACACTTGCTGCCTGATGCAAATGTGCAGATTCTATTAATGCATATCAATGCTTTATGCAGCAGATAATCAGTCTGAACTTCAAATGCAATGACTCACAGTGTAAGCAGATAAACTGACTGAACATATGAGAGACTGAATGAACATTTGAATGACAGACTGAATATAAGAATGACTGAATAAAACCATGGTGACTCACAGTGATTAACTCACATTAAAACCAATCATCACAAACCCCTAGAGCCAATCATCAAAATCACAAGCCACAGGGGCCAGGGGCACAACAATCTCCCCCTTTTTGATGATGGCAACAATACACAGTGAGTCATTCTGATGATGTAATACATTCTTATGAAAGTCATTCTGATGACTCAAACTATTCTCCCCCTTTGACTTCATCAAAAAAAATAGTTTGAGAAGAGAAGGCAAACCATCATGCAATGATTGAACAAAAATCTCCCCTTTGTTACTTGCAGAAAGAGATACCAAAATACAAGGGCTCCCCCTAGAAATATGAATGCAAGAACACAATGCTCCCCCTTTAAGAGTTTCAATGCAGCATGATGCATATGACATGGAAGCTCCCCCTCGCAAGAACACGATTCTCCCCCTTTAAGAGTTTCAGCAAAAGCATGAGGTAGAGATGATCAAAAGGAACCTGCATGCACTGATTGAATGATATTCTCCCTCTTTGACAAACTATCTCCCCCTTTGGTATAATCAAAATAAACCATGGGAAGGGGTAAATGCAAAAATACAGATGCAACAAGAAATGTAATACTTCCCCCTAAGTATATGAATGCAAGGATAGAAATGATCTGAACACGATTCAGTATGACTAGGAGTGCTCCCCTTGAATAAGTGGAATCTTATGAGATAGATGAGAAGGAGACCACAGGGGCAAACAAGGAGAAGTTCAGGTCAATGACCTAAGGAAAGTGCGCAGAAAGGTTCAAATAATCAGATTGACAAATAAGCTCCATACAGAGATAATTCATCAAGATTTTCAAGGAGATATCAATCTCATAAATCCAAAACATAATTTTTCAAAGTCTTCCATTATAGGGACTTATGAATGAGCCTTTTGAACAGCATGGTTTAAACATGATGTATGCAGAGTTTATCAATAAAATTCTGTATTGATATCTAAAACCATGTTTTAATAAAGATGAACCAAGCCCTCATATTTATCTTGATTAATCTCCCTTTCTCTTACACAATCAAATCTATTGACTTCTTTCAGAATTACATGCACTAGTATTGAAGTCAAGCAATTATGAAGTTATATGATTTTGTCTAGGGTTGTAGCAATTTGATTTTAGCATCAATATTCAGATATTGAGATATGTTCAACAATTTTTCATGCTACAAATTTTACGAGCAGTCTAGTTCAGTGCACACCTTGTAACTAGAGGATATACCTTGATCAGATGCCAATATCCCTAAGCACTTAGTGTGACTAACTGTCATGCTATATATGAACAGAGATAGCATTTACACATCATGACACACTCCAAATCATTTCTTGATGAGTGAGTTGTATTTCTCAGTGTGCATGCCATTGCTCTGCCTGAATTTCAATGTATTCTTAATCAGAGTTAACTAAGGCACCTCATGACACAGTCCTTTGGACATGTGTTTCTCAGTGACCAATGTCATTGCTCTGACAGATATTACCCTTTAGACATTTCAAAAAAAATTCATTTGCTTCAAATCAATAATAGTTTCATGTACTTAATCAGTTGAAGTCATGTATTCAAAAGTGCAGATTTCAGAAGTTTTCACAAGACACAACATGAAACAGATGGTTAAGGTTTATTAAACATGCTTCAGATATTTTTAAGAGATTTTAAAGTCAACCCTTGAGTACATTAAACTTAAACCACCTGAGTTATTTCAGATATTCATAAAAACGTATAATAGAAGATTTCTAGTTCAAAAATTTTCAGATTTATGATCGAGATAGCCCATTGAAATCTTCATGAAGGACTGATAGAATTTTGAACCCAAATGATACCAATTGATAGGAGAAATACCAATTGTTGAGAGAGATTGTGAAGCTCAAAGTTTTCAGAATATGATTAAGATTTATCAACAAAATCAGTAAGAAGGGATATGCAATGAGTTCTGACACATGTATGCATTTGACAACCTATATGCAATGCATTGACTCCCCCTCACAATATGCATTCAAACTCTCTTTTTGGCATTTTCAATATAAGGAAATGCAATGCACTATATGTATGCAGGGACATGCAAAGACTCAACATTGAATGCTATGCAAGGATATGCAACTTACTCCCCCTGAAAACATACAATGTTTGCACTGAGAACTGAACATATGAGACCAAATGATTCATGCACATTCAGACTGTCCTAACCAGCAAGGTGACCCATGGTACTAGGCGGAGCACTTGGTCTAAAAGACCACCTCACACATAGTAAGAACCTCCAGACAGACCTCCCTGCCTTTTGGTACCTTACCATTTATATACCATTGAGGTCATGCATAATTATTCAACATGCAGTCCTATATGTAATTCAGAATTTCAGTGAGCTATTACAACACACAAGTTTCAAGTCACACTCATATGCAGTTCAGATTTTTCAGAAAATTCGAAATGCAATTTGTTTTCAGAGTCTATGCATAACACAATTATCAAGCAATTGAAATTAGCCTATGTATGCATCAGATACAGACAACCCTTCTTAATCTGATATTTGCACAGAACTCTCAGCAAATGCATGATCAGAAAATAATGCACATGGCAAATGATGAATGAGAATGCAAAAACAGATTTAACTTGCTATGCATTAAAACTAAAAACAAGAAGAGCAGGAAGTTTACCTGAAAAGTTCAGTATGGGGTTTTCTTCTTGAGTGCCTTGGATCATTACCCCTTTTTATTTCAGTCCCAAGGCACACTTGCAAAACAATCACTTTGATCTTGCAGGAACCCAAGCAGCCTTGGGTCCTGTTTTATCCCTAACAAGTGTTCTAAATAATTTCTTAGCAGTATTATCATCATGATCCACCAGGTAACAGTTATCCATGAAATGACCAAATTTTCCACAATCTCTACATGATGTAGCAAACCTTGAATTCTTTTTATGGACATTATTATCATCATGGAATCTATGTGAGTTTGCATGAAAATTTTTGTTACTTGCATGAGGTTTTGATTTAGCATTGCCTGCCCACAAGCATTCAGAAGCTCGGTGGCCAGGTTTTCCACATTCAAAACATACAAGAATCTTTTCTTTAAAACTAGGTTTATTTCTACCAAGAAAATTTCTATTTGCAGGGAATTTATCAAATTTGGAATTAAAATGTTTTCCCTGAGCATACCAGCAGTCCTTGACTGCATGCCCATACTTGCCACATTCAAAACATCTTAGGTGCTTACCTCTTGAACCATTATATCCCCATGAAGTCCTAAACCAACACTCAACAGCTTTATGACCACGTTTGTTACAGTTATAACAAATGATGTGTTGGTTTGAAGCATACATGTTTCTTTTGGGGTGATGATGAACAGAAGACCTAGCATGCATTTTATCATCTTGTTTCATGATGAAACAGGCATCCATGAAATGACCATGCCTACCACAGTAATGACAAGATGTATCAGACTTCCTAGTAGCATGATTTCTACCAAATGAATTTCTCGAATGTAATGTTTCACTTGCATGCCCATCTTCAATCAATAATCTGCAATCATCCATTACATGGCCTACCTTGCCACAATAATGGCATGAAACACTCTTATCAGATGCATACGGATAATTAATTGAGCTATGAGCAGTATGCATTGAGTCATCAGATGCAGTATAGGTAGCAGATTTAAAGACACAAGTAGGGACATGTTTATCCTTGTTTTTCTTACCATTTTTGCTCATTTGTTTACCCTTGTTCACAACTTTTATTTATTCTTCATTTTTCTGGGCCTTGAATTGGAAAACAGATGATGTAGATGTTTTAGGAGGCCCAGAGCAGCTTGCAATATCAGAGCTGCGAACAAAAGTAGTGTACAACTTTTTCTTAACAGATTTTTCAATTTGGGATTTGCATCCTTGCTCTCCACTTGATTTAGTGGCGTTATCACACAAAGGAACATTCATTTTCTCTTTTCCCTTGGTAGATTTAGACATGGAACGAACAAGTTTACTTATTTCAGATTGCAGAGAACAAATTTTGAGTTCTGAATTAGTCAAGTCTTCCTCACATGAGATAATTTGTCTCTGCATGACATCATTCAAATTTTTAACAATTTCTAGTTCCTGTTTCAGTTTCAATTCATTCTCAACTTGAATTTCCTTATCAAGCATTAAAAGCTTCTCAGACATAGCAGAGTTCAGTAGCTTCAGCTCTTCATTTTACTTTCTTATTTGTTCATTCTGAACCAGTTCATCAATTAGGATTTGATCTTTTCTTAGTGAATTCAGCTCATTCTCTAGTTCAGAAATTTTATCAGTAAGTTCATTATTTTTATTTTTCAGCACAGAAATGTGTTCTTTATGCTTGTCAAGTTCAGCTTGATTTTCTTGTTGGAGCCTTTTAGCCTTTTCATTTTCAAGCTTCAGTTGATTCATTTCTGAGCCTGTATTTCCAGCTTCTTCCAATTGCTTCTTATAGTTCTGAATATCAATCAGATAAGCATCATGAGATTGTTTCAATTTTGAGTAATTTTCACATGATAAATCAGAACAATTTTGATCAATCTTTTTCTTTAGTCTTTTATTTTCAGATTTTACTTTTCTATATTTTTCATACAATTCAGCATACATTTCCTTTAAATCATCAAAAGTCATTTTGTCAGAATCAGATTCAGAATTTACCTGGTCTTCTTCTTCATTGCTTGAAGTGCTTCCTCTTGCCGTTAGACATTTCTGGTTCTCATGAAATGTGATCACTGAATCCCAGATTTCCTTCGCAGTCCTACATGTAAGAATAGAGGAAATGACATTAACATCTACAGCATTCTTCAGAATGTCCCGAACTCTTATATTCTCACTGTTCAGTTGTTTATCCTTCTGGGACCATTTATTCTTCTCTAGAGGTAAAACATGTGGACCATATTCAACGAGAACCCACAGTTTTGGATCTATAGAGTTTATAAAACCACATAGACTGCGTGACCATTTCTTGAAGTTAGAACCATCAAAAACTGCAGGAGATGCCATTATAAAGCAATCGAATAGACTCAGATCAATGAGCTAGAAAGCGATATCAGAAGAATGCACCACACTGGAACTATAAAGCATGAAATCAAATCAGCAGGATCCTCTGCAGATCGTTGGATCTGGAAGTCAGAGACCGCTCTGATACCAACTGTTAGGGTGCTAGGCCCGGATACAGAGGGGGGGTGAATATATCCCTCTATGTATAATGGCCAAATAAAAACTTGGATGCTAGAGATAGACACATAATAGAACCAATTCGATTCAACTCAAATACAAACACTTGGAGCGTGCCTATTCAAGCATCTAGCGGAAGCAAAGCAAACAATCAAACCACTACACAAGAGATTTTTAGGTGGTTCGGTCCACAGACCTACATCCACCCCTCACTCCCAACCGGAGTGAGGCTTCACTAGCAAATGCTAGAACCAAGCAGACTCAGTCTGCAAACAGTTGCTGCCACACAGCTTGACCAGGGGAATAGACTCCCCTCTTCCTCCCAACCGGAGGGACACCCAAGTGACTCCCAGCCACTTGGAAACTAGAGGTCGAAGACCTCTCTTCCTCCAGACCAGGAGGGACACCTGGACTTGCAACCACAAGCCCAGAACCGGAGGACTAGCCTCCCTTCCTCTAACCAGAGGGCAACCCACAAGTGACAACCTGTCACTTGTAACCCGGAGATCAGATCTCCCTTCTCCTGAACCAACAGGAGGAACCCGATCCCCAGCAGGGCAATCGGAAGAACAAAATAACCAGATGAAAATGGAAAAATAAAAACACGAAATGAAAATAACTTCAGCAACCAGAAAGCTGAAAAATGAAATACACAATGTGGCTCTCAACGGAGCTGACTGGCCTGGATCTGATCCACGGTTCAGTGAAGACAGATCTTCAAGCAGCTTCTTCCTTCTTCTCCACGAGCTCTCTCGCTCACTCTCTTTCTCTCTTTCTTTCTCTTCTGCTCTTCAAATCTCTATCTCTCTTTCTTTCTCTTCTACTCTCCTAATCTCTCACTCTCTATCTCTCTTTCTTTCTCTTCTACTCTCCTGATCTCTCACTCACTGCTCTCTCTTCACGGCTTCTCTCTTCTATCTCTTCTTCCTCTCTTTTCCTTCTTTTTCTCTTTTTCTGGATCGAAGGGCTTTCTATTCTCTAGGCTCTTTCTTCAATCTTCGATCAATCTTCATCTGAAGACGAAGGCTCCATTATATACCTGGAGCAACAGCAGGGCGCGTGTGGCTTCCACAGTTCCCGCCCTAAGAGTTCGGACCACGTGGCAGCATCCAGCAGCTGTCAGAACACGTGTCTTCATCTGGGCATTCTCCTTATCCTCAGATCACGAGCCCAGCACCAGTATGCTCAGCAACTGGAGTTAGATGGCGTCAACTCACTTGCTCCAGAGAGTTGACGCAGCCATCAGAGTTCTTCAATCTTTTTAACCGCTGCGTCGACTCCATCAGCCTGCTGCGTTGACGCAATGGTACCGGCAGTCCAGTGATCAAGTCTTCAACAGATAGGCGTGCTGCGTCGACGTTATCAGCATGTTGTGTTGACGCATTGAAGACATGTACATTTGTATACTGGTGTCTCTTAAGCCGCTGCGTCGACGCTGCTTGTTGATGGCGTTGACGCAGTGGAAGATATCGTGAAAGCTTTGTCGCTTGTAAGAGTCTCTGCTTCTTTAACTGCTGTGTCGACGCTGCTTGCTTGTGGCGTTAACGCAATAGAAGACATCGTGAAAGCTTCGTCTACTGATGCTTGGACGCTTTAAGCTTCAGGCGTCGACCCTGTTCCCTTCAGCAACAATAATGAAGTGTATAGACTTAGTGTTAACGTGAAGCATTGTATAGACTTCAGAGATCAATATAGCAAGTATGTACAGAGTGAGGGAGTGTATAGACTTAGCAGTCTATGCCTCTAACAACGAGTGTATAGACTTACAACTCTTCATGAGATCTCAGTGTATAGACTCAACCAATGTATATAGTTGAAGATCTAACAATCGAGTGTATAGAGTTAGTTATGTGAGCATGCATTGTATAGACTTCACACATGAAGACATCCGTTGTTCAGACTTGAATAACATTCAGCAATGCATAGACTTAGGCGTTCTGTTCAAAACAAAACCAATGTACAGACTTCATGCTGTACAGACTTGATGTTGATCAACAGACCTTTGAACATCAGCACAAGGCGTCAACGCTTCCATCGTGCAGCGTAGCCTCAGCTCCTCAAACGAGATGCTCACGCCCTTGGCAACTGGCCAATGCGTCAACGCATCCAGTGTCAGCGTCGACGCAGTGAACAAGGCAGGTGATGAACAATGCATGCACTAGCTTTACTAATGTGTAGGCTTCATGAGATGCAATGCAAACTCTCTACAGACTTTACTCAATGTATGGACTTCTCATAAGAAGCCAACGGCTGTACAGACTTAGTCAACCTTCAACTCACTGCGATGTACAGACTCTGAGGGACAACAGCCAATGTATGGACTTGCTCAGCTCAAGGCCAGTGTATGGACTTGATGAGACACTCATGAGTGTGTAGACTTAGAGTGAAGCATATAGTGTAACACTGCAACAGACTGTATAGACTTTGAATGCAATGTATGGACTTTGCATGAGACGCTGGCCAAGACGATGGATGCAACAGTGCAATGTCTAGACTTGAAGAATGTGAGACGATGGCTAAGAGACTGCACAATCGGATGTATAGACTTTCGTTACTGTAGCAACGTGTAGACTTTGCCTTAGACGCTAAGTGAGACGCTCAATGTACACACTTAACCAATTCAAAGGCAAATCGAGTGTACAGACTCTGAGTCCAAACCCAACGGCTGTACAGACTTAGAAAGTGAAGACTGATGTACAGACTTCATTAATCAAAGCATGAATGAGACGCTGTACACACTTAGCCTAGGACAATGTATAGACTCAATCAAATGAAGAAACACATGATGCAAACAGATGAGTGTACAGACTATGTCAGCAAGCTACACGATGTGTAGACTTAGAAGTGCCTGCAGCTGTGCAATGTGCAACCAGTGTATGGACTTGTCGTGCCTACACAGGGCGTTGTACACACTTGCTGCCTGATGCAAATGTGCAGATTCTATTAATGCATATCAATGCTTTATGCAGCATATAATCAGTCTGAACTTCAAATGCAATGACTCACAATGTAAGCAGATAAACTGACTGAACATATGAGAGACTGAATGAACATTTGAATGACAGACCGAATATAAGAATGACTGAATAAAACCATGGTGACTCATAGTGATTAGCTCACATTAAAACCAATCATCACAAACCCCTAGAGCCAATCATCAAAACCACAAGCCACAGGGGCCAGGGGCACAACAGAGGAATAAGGGAAGAAGAAGAAATTTAGGGGAGATAGAAGATTGAAACTCAGATCTAGAAGAGATTGGAGATGGAAGGGGAAGAACACCAAGAACACTCAAGGAGAGAGGGGGGTGTGCACCAAGTAATTCTCTTTTCAATTTCTCATTAGTTCCACACAAAATACAAAAGAGACTATAAATATGAAAACCCTAGATCTAGATCCAAGGACATCCACTAACATCAAAGGACATCCACTAACTCTAAAGGACATCCAATAACATTGGTCAAGGGTAGGTGGGAGACAAGCATGGGGGACAAGGATGTGGCATCCTCCACCTTTGTCTCCTTAGTCTAATAGTCCAAGTCTTCTAGAAGCCCACCTTGGACTTGGGCTCCTAATGGTCTTGAGGCCCAATTTAGAAATTGGACCCCTTACATGAAGTGTATCCCATATTACAATCTTGACCCAACTAGAAGCTAAAATACAAAATACACACTAATACACTCACAATAAGCAAATACATGCTAATACACTCACAATAAACATAGGAAAGTATCAACACTCTGGTAGGGATTCCATACTGTCGCCCAGCCACAAGGATGTTGATGTCGACCGAGTCGTGCTGCGGGTCCGGTACCGACGGCTCGCTGAGTCGGGCCGTACTCGTGCTCTAGTGTCCTCACCACGTTACCTCTCACGACGCCGGTCTCAACTCTATTAAGGGCGAGCACGCCCCCAGGTACCGTAAGACTCGTCAGGGAACCATCTGACTCCGAAGGAATGGACCCTCAACGGGAAACTCTCCACGATCGCGGGACACGTTTCTCCACGACTTACGCCCTTCTCTGCAAAGATATTGGCCCTCACTATCAGGACGACCCCCTGTAAATGGGACTTCGACGGACGGACAGAGGGACGGGGAATTCCACCAAGAAAAGCACGTTCAATTCCAGACAAGAGAAAAGAGAAGCCGACTCACTGCCAAGAGAGAAAGTCTCCGTCAAGCACCAGCTACCCTCCGAGCACCCTTACTGCCCAGCGAGCACTCTCTGAGCGCCCACTGGTCACGGCGAGAACCTCCCGGAAGGCAGTCCGTCCTTCCAGGTTTACTTCACGACCTCTCAACTCTCTCCCACTCACTCTCTTCATCCAGCTTCTCCATCTCCCAAGTGCTGACTTAAGTATCAGAGGATTGTCTTCTGGGGTAACGACCGGAGCTACTTATGACGCCCTTCTTCCTAATGTTTGCAGGCTTCCACGAGTGCAGAGCGGTCTTCCCCGATAATAAATAGAAAAGTGTGGTACGAGGGTTAGGAACCAATTTTCTACTTCTACGAGAGTTAATGGTTTTAAAATTAGTGTATTTTCTAATTTTAAAGTTGAAAGTATTTTATTTGGATGGCTATAAAATAAAATAAGATATTTTAATTTTTTTCTGATTTCAATTTATTTTTTAATTTTAAAATTTAGCAGGTCTAAGACAAGTGAATCATAGTGTCACAAGAGATCTCGGAATCTCATTTACATTATTTTGCAATCATAGTGGTAGCTCTCGTGTCATGACATTACAGAACTTGAGTTGTGTATAAATCACCATCTTTCCTTTTTAACTCGACTATCAATCGTTACAAGTTGGAGTTATGATGCAATGATACTCAGAAGAGATGTTGACTCGGCCCTCCAAGACTACTATCACACCAGCAATGAACCTCTAATTATTTTTTTATAGAGTGTGCATTTGTAATTTTGAGAGAGTAAGAGTTATTCTCGAATAACTGAAATATCTAATTACGTTAAAAGGCCCAAGTTGGTAATTTTAGTTACAATAAGATTTGATTTTTGGTTCTCACTTGGTTTAATCTATCGCAATCTTGTAACCTATTTCATCTAGTTTATTTTTCTTGCTCTAGAAAAGATAAGATTATGGTCCTCAAATTAAAAGACCTCTTATTCTATAAGAGTCGGTTTATTTTCAGAATAGCGGAGACGGATACCGCATCCGATGAAAGAGAAAACACCGAGGCCCACCTCCGCATCTCACACACAACGTTTTTAATCGATCCTGAGTATCGCATTCGACCTTTTGGGGTCGAATATGGTACCCTTCTCGTTTAACAAAGAAGGTCTAAGATAGTTAAGGTAAGTGATTTTTCTACTCTTTATCTATACTTATTTCCATCGGTCCCGGTGTAACTCAATGGAGATATTAAAAAGTCTATTCTATTAAGAAAGAAGCCTTATGTCCGGATTGATATTGGAATAGGATTTCTTAACCTATGAAATAGAAAATATGGACCCCACTTCTCATCTCACACACATTGCTTACCTGACCGCGTTAACCCTACCCATTTTTCAAACATGGGCTTAGAATATAAGGTGCTTGAGATTTATTTTATTAAGTTGTTTCTAAATTTTAGAAATGCCAACATCTGTAAAAATAGATTAGTTTTTAGATGTAGTTTGACACGTGTGATTGTGTGCCCCCTTTGAAGAAGAAAACAACGTATGTTGCGTGCGCGCGAGTGTGTCAAGGTTTGACTATTCGATCGTACCGGTCGTATATTGGAAGATGTCAAGATTAAATAACTATTTAATAAATATAAGTTATTATTAAATATAATAAAATGTTATTTGTGAGTCAGTAGTTTGTAGGTGCAATGTTATCCGAATTGGCCGGTCAGACTGGTCTCATCGTGAATCAGTCTAGGAACCGGTTCGATCTAATGTCAATGAACCGGACGAATCGGATAAACTACGGTTCGACCAGTGAAGCGATCCGACCCGATTAACCTTTTAAAATAAAAAAAGTAAAAAATATTTATATATTCAAAATGATATTTATGTGTAAATAAAATTATCTTATTATTATTTATCATTTTATTTTAAATATATTTGAAATCTAAAAATTTAAAGGAGCATCAATGTCAATTGTGAAGAGTGAAGACCGATGAAATATTATAAAATTTTAAGATCAATTTATTTAACCATGTTATTATTATTATTTACTTATATAGTTACATAATTATAATTAATAATTATATATGTATATTTTTTATTTTGATCATTATATCTTATTTCTTAGTGTCTTGACTTATAAAATCGAGTCAAATTATATATCAATATTACGAAGATGTTACGATTTAAATCGATTCGATTGAATTCGAATAGAACCAATTCAACGATCGATTCGGACACTGGTAACATTAAGTAGTCGTGCTAATTATGAGTGAGTTAAAGGGGTTAGTAGACAGATTTATACGAGAGCACTGCCACTTCACACGTTGTACGCCAGGCCGCTCTCTTCATCGTCTCCGTCGTCGGCGTCGTAGGACGGCCTCTTCCGCCAGCTGTTCTTCTTCCTCGCGTCCCGGAGGAGCGGCGCCGCGTCGTACTCCTGCACGGCCTTGTCCAGTTCCCCGTGCGTCTGCGCGCACCGCAGCAGCACCTGCAGCACGTCCTTCATCGTCGGCCTCGTCGAAGGCAGCGACCCGGTGCAGATGACGCCCAGCCGCAGCACCACCGACATCTCCTCCAAGAACAGGGGGTCCCTTATCCGCTCGTCCAGGGCCTCCGCCATCGGCCTCCCCTCCTGGAAGTGGCGCCACGCCCAGTCGGCGAGGGAGCTCTGTTCGTTGCCGCCGTCGTTGGCGCGCCTCCCCGTGGTGAGCTCCAGGAGGACCACCCCGAAGCTGTAGACGTCCACCTTCTCGTTAACCTTCCTGGAGTAGGCGCACTCCGGGGCCATGTACCCAAAGGAGCCGGCGACGGCGGAGACCGTCTCCGGGTCGCCGGACTTGACCAGCATGCGGGCGAGGCCGAAATCGGCGACCTTGGGCTTGAGGTCGGCGTCCAGCAGTATGTTGCTGGACTTCACGTCCCGGTGCACGATGGCCGGGATGCAGTCCTGGTGCATGTAGCAGAGCCCCTGTGCCGCCCCCACGGCGATGCTCAGCCGCGCCGGCCAGTCCAGGACCCCGTCCTCCGCCGCCGAGCCGCCGGCCATGAGGCTACCTCTCCTCTTCCCGTGCAACCAGTGGTCGAGGCTCCCGTTCTCCATGTACTCGTAGACGAGCAGCTTGTAGTCGGAGCTGGAGATGCAGCAGAGCAGCTTGACGATGTTGGCGTGCCGGATGGATCCCAAGATCTTCACCTCCGCCTCGAACTCCTTCCCCAGCTTCGAGTCCAGCTTCTTGCTGTTCCAGATCTTCTTCACGGCCACCACCTCCCCGGCGCGGTTGCCAAGCGGGACGCGGTAGACCTGCCCGGAGCCGCCGCTGCCCACGAGGTTCTCGGCGGTGAGTCCCCGGATGATGTTGGGCTCGGCGAAGTCCAGCGACTGGAAGGAGGTGAGCTTCCACGAGGAGAGGTCGTAGCCGTACTTCCTCCGCCGGATGTCCCTCACCACGAAGACCGCAAGGAGCAACGCGGCCAGGAAGAAGAGGGCTCCGAGGAGCCAGAACAGGGTGATCATCCCCTTCGACAGGCCGTCGGAGTTGCCCGACTTTGCGCGGCCGCATGTGGGGAGGCTGAGGATGGAGTCGGGGGAGCAGAGACCGGCGTTGGAAAGGAAGCTGCGGTCGTAGGCCTGGTTCTGCAGCCCAGCCGGGATCGGGCCGGTGAGCGAGTTGGAGGTCAGGTTGAGGAAGTTGAGCTTGAGGCCGCCCATCGCCGTGGGGATCTCCCCGGTGAGCCGGTTTCCCGACAGGTCCAGAGATGTGAGCACCGGCAGCGACCCCATCGCTGCGGGGATGGCCCCGGAGAGGTGGTTGGCGCTCAGGTTAAGGGTACCGAGCAACCGGAGCACCTCGATCCCCGCCGGGATCCCTCCGGAGATCTGGTTCCGGTCCAGCGACAGCTCCAGGAGCTGGTCCATGCCGGTCAGGTCCGCGGGGATCTCACCGGAGAACTTGTTATTGCTGCCCCTGAACACCTTCAGGCTCCGCGCCGAGGTGGGCACCCTCCCGGAGAACCTGTTGTTCTCAATCTGCATCCTGGAGAGGGAGGGGGACAGAGTCGCCGGCAGCTCTCCGGAGAGGCTGTTCCCGTGCATGATCACCACCTCCAGGATCGGCAGCGACCAGATGCCGGTGGGAATGTCGCCGGAGATGCCATTGCCGTAGACCTGCAGGTTCTTCAGCGATTTGCAGTCACCCAGAGACTTGGGGAGACTTCCGGTGAGGTCGTTGTTAAACACCACCACGGTGTTCAAGATGCCTCCTGCGCAGAGGTCCCCCGGCAGCTCCCCAGAAAGCCGGTTACCGCTCACCTCGAGGTTCAGCAGCTTGGAGTTCTTCCCCAGCTCCGGCGGCAGCACGCCGGAGAGGTTGTTGTCGAACAGCCGGATGTCCCTGAGAGTCGGTATGCCCGCGAGGCCGTCGGGAATCTGGCCGGAGAGCTGGTTTTTGTACAGGAACAGAAGTGTCAGATTGGGCTGCTTGCCGAATTCTTCCGGGATGGGGCCCCTCAGCGCGTTCATTGAGAGGTCGACCTGCCTCAGGCCTGAAGCAGCCACCGTCCCTGTTGCGATCCTCCCCGACAGCCGGTTGTGGTAGAGGTACACGTTCTGCAGCTTCTCAAGTTGCCAGATGCTGCCGGGGATCACCCCCTCCAGCTGGTTCATCGACAAATCCAAGTGCTCGAGATTGGTCAGGTTGCCGAGGCTCTCCGTGATCTCGCCGATGAGGTTCGCATCCGACACCCATAGATACTGCAGCCGCCTCAGGTTGCCTAACACGGCCGGCAGGGCCATGGGCTTGAAGGGGTTGTACGCCAGGGAGAGGTACTCGAGCCCCGCCAGGGACCCCAGCTGCTGACCGGGGAAGGTCCCGTCGAAGAGGTTGTTGTCCAGCCTGAGCTGCCGTAGCCGGGGTATTCTTCCGAGCGCCGCCGGTACGTCCCCAGAGAAATTGTTGTAGGAGAGGTCCAAGATCTCAAGCTTCGAGAGGCGGTCGACGTCGGCGGGAACGTCCCCGATGAAGAGGTTCTGAGATAGGTTTAGGGAGCGGAGTTTAGAGCAGTTGTAGAGGACGGTGGGGAAGAAACCCCCGACGGTGTTGTTGTATAGGTTGAGCGAGTCAAGGTTGAGGAGGTCGCAGGTGACGGCGGGAATCTCCCCGTCGATGCCCTGGTCGACCAGAGTGATGCCCGTCACAGACCCATCGTCACCGCACGTGATCCCGTTCCACCCGCCTCCGCAGGGGGGAGAGGAGGGCGAGCTGGTCCAGGAGCTCAGCGAGTGGGGGTTCTCCCACGCGGCCTTCATCCGCAGCAGCGCCCGCCTCTCTGCGTCAACCCCCGCCGCCGAGGCCGCCCCCTGGGAGGCGACAGGGCATGGAAACGAGGAGCACAGGACGAGGAGGAGGAAGAAGAAGAGAGAGAGAGGGATGGTGGATGCTCTGCATGGCGGCTGCCCCGGCCCGATTCTTCTCACCATGGATGGGGCTCTGCGGAGCTCGCTCTCTGCGAAGAGGAGGAGGAGGAGGAGGGTGCGGGGTGGCAGAAGCTGCCATGGAGGTTTTAATATTCTGCGTTGTTAGTGGAGGGAAGGCTCCCTGTTTGGTCAACAGACTTGAGCGGTAGTGGGGTGGGAGTGTTGGCGTCCTCTCAGAAACACCAAAAGCAACGTCCCATTCGCGGTTTTTGCTGTTGCACGTGGTGCTCCTGTGTTTTTTCTTCTTTTTTTTTCACCGGCAAATGGTAGGCGTGATCGCAAGTTTGAAGGTTTTCTTTCTTTTTTCTTTTTATCCAAACAAGTTTGGATGTTTTCGGACAAGGCAGATTGTGGTTTTGGTGGGGTTAGTATAATTATTAATTTTTAATTATATTTACACGTGGAAGTCCGGGGGAGTTGTTGTAATGTTTGGCGGAAGGATAGTAAATGGTAAAAATCGGTAATCTCGTAATAGTGTGTGCAAAGTGTCGTTTGTTCTCGATTCTTCCGTTTTGGAATTAATGATTTTTTAGGTCATCAGACCCAATTAGGTCCACCGTATGTAATGCGTCCGTCGGGCCTCGAAACCGCAGCCCGTCACGGACGGCCCGAGACAGATCATCCTTAGATCCGTCAGTGCATGAAGGGCTTCGACTCAGGTGCAACGGCCGTCGGATGACCCTCCGGCGACCGAACGTTACCTCCCACGACCTCGGCCTCAACTCCACTAAGGACGAACACACCGTAAGACTCGCCAGGGAACCGTCCGACTTCGGAGGAACGGACCCTCAACGGGAAACTCCCTATAACAATCCTCTATAAATGGGACTTCGACATACAGGTAGAGATACATTGATTTTCACCAAGAAACACACACTCAGGTCCAGACAGGGGAAAAGTGAAGCCAACCTGCTGTTAAGAGAGGTAGTCCCCGTCAAGCATCGGCTGCCTTCCGAGCACCTTTACCGTCTAGCGAGCACTCTCTAAGCGCCCACTGGTCACGACTAGAACCTCCCGGAAGACAGTCCGTCTCTCCAGACTTACTTCACAACCTCTAAACCCTCTCTCTCACACACTCTTCTTCCTACTTCTCCGTCTCCCGAGTGCTGACTTAAGCATCGGAAGGTTGTCCCCTGAGATAACGCCCAGGACTTCTTCTGACGTTTTTTGTTTCTAGTGTTTACAGACTTCCACAAGTGTCGGGCGCTCTTCTCTAACAAATAAATAGAAAAAGGTAGTACGAGGTCTAGGGACTATTTTTTCACCTCTACCGTTTTAAAATTAGTGTATTTTCTAATTTCAAAGTTGGAAGTATTTTATTTGGACGATTATCAAATAAAAAAAGATATTTTAGCTTTTTCTGATATCAAATTATATTTAAATTTTAAAGTTTAGTAAGTCTAAGATAAGTGAATCATAGTGTCATTTAATTATTTTACAACCATAGGGGTAGTTATGGTGTTATGACTGTGCCAAAACTTGAGTTGTTTGTATAAATCACCATATTTCCCTTTAACTTGGACTATCATCGGTAATCTCATTTAATCAATGTGTGTGTGTGTGTGTGTGCGTGTGTGTGTGTGTGTGTGAGAGAGAGAGAGAGAGAGAGAGAGAGAGAGAGAGAGAGAGAGAGAGAGAGTATAAGAAGAGGAGTTAAACAATGTTATTGAGAGACAGATGAAAAGAGTAGAAGCAGAGTAAACCAAAGCTAAAGGGCTTCTAAAGTGGGTACGAAAAAGAGTAGAAGAAGAGGAGTTAAAGAAAGCTATGCAGAGAGACAGAGATGAAAAGAGTAGACGAATAAGAATTAACCACGCTATAATTGTTCTAAAAAAGAAATTTGGTCAATTCTTTCTTTTTTAAAATAAATTTTATATTTTATAAAAATATCTTTACAATTTTAATCAGAAATTTAAACTCACAAACTCAACAAGACGGGTAACGAATTGAGTTCATATCAAAATCATAAGACTAACATACATAATAAATTATTAAGAGCGGGTTCGGATCGGGTACGAGTTTGGATGCACTAAATCCATACCCTATCTGAATATGAAACGAGTATTTTAAATATATCCGAACCCGAATTCATATCCGTTTATTCGAGTATTACCTGATCCATCACGGGTCGGGTGATACGGGTAATCGTGTCTGCGGATATTTTTGGCATCCCTATACGTGATTAGATGATTAAACTAACATCAATTAATAGTTCCTAAATTTAGTGCTCCACATCGTGAAAATATAAAACTTAAATTAAATATTTTTTAACTATCTGATTTTCAAATTAAATAATAAAAACCAACCTGGCAGATTAAATAATAAAAAATAACGACATCATAGGATTTTTCTCATTTTTAAGACATTAAGCACAAGAGGAACAACTCTACGCGCATGGATACCAATAAATGGACCCTTCTACCCTCTTCAAGCCGGCCAACAAAGGACAAGGATAAAACCGATACCTTAACCGATAACTAACTTCTGGATTCGCCAGATGGCGTGTTCACACGGCCATCTTGGGCTACGAAATCCTTATCCAGAAGTCTTCTTTATAGTGACGGTGATTAAAAAAATGGAACATCAGAAGGGCCAAAGCCGAAGAACAAGGAGACACGGGGTGGAAAGTCAACTTTGGCGTGCTGCAAAAAATAAATCTTAAGAGATCTTAATTTATCGGATAAGTTACGTAATTATTTAATATCTAAAAGATTAAAATACAATAATCAATTTTTAAAAAATAAATTATTTATATTATTTATATCATCTAATTTTTTATTTTTTTAAATAATTTAATAATAGCATGACTTACCTGGCAAGTTAAAATAATTTAAAACTCAATTCAACAAAAAAATTTAAAATATATATATATCTATAAGTAAATGAAGCAAACCTTACTCTCACGTAATTATTTTCCCGGAAGACATTCCAGGGGTTCCTTTCCTTAGTGTGAACGCGAAGCGACGGAGGTCGTCTTTGGCAGCCCATCGATACCGACGGATATTATGAACCGTAGCTAATGGGATCACGCCTGCCTTTAAAGGCTGTAGTCATATGATTGCCGCCGGAGTGGACTTCAAACGTCGCGAAGACTACCATCACCGATCTGAAGGTGGGTGGGGGTCGTGGAAGGAAAAGAAGAGAGCTTGGAAGCTTCTTGAGTCTTTCGTTTGCTCTCCTCCTCCCACCCATTTGCATCATTCCCATCCGCTCTGTTGTCCCATTCCGGTCAGAATAATAATTCTCATATGTGGACGTAGTTTTGATGCCGGCAAATGATCCTGGAATAATAGGGCACGTCAATGTTCTGGTGAACATATAGGAGGTGATTTCAAAGGATGGTTGGCTGGTAGCTAAAGGAGAAAGAGAGTGTTACTATGTATTGGAGTTTATTAGATAGGAGATTTCAGGTTGGATGACCTGATCTAATAAATTTTAATGTAATATCAGAATTTATGATCATGATTTGGGCCGTGTCTCGCATTTGTGAAATTTTAAGTGAACAGAGTCGGTAGTGGTCGGGAAATGATCGCCCACTTCTCGATTTATATCTCTAACAATTTATTTGATTGGGACCGCGAGCCTCGCCAGAGAGGAGACCGGCAATCATCGGTGAGAGATCTTAAGGAGTTACGAGAGCTATCCCAGGAGATAGCCCTCCGACATTCGAGTCAAACAACTGTGGAGCGAAAGGAGAATGTTAGAGGGAGAGAGGAAGAACGAAAGAGCTCAAGGGGAGATTTTTCGTAAAATCTCTTGACCGTTGGGCTAGGATCATATTTATAATATTGTCGGGAGAGTTGACCGGTGGGTTGCTATGATCGGGAGAGACGTGAGTCTCCCAGCTTCCGTGCCTGACGAGACAGGGAGGTATGGGCGTTGACTTGTTATTTTATGCTGGGGAGATAGCTCCACCATTAATACGACAAGGGAGTCGACCATTATGAGACAGGACTCATCGGAGAGGACGTGAACCTGTCCTGACAGAGGGAGTGACACGAGTGAGTGACGTCCCAATATCGTCACCATTTGCTATTAAGGCATAGCAAATGCTGTATACCGTGGTCGCTACCGGAGAAGGTGCACGCGGGTACGGTCCCTACTCTGGGCCTACGACGGGACATGGGATGTAATGGGCCGTCCAGTCGACACAGTAGATCTGGAGAGTCGGACTCCTGTAGTGGGCTAGAAGACGAGCGCTATTGGGCCGACAAGATGGGCCCTCCTCATAGTCTAAAATCCGCATGCATGGGAAATGGTGAGTTAAAATAGTCCCGTATTAAAAACGAGTTAAAATATAAAATACTTGTAATAGTGAAATCATGTTCACTCGGCATCTTAAGATTTTGAGTTGTATAGTCTAATCTAATACTATGTGACGAGATATTAATTTAGCTCCCTATCAAATATTAGTGCCAAGGATGAAGGAAGGAGATGAGTAGTTTCAAGATCCTTGAAACTTAAATTCTGTCTTTTAACAGTGTTTCTTTCTCAGATTTAAACATTTAGATTTGTAGACATAGCAAGCACCTACTCGTGCAAGCTGCTCAGGTGTACGTGGATGTAGAGACAAAAAGAAAAGGAAGAAGAAGACGAAGGAAATGAAGGCGAAGAAGCTGCCAAATCCTGAGAGAAATGAAGGGGAACTTGACGTTGTCCGTTGAAGAAGCAACCCCATTCATTGTTGCTGTCCAAAATAATTGGTGTTGACAGTGTGCGGAATAACTCACGGACAGTGCCAGTAAATGTCAAAAGTTTCTGAAGGGAAACAGAATTCTATTAGTAAAAGATATCAAATGTATGTATTCTCGTTAAAGAACGAGATTCTAATCAGGACTTCTTTTTGAGCACACACGAATTCACATTTTTCTCACTTCACTGTTGGGTTATTCTGATTTCTACGATTGGGATAGTTTGTGTACCAAAGCCAAAATGAAAGAAAAAGGACCGACCCTAATGTACCAAGAGGGTCGACACTTGCTCTATCTCTTAGTTTTGTTTCTCCTAGTACTGTTTGGTGCACCACTCCGCAGATGTATACCGTCTCTTTTTCAATTTTTTTGGCACGGGATTCTAAGTCAAGTTATCTTGGAGTGAGTCTCACGTCATTCATTTCACGTGTTTTGTAAGTTAAGAAAAAAAAATCTCCTTTCAATTTACATTATTCACGGAAAATTTCTTCTAAGATTTCTTAGGGAGGGACGTTGCACGTAAAACGAAAGAAGATTTTTACATGTATACCACCGTAAAATTTGATTTTGTCAAATATACCTCTCATATGAACATATTATCATGAATATCTTTTATTTAGATAGAAATATTACGGTTATACCCCTCATCTGAGCATATTATCATGAATATACCTCTCATCTAAGATATATTTGATAAAATCAAATTTTACAGGGGTATATATACAAAAAATCTTACGCTTTAACTAACACGTAACTCGGATTAAACACACGGGAGTTACGGCGATGGTATAATCGTGACATTACTCGTATTTCGAGGATATTCATGATAATGTGTTCTGACGAGAGATATATTTGACAAAATCGAACTTTACGAAGATATATATACAAATATTCCAAAAAAAATGATACACTTACTCGACGTCACCAACCACTCCTCTTCATTGTTACAACTATTTTCTCCCATAAAATCATCCATATTGGGGCCACTACCACTACGCTAAAAAAACAAAAAAAAAACAGTGATGGGTAATTCGATTATAAACACAATTTTTAATATCCGAACAAAAATCAAAAAAACCTAAAGCCATTTTACTCCTGTTGTTTCAGAAACTTCAATGATCAGAATAATCCCATGTACGGGCAATATTTCCAGGTGTTAAACCCTCCCTTCTTTTCGGAAGCCTCTTCTCCCTAAGGAATAATGTGCCCTTAATAAAGGACTGGGCTGTAATCTTGTAACTTGGATTCACATTTTTGTGAACTAATCAAAGATCATAACACCGTGGGAGACCAGTGTAAACATGATATGCTCCATCCCCCACAAATGGCGTATCATGTTTATCACCATCTTAACCCAACAAAACTTGTGCAACGAACACAGCCAAGCCCCGCTAACGCGAGCTGCTGCGCTGGATGTAAATGAGAGATCGAGATGGTGTTCGGTTGGTGAGCAGGACATGGTGTTCGATGAGCCTCCCTTTCAGCCTGCTCGCAGGAGGAACAGAAGGACCAGGCGCAAGCCCTACGACCCCAAGTTTGAGTACTTCAGTTAATGAGTCCGCTCGCAGGTTCATCTGAAGGTCTCTTTATCACTCATGCAGTCAACCTGTCTTCTCGTCTCGTGGACTATTCGCTTTGGTCTGTTGTTATTATAGATGCATGTCCCTTGTTCTTGAGTTGCTGATTGTATTTTCTTCTGGGTTTCTTGGGCATTGGCCCCTTCGTGTATCGCCCTCTTGCCTTCTGGCAGGGTGCCCCTTTCTTTCACTCACTTGTACTGCTCCTTTTATTTTGCATTTCTTAACGAAAAATCGTTTGCCTGATGGTCGGGGTGGAACGTCCATCCCCTTCCGCAATGAAGGGATGAACGGACTCTCTAGTATCTCTCTTGCAAGTATTAACTTTGAGTTAAAAAAATGAGAAGATCGAGAGAAAGACAAAGGAATTAATTAATGATCAGGAGGAGATCATTGCCAAACCCTGAGAAATAAACAAATAACTTGCGCTCTCTTTCGTCAAGTGTGCGGAAAGGAAGTAAAGAAACTTTTCTTACTAATAGGGTGTCTGGGAGCATTTTTATTTTTGAATTGATTTCACTCTCTAAAATTAGTCTATCTTAAATTTTGACTTTAGTTTTAAAACTGAAGTAAATGACTGTTAATATGTTTGGTAAAATTGATATAATTTTTAAAATTTACGTAGAGTTGTTTGGTCGGAGTAGGATCGCCATCTCGCTCTCTTCTTCCTCGCGGCACCTTGTTTCTGCAAGCCGAACTTGAAGGAGGCCACGCCGTCGCGACCAGCAGAGCCGGCGCCGGTCGCCGCCGCTGATCGGCGTCTCGCCGGAAACCCCTCTCCGTCGACGCCGCAGCCACTGTTGGCTCTATTTTTTCTCTCCTCAGATAGGAAACTCGCTCAGATGTGAACACGATACCCGACCCCGGATAAAAGTTATGTGTGCAAGATGAGAGTGTGGACCCCCTATATTTTTCTCTCCTCGGATAGGAAACTCGCTCGGCACTATTTCGATATCAAACCAGCCCTTCATGAACTCAAGTGTGACCGATCGCGGGGATTAACCTCGGTCATCACTCGATACACTGTCTTAGGCACGGCTCAATCGACCTTATTAGTAACATACCGGTTCCCACATCTCGGCCAAACCACAGTCATAGCCGCGTACATCTCTTCATCCTAAATGAAGCAAACCTTACTCTCACATAATTATTTTCCCCGAAGACCTACTAGGGCATCCTTTCCTTTGGGTGAACGCGAAGCGACGGAGGTCGTCTTTGGCAGCCCATCGATACCGACGGATGGTAACAACTCCACGAACCGTAGCTAGTGGGATCACGCCTTACATGATTGCCGCTGGAGTGGACATCAAAGGTCTCGAAGACTACCATCACCAATCCCCGAAGGTGGGTGGGGTTGTGGAAGGAAAAGAAGACAGCTTTGAGTCTTTCGGTTGGTCTCCTCCCCCCACCCATTTGCATCATTCCCATCCACTCTGATGTCCCATTCCGGTCAGAATAATAATTCTCATATGTGGATATCGTTTTGATGCCGGCGAATCATCCTGGAATAATAGGGCACGTCAATGTTCTGGTGAACATAGAGGAGGGGATTTCAAGGGTTGTTGGCTGGTAGCTAAAGGAGAAGGAGAGTGTTACTGTGCATCGGAGTTTATTAGATCGGAGATTTTAAGTTGGATGATTTAATCTAATAAATTTTAATATAATATCAGAACTTATGATCATGATTTGAGTAGTATCTTACGTCTGTAAAAGTTCACGTGATAAAATCTAAAATCGACTGGTACGTGAAAGGATTACATGTTAAAATAGTCTCGTATTAAAAATGAGCTAAAACATAAATGGCCACTTTGGTAACGGGTTAAGTCGAGTTAGAGTGAGTTAATCTGGGTCGGGTGGATTATTCCCTATTTGATATATTTCTTCTTAACCTGGGTCGGATAGGATTAAAGTGGCTTAACTCATTCCTTGAAAAAGGTGGAATGAGTTAATCCACCCGGGTTAAGATTAGGGGTGAGGTGGATTAATCCGGATAAGTCACCCGCCCTTAACCTAACCCGTTACTAAAACGACCCAACGTGTTTATAATAGTACGTTCACTTGACATCTTAAGATTTTGAGTTATATGGCCCAATTCAATAATATCCGTGGGAGCGACCGTATATTAAGTTATCTCCCTATCAATTACTAGTGCACGGGGTGAAGGAAGTGTTAATGGGCCATGGGCCAATGCCCATTTGACCAGAGAAGCGGGCGGGTGGCCCACGCTGTGCACCCTCTGAGCGCACGGAAGAGACGTTGTGCATCTTCCGAGCACCTCTTGATTTTTTTTTTACTGTCCCTTGACCTTTCTTTCTTCACTGTCCTTTTGACCCCACCTAAGATACCACAATTTCCTTAGGGCCGGTTTGTTTTTAGAATTGTCGGGTGAATTTCGTAACAGATGAGAGAGAAGGTGTGTGGGGTCCACCAACTCCCCTCACACAAAACAACTGCCCGGGGTCGAATACCGTGTTCGACCCAAAAGGGTCGAACAAGGTAACCCTCTTCGAATAACAAAGAGGGCCTTAGTGTTTAAAGCCAACCAGCACGTTAATATATAAATATTATGATTTGTTAGAAGGCTGCTGGCGGTGTCTTAGAAGATAAGGGTTATTTTATTTTTTCAACGCTCCCTCTGTCTCTCAAGTAATCGAGGCAACAGTAAATGGCATGACTCTCCGGTGTGTGACAGAGATATTAGGTCCGTATTGATCACGGAGGATCGTCTCTCAAATCTTAAGATTTAAAACGTGATACGGAGAAGACGACTCTGATAGCCGTATTCTTATCTCTGTAGCTAAAGTTTATCTCTGCTTCCGTTATTTAGAATTCTGTTATTTTATTATTATTATTTTTCGAATCCTCAGGAGATGAGTATTCTATCTTTAACAGTGTATCTTTCTCAGATTTAAGTATTAAGACTTGTAGAACATAGCAAGCACCTACTCGTGCAAGCTGCTCAGGTGTACGTGGATGTAGAGACAAAAAGAAAAGGAAGAAGAAGACGAAGGAAATGAAGGCCAAAGAAGCTGCCAAATCCTGAGAGAAATGAAGGGGAACTTGACGTTGTCCGTTGAAGAAGCAACCCCATTCATTGTTGCTGTCCAAAATAATAGGTGCTGAGGACAGTGCGTGGAATAATAACTCTTAAACAGTGCTAGTAAATGTCAAAAGTTTCTGAAGGGAAATAGAATTCTATTAGGTAGGCCCTTGCAAGCCCCCCACCTGCTGGCCGGTCTTCTGCCCAGGCTGCTGCCATGCCTCTTGGCACCGCCGTGGGCGTGGAGGTCTGCCCCCCTGCACATCATGACTTCGCCCGCAACGTCACCGACGGTTCTTCCTCAGAGATGTCGGCTCTGGTGGGCCCTCCTGTGGTGCTTGGCCAATCAACAGGTCCCCCTGACGGTGCTTCTCCGACCATCCCGACTGCTCTGGCGGGTCCGGTTGCCGTCGTCCTCCCTAAGGAAGCGGAGCGATTGGCCCGTTTGACTGCTCTGCCCACGACCAGAGATGAAATCAACGCTCTTCCAACTTTTTCTCCGCCTGAGACTTCTGGCCTCCTTCAGCCCTACGTTGCTGTAGCGCCTTTGGCGCCGTCTCTGCTGACCTTGCAGCCCCCCCACGACGTGATCCTGGCTTTGCGAGCTGAGCCTCGCGACGACGTTCCTCCACCACCTGCTGCCTCCATCTAGGCTGTCGGTGGTTCCACCTGTGACGTACCCAGCCAGCAACCTTCCCCGACTGTCTCGCCTGATGCTCCCCGGGGCTCCCCCGCGCTACCGCTGCAACAGGATATCCACCCTCCGATTCATAATGCTGCCCCCGATGAGTTTGATGATTCGATTGATAAGAAGGTCCTGGAGTTTGATGCTTCTTTCCAACCCGCCCACAGGAGCGAAAGAAAGAATCAATGCATGTCTAATCACCTCGGGTCCTACATTTTTTAGCTGACGGTCTCTTTGATTTGGCTTCCTTGACTTTGTTTCTGTTTCTTTGGGTCTTATTTGGGTTCATGGGTTTCTCTTAGCTGCTTTGTAGGTCTATCTCCCTTATGTGTTTGTGGCCCCTTTCGTTAATTTGGGTGCCTTTCTCTCCTCTCCCCTCCTCTCTGTACTGCTCCTGCCATTTATAATTTTACTTATTGAAAATCGCTTGTCTGGTGGTCAAGGTGGAGCGTCCACCCCTTTCCGCAATGAAGGGATGAACGAGAAACCTCAACTTACCTTGCAAGTATTACCTTTGAGTTAAAAAAAATAGAGTTCTATTAATAAAAGATCAAATGTATTCTTGTTAAAGAACGAAATTCTAATTTAGACTTCTTTTTTAGCACACACGAATTCATAATTTTCTTACTTCACTGAGATTGTGTTATTGTGATTTCTACAAGCAGGATAGTTTGTGTACCAAAGCCAAAATGAAAGAAAAAAGACTGACAGTATTGTACTAAGGTGGTCAAATTGTAATAATAAAATTTTGGGCACTTCACTTGAGGGTCTACACTTGCTCTATCTCTTAGACTGCGTTTGGGAAGAAATTCACAAAATTCACACTCCGTACTATACGAACAGTGTAAGAGGATTTGTCGTCATTATTAATCTCAGACAATTACTATGTACTTCGTTCACAAGATTACGAGAATCAAGATAATTATTTGTCATTTGAAAGAGATTAAAGTTGGTCTAGAGATTTTAACGCAAAAGCCCAAGTTAGGCATGTTCCCAAACGAGGCCTTAGTTTTGTTTCTCAGTACTGTTTGGTGCACCACTCCACATATGAACATCGTCGAGCGATGTATCAATTTCTTTTTCAATTTTTTTAACATGGGATTCTAAGTCAAGTTATCTTGGAGTGAATTTCACGCTCATTCATTTGACGTGTTTTGTCAGTCAAGAAAAAAATCTCCCTTCGATTTACACTATTTACGAAAATTTTCTGCTAAGATTTCTTAGGGAAGGAGATGACACGTTAAAAAAAATGGTACAAATCTTCGCTGTGTAGCTCACTGGTGCACCAAAGCATTACTCAATGACACCAACCACTTCCTCTTCGTTGTTTCAACAATTTTCTCCCATAAAATCATCCGTATTGGGGCCACTACCACTACACGCTAAAAAAAACAGTGATGGTTAATTTGATTATGAACATATTTTTTTAAGATCCAAACAAAATCAAAAAGTCTGGAATCATTTTACGCGTGTTTCAAAAATTTCATTAACGATCTGAATCAAGATTTGTCAAATCAATCTGATACATGACGTATTGTCCGTATCAGACTGTACCAGTCATAGACTGGTACGATCGATTAATTCTGTTATTTTAGATATAAAAACTCATATGACATCTTTGACGCGGGGATGAGATGACATAATGGGGGGAGACCTTTTTCTCTCTCATCGATTATCTATTCGCGCTTCCTTATCTGCACGTCAAAGAGGCCCCTAAGGAATAATATGTCTTTCGACTTGGCTACAATCTTGTAACTTTGGATTCACACGTCTATCCGGTTGTTTTGGATGGACAAAGAATGTTAGATAAATTATTTGATGCCGTTTGTTTACGAAATAGGGTAAGCGAGATATCATAATCACGGTCAAGAGTATACCAAAAAAATAAATAATACTATTTTGATTGTATCCAAGTTAGTTTATTTCATCCTTTTATTAGAATAGGTTTAATTCAGATTCTGACACTTAATCTAGATACAAAACGAAATATTAAATTCGTGCAAACAAACAGACTAGGAGGAATAAGACATTTGTATCCTAGGTATCGGCACCTTATTCTGCAAAAACAAACAATCTCGAAGAATAGGATCCGAGAAGAAAACGAATGGATTCTCTTTGGTTCTCTTCACCAGGGTTTTACAAATCGAGATGGGACGGGTCGAATCGTCCGTCCCGTCCCGTCCCAGCCACAGATCGAGACGACCGATATGTGGGACGTAACCGGGACGCTCTCATATATTATATTTGTTATTTTTTAACAAATAAATGATGTAGATGGGTTGGTCAGAGATTTGATTTTCAATCGAAAAGTCGTCGGTTCAAAACGTGAGATTTTACATTATTACATGTTTTTTTGTTTTTTTATAATTATTTTTAGTTGAAAAAAATGTCAAAACCTTGTGAATAATATGTAGTTACATTATTACATGTTTTTTTGTTTTTTTTTTATAATTATTTTTAGTTGAAAAAAATGTCAAAATCTTGTGAATAATCTGTAGATTCAAACCCGGGTCACGGGATAAGACATGTAAAGACCGTTTAACCAACTGAATTATCAGATTTTTTTTATTTTACATATATTATATATATATAATTTATTTTTTCATCTCGGTACGTAATAATATTAACTCGTACCGTTTCATCTCAAATCGTGATCGAGATGATCGATTCGACCGGGACGACAAACCCTGCTCTTCCCATTTGTCCCTTCCCTTTAAATTGTGCTTTGCTTTGAACCATCACTGGCTACGTGCCTTGCGTGTGAGCTAATCTTATTAGACGAGCCCCGCCGTTTTAATGTCCTTCTAATGTTAAGAAACATTGTTTAATTACACTCGTGTTCTAACACCGTCGAAGTTAATAAAATATTTTGCTAAACATGTGAAAATATATATATATAGTACTTTAAAAGGTTAAACAAGATGATATGAAACATTATAGGGATAATATAGTATCACTAGACGGCTCATCTAATAAGATTAGCTTGCACGCAAGGCTAAACAGTGATGCTCTAAACCAAAGCACAATTTAAAAGGAAGCGACAATGCGAAGAGAACCGAGGGAATTCGCTCGTTTTCTCTTAGGATCTTATTCCATAAAGTCCTATTTAATTGCGAAATAGGTTAAACGGATAAGTTAAATTATAAATAAGATATTGTATAAATACATTGAAATGTTTTGATTGAGAGATAAGATAACTCAAGATATCTTCTTAAGAAATGTGAAAAAATTTAATCCTCCTTATTCTACTTTTGCGGTAGAACAACTAACCTCATAATAAATCAAAATAATAGTCTATATATCCTAACTCAACTGAAATATTTTATATAAATAATTAAAGTGAATAGGATACTTTTTAATGGAGTATCCCAATTTATCCCGCAAATAAACCGGGCCCAAGGGTATGTTGGTTTTTGCTGAATAAGGCGCTGGTAATCTGATTATCAACGTCTTATACATCTTATTCTGTTTGTTGGCACGGATCTGTAGAACAAAACTCAATGGGGTTACTTCTTCAACGGACAACGTCAAGTTCCTCTTAATTTCTCTCAAGATTAGGCAGCTTCTTGGCCTTCATTTCCTTCGTCTTCTTCTTACTTATTCCTTATTCTTTTTGTCTCTACGTCCACGTACACCTGAGTAGCTTGCACGAGTAGGTGTTTGCTATGTTCTACAAGTGCTAATATTTAAATCTGAGAAAGATACACTGTTTAACGATAGAATTTAAGTTTTAAGGATCTTGAAACTACTCATCTCCTTCCTTCGTCCCTGACACTAATATTTGATAGGGAGCTGATTTAATATCTCGTCGCTCCCGCACGTAACATTAGATTGGACTATTTAACTCAAAATTTTAAGATGTTAAATGAATATGATTTTACTATTTTAAGTATTTTATATTTTAACTCATAAATACGATACTATTTTAACGCACCATTTCTCACGCCGACTGATTTTAGACTATGAGGAGGGCCCATCTTGTCGGCCCAATAGCGCTCGTCTTCCAGCTCACTACAGGAGTCCGACTCTCCAGGTCTATTGTGTCGCCTGGGCGACCCATTACGTCCTCTGTCCTGTCGCAGGCCCAGAGTAGCCACCGTACCCGCGTGCACTTTCTCCGGTAGCGACCACGATATACAACATTTGCTATACATTAATAGCAATGGGGACGATGTTGGGACACCACCCGTGCCACTCCATTTGTCAGGACAGGTTCACGTCCTCTCCGATGAGTCCTGTCTCATTAATAGTGGACTCCCCTGTCGTATTAATAGTGAAATTATCTCCCCAGAAGAAAATGACAAGTCAACGCCCGTACCTCCCTATCTCGTCAGGCACGGGAGCTGGGGAGACTAACGTCGTCCCCGACCATGGCAATCCAACCGTCAACTCTCCCGACAATACTATAAATATGATCTTAACCCAACAGTCAAGAGATATGCGAAAAACCTCCCCTTGAGCTCTTTTGTTCTTCCTCTCTCTCTCTAACGTTCTCCCTTCGCTCCACAGTTACCTGATTCGAATGTCGGAGGGTTATCTCCTGGAGTAGCTCCCTTAACTCCATCTGATCTCTCACCTATCGATGATTGCAGGTCTCCTCTCCGGCGAGGTTCGCGGTCTCAGTTAAACAAATTGTTAGAGATGTAGATCGAGAAGTGGACAACTATTTCTCGACCGCTACAGACTATGTCGCTTAAAATTTCACAAATACAAGACGCGGCCCAAATCATGATCATCAATCCTGATATTATATTAAAATTTATTAAATTAGGCCATCTAACTTAAAATCTTCCGTCTAATAAACTCTAATATACAGTAACACTCTCTTTCTCCTTTAGCTACCAGCCAACAACCCTTGAAATCCCCTCCTCTATGTTCACCAGAACATTGACGTGCCCTATTATTCCAGGATGATTCGCCGGCATCAAAACTATGTCCACATATGAGAATTATTATTCTGACCGGAATGAGACATCAGAGTGGATGGGAATGATGCAAATGGGTGGGAGGAGACCAAACGAAAGACTCGAGAAGCTTCCAAGCTCTCTTCTTTCTCCTCCACGACCCCCACCCATCCACCTTCGGATTGGTGATGGTATTCTTCGCGACGTTTGATGTCCACTCCAGCGGCAATCATGTAACTTTAGCCTTCAAAGGCAGGCGTGATCCCATTAGCTACGGTTCATAATATCCGTCGGTATCGATGGGCTGCCAAAGACGACCTCCGTCTCTTCGCGTTCACACGAAGGAAAGGAACCCCCGGAAGGACCTCCGGGAAAAAAATTATGTGACGGTAAGGTTTGCTTCATTTACTTATATCTATGTATTTTTAAATTTTTTGTTGAATTGAGTTTTAAAGCATTTTAACTTGCCGGGTAAGTCATGCTATTATTAAATTATTTAAAAAATAAAAATTCAGATCAGATAAATAATATTATTGATTTGTTTTTAAAAATTAATTTATTTTAATTTTAATATTTTAGATAGTGATATAACTTACACAATAAATTAAGATGTCTTAAGATTTATTTCAAAAAAAATTGAAAAAAAAGTGAAATACCACAATGTGTGCAACACACAACACCCTTACATGTGTAACAAACCATACTCTTTTTGTGAAGAACTAGACTCTTTAGAGCTTATGGCATTGTAAGAACTTGAAAATTTCTAAAGGGTTACAAGTAACTATCCATAAAATAACAAGGAATAATAAAGATGAGAATAGTCAAGTCCTGACACAAAGTTAACCACTCGATATTAAAGTCAATAAAATAAACAAAATAAGAAGTTTAATGGAGGAAAATATAGCCAAGTTATGACCGAATAATCTCCCTAGCCTCTTCTTGCCAACGCTAGCTAGAGCACGACGGTTCCTTGAAACACCAATCAAGGCTATGCTATGTGGGGTTTAAGTACAATCAACTGTGACTTTCCTTCTGTTATCATCCTAGATCCCACTCTGAATTCCATTCATCTCCATAATTGTTACTTACTCTCTGAGTTTTCATAGTTATGGTCGAGTCCGACTAGGACACGTCTCTCATTCCACCCTCAATTATGACCAGAGTCACACCCCCGACATTACACAGTCTCTAGACATTGGGGACTATAAAAGGGGCAGGATATCAACTTCACCAAGTATGTAGCATCTGCTCCTTCAACCCTAACACTTCTTTTCTCTTTCACTAGTAGCTAGCTTAAATATCGGTGGGTTCTTTTGGAACACCTCACCCTAGACTAAACTTTTTTACAGGAGAGTCATTGACTTCAGCACCCGACGACACTACTAAACTTCTCGCGCCTACTTCCCCTCCAAGATTATCTCTTTCCAATGCTCGATGAAAGATCAGCCCCCCACGCTCCGTGCTCAGTCCATCTTAGCTCAAGCTCTATAATTACTCGATTTTCGACAATAAATACTAAGTGTTATACACCAAATACTAATGGAGAGTTTGCCTTATATAGGTATCACTACAAGAAAAAGTGGCTATAGCGACCGAATTAGCGACCGATTTAATCGGTCGCTAGTCGGTCCCAAATAGAGACCAATTCGGAGACCGAAATAATCGGTCGCATAACCGAGACCGTTTCAGCGACCGCATATATATCGGTCGCTAATCGGTCGCTATTATTGCGACCGAATTAACTTCGGTCTCCAGTCGGTCGCTGATGCCGTTATACTTCCTACTACGACCCCCGCCCGCCCGAGCCCTCCCGCCCGAGCCCCCCCTCCCGCCCGAGCCCCCCCTCCCGAGCCCCCTTCCCCTGCGGCCCCCTCTCCGCCCTAGCCCCCCTCCCCGCTCCCGCCCGAGCCCCCTCCGCCGGAGCCCCCCCTCCGCCTGAGCCCTCCCGCCCGAGCCCCCCTCCTCCGCCGGAGCCCCCCTCCCCGTGCTGCCTCCCGCCCGAGCCCCCCTCCGCCGGAGCCCGTCGCCGCGCCGCTCGCGTCGAGTCGCCGTCGCCGCTCGCCCTGCCGTCGTCGCCCTCCGCAGGTACCTCTCTCTCTCTCTCTCTCTCTCTCTCTCTCTCTCTCTCCCTTCCCCCTCCGTCACCGGCCTGCTCCCCTCCCCCGCCGGCCTACTCCCCTCCCCCCTGCGGCCCCGTCGCCGGCTTGCTCCCCTCCCCTCCCCCCTGCGGCCTGCGCCCCCGTCCCCCTCAGATCTCCTTCCCATCCCCATGCCCCTCCCCCTCCGGCCTGACCCCTCTGATCCCCCTCCCCTTCCCGTCCCACTCCGCCTCCCCCTCTGCCTCCGACGGTCTCCTCCCTTCCTCCCCTTCCCGTGTCCCCCTCTGCCTCCCCCTCCCCTTCCCGTCCCCCTCCACCTCTGGAAACCCCCCACCAACTCCCCTTTGTGCTGCACCACCGGAATCGTCTCACCCTCCCAATGCCATCGGAAGCCCCCTCCCCATCCCCCCAGTACTGCGGGCCAATGCAACCCCCCATCTCCTTGTCGAGTGAAAACCCCCCTCCCAATCCCCATGTGCTGCTGGGTGTTAGACCCCCCTCCCCCTTGTAGGTTGCAGGAATCCCCTCCCCCTCCCTCTGCAGTGCTGGAACCCCTCCCCCTGCAGACCATCGCAGCTCCTCCTCCAGTTACTATCGGTCGTCTGAGCCGAGGGAGAGTGCAATAATTTTGTCTAACATGATTATTTAAATTGATATGTTTTTAAGAATTCTAACTCCTGCAAGTTTATGCCTCTATTTAGTGACTTTGTATTTGCAAAACAGTCCAGTTTGTGAAGCAATGGCAATCAAGAGGCAAACACTTGCATATTTCTAATATTATAAAAGAGATTATTGTACTACCATTCTTCTAAAAAACACTTATTTATGTACTTTGATCACACGAGAATAACTACGGATTTACCTGTTAATTAAGTTAGACCAGTTCTAAGGCAGTCCTTAACCTAGAAACGACATTAAGGAGACAAAAAATAACGAGGAACCCAAATTTTCAGGAATCGAGGAATCGAGGAATGCTTTAAGGATGTCTTCTTTTTCTTTGCTTATTCTTCTTTGTCCATGTATCTCCATCAGTTTCTTTTTGATTTGTTGTTATTGATCCTATTACCAGATACAATTGTTAGCAGATCTCAACCTAAAAAAGACACCTCAACTAGTTGAGTTAGTGGATGACAGTCAGGTTGTAAAAACCATTTGTTAGCCTCTTTTTTACCTTTTTAAATTGGTTGAAGAGTATTGAATTTTGCTTATTTTTTAAAATGGACAGGATATGGAGGAGCTAATGAGCTTAGCACCAGAAAAAGTTCTACTTCGATGGATGAATTTCCATCTTAAGAAAGCAGGCTACAAGAAGCCTATAAACAATTTTTCTTCTGATGTGAAGGTAACATTACCAAAAGTTTCTAGAACCATCATCATGTAATGTGCATTACCTATATAATGCAACTAGTCCATATACCTTTTCTTCCATACTCTGGTTTATAGACATTCAAGTGCCCTTTTCTCAGAACTCTGTCTCATAATTTGGATTCTTCGTACATATATATTGTATGTTAACATCTTCGGTTTGGATGCCTGACATAGAGATGCAAGTCAGGAAGGAAAAAAATGGGCGTTATATGTCATGTGAAATTCTGAGGATTGCTTAAGCAATTGGATGAAGCACCAATCACCTTAGAACATAGAATTTGGGGGACAGAGGATGATTGTTGTTTGCTGGTGTATTGCAAGCTCGTGGAAATGAATTATGAAGGAGAGAAAACAAGATTAAGGCTGAGAAAGATAAATATTTACGGCAACCACTATTAATGTTTTCAAAAAGTCACATGGAGAGTTTATGGAGTCTTCACCCAAAATGAGCCCCTAAACCAGCCCTAATAAGGAAATACATAGTTGATTTTTTTAAATATTAATTGAAAACAGTGCTTCTGCAATCTAGTAATTTTTAATTGAAACCCGTCAATTCTAAGAAAATCTAATTAGCTGTATATACTCCCTTAACGCCTTGTGGTATAGAAGTCCTTAAAAGCAAGGATAAAATATAGGATTTTCCTACCCGTTAGACAGCCCCAGCATCATAATTTCCAGATTTCTCTGTTCCGGCATAATGTGCCATTTTTTTGTTCTTGAAATTTCTTACCTCAACCCCAATTCAATATCTGGCCTTTAAGTCTATGTATGACCTAATACTGGCAATGCACTCATAAGCCAGATTGGAAAATCTGTTTTTAAACCAAGAAAGCAAAATCTTAACTTTACCAATGATCAAGTATCCAACCTTACTCTTTGTTGAACTTCTGCTTCTTACTTCTTGTATGCATCCAGTAACTTCTACATTCAAGTAGCTTCAAATTGTGCTGACACTGCTGTAGGCCTTTTTGGAATGTCTGGCAGCCTGGATAAGTAAAATATAAACTTTATTTTGTTTCCTCATGGGTAATTTTTTATAAATAAACTCATTCATACTGGTGCCAGACTACTTAAGGAGCAATAACATTCCATGCAGCTCCTTTCAAGTTTTAAAGTTTCTTTTCTACGAAGCAAAGTGACTAGTGTAAATCATCTCTGGGTCATTGATGCTATTTGGTCTGTGTTATGTATCTGTTATGAATTTCCTTTCTATCTGTTTTTTGTTCATACGGTTTGTACCGGTTTGTGCATCTTATTGGTTGCTTGACTGGCAGGATGGAGAGGCTTATGCTTACCTCCTCAATGTCCTTGCCCCTGAGCACTGCAGCCCAACCACCTTGGATACCAAAGACCCCACTGAAAGAGCAAAGCTGATCCTGGAGCATGCAGAGAGGATGAATTGCAAAAAGTACTTGACTCCAAAAGACATTGTGGACGGCTCAACAAATCTGAATCTTGCATTTGTTGCACATATATTCCATCATCGGTACAGCACCTCACTTTTTAATTTCATTTCCAACTGTACCTTGCTCATTTCTTTGCCATTATGGATCAGTTACTACCTGTGATCAGTTTTCTGCGCTGTACAATGTTGGATTCTCCAACTTGATAGTTAATTAGTTCATGAATTGAATTGTGTTTTCTGTTGACTGTCATTTCCCTTTGCCTTTTATCCAGAAAATGAAAGTTAAAGA
This sequence comes from Amorphophallus konjac, assembly GCA_022559845.1. NCBI lineage: Eukaryota > Viridiplantae > Streptophyta > Magnoliopsida > Alismatales > Araceae > Amorphophallus > Amorphophallus konjac. The sequence continues at coordinate 9,344,767 of CM040120.1, forward strand.
ATTTCGGAATTGTTTCCTTTTTTTCCCCTGAACAGTCTGTGTTGTCTTGGTCAATGCTCTTTGACACTTTGATTGCAAAACTCTGTGTGGCCATGTGATTGTCATATAAATGCGTTTTTAGCCTCAAACCTTCTGATGAATGCAGAACTCTCTATATCATGTCTTCCATCTTGTGTTTTATTCAGTTTGAAACATCCTTCTTACATCCACTTTGTGATAGTGCTATCATATGGAATCATGGACATTCATCCAGCAATTGCATTCCTCAATTTTGATTTTCTTCCTCTAAAGTGTTTTGTTCGTTAGAGTGGATTCCACAACTATGATTTGAATCTTTAGATTTTCTAGGCTTGTTAATTTGCCTCTTTGAGACTTTGCTGGCCCGAGCAAAATTCGTTTGTTCATAATCTATATGCTTGGTGGATGTTTGTGGAGATTTTCATGAGGAACCGTCCATTATTGACTTGTGGTCTCCAATGGAACACACCATTGCATCATAGCTGTCAGGCAGGTCCCACCTTGTGGCAGACCAAGAGGTGAATGATCTGTGCGTGCTTGTTGGTTGCTTGCCACAACCAGTGGATGGAGTTGAAAGGCCTGGCTGAGACTCACATATGTTCTTGCTCCTAGCACCTACCCGGTCCATGCATTGATGCGAATGCTCAGAACATTGGCTTCCAGACAGAAATCAAGAGAGCTGGAACTTGTGCTTGGAATGTTGCATTGAGGATAAGGTTGATTAGAGTATATTAAGCTTTTATTCTTTCTTTTAAGGAACAGTAAGCATCTGATTGCATTTAAAGAAATAAATAAATGAGACTATTATGAGAATGCTATTAATTGTGATTTGTGAAGGCAGAAGGTAAATATGGGATCTGCTGTACTGAAGACATAGCAGAGAACCTGATGAGACTTTCATGGCCCTAGGTCCCAAAACAGTTTCAGCACACGGGTTTGACCCAATACATTGGTTTGGAGAAGCTGCATGAGTTGACGGATTTACAATTCAGGACAGCACCTTGTTCAAAGCATTCCTTGCTGTGCTTGCAAATGCATGCTATCTAGCATTTGGAGTTCTTTGCAGTGTGTCATGGGTGCAGGTTGGAAATTGAATTTTGATTTGAATATATAGTCACCTGTATGGGCATGTACGTTTTAGTGTTTCATAAGTGACATGATGGAAGCATGTTGGAATGGGAGACAGTAGCTTTATCTCATTTGACCGTTTTAAGCTGACAAGAAAGTTACTTCATATCCTATCCTCCAAGTGTTGTGCAAGTATTTGTTCATGCTATTCCCTTTCTTTTATGGCTGCTGGCTTTATTTAGCTTCAGGAATTTCTTTGTAAGTGTTGGCCACAGAATATGTATTCAAAATTTGTTTGTGTTCTTTTTGAAAATAAATATTTTTATATAAGGGTTTATTCCGTGGGTGCGCATCGTATCAGACGATTTGGGTTCGGGTGTTGGATCTTTCCCCACTGATCACAGTCATTGTTGATTTACATCGGTCAAACGTCTGAACACCTTTGTTTGATTGTCAAAGAAATCTTAAAGTCCTCTACATAGGTTCTGATTTACATCGGTCAAACGTCTGAACACCTTTGTTTGATTTACATAGGTTCTATGGCAGGTAAACCAGAAAATGATACTTACCTTGACAGCCAGCATCATGTATTGGAGCCTGCAGCGACCCTCGGAGGACTCAGAGCCTGCTGCAGAGGAGACTACGTCACAGAAATCTCCTTCAGATGGAGAGGATGGAAGCTCCATCGCTGATGGTGTTTCAAACTTGACCGTTGATGATACTGCTTCGGAAACTTCACAGGCAGAAATTTTAGAAAATGGGAATTCCCCCAATGGGGAATGATGATGATCAGTCACCATATTTCAATGAAAGAATAGCCAGAAGGGAAGGAAACAAACATGCAGACAACGAGAGATTCAGGTAGCAACCCCCAAAAAAAGAGCAGAATCTTTTATCTCTAGGATAGGCTTATTCGGTTGTTATTCTTTTTAAATGGTTCTATTTGAACTGGTAGACAAAAAAAAAACAGTACTTTCCATATCTAGGCCAGCATATTGAGTCGTCATTCTTTTAAAGGGTTTGTGTTCAAACGGATGGTTTCCCGCTCCATTTCCTTTTCTCATTTGGAGGGGGGGGAGAAAAGAGTGCATATAGGAGGCATTGTGGTTTAAGGATTTCAGCATAATAGATGTATTCTTTGAGAACATCCAAATTTCATGTGCCATGTAAATAATTAGAAAGGGGAAAACCCAGTGTGTGTAAGCTTGCAAGCGGTAATACTGTTCCACCTGTGTGAATAGTTCAAGTTGCTGGACTTAATATTATGTTGATCTGTGTGTGTTTCTGGTTCTGTCCCCCTTAAATATATCTATGAACTACTACTCTTTGATGGTTGAGCGCATAGTATCCATCGTCTAGAAATAAAGAAAGAAATGATTGGTGGGCAGTTTGCAAGGTTAAGACAAGGCTTTTCCCGGATTATGAGTTGGATTTGACTGAAACAGAGCAGTTGGATGTGAATGCCGAATTCTTTCAATCAGACTTGGGTGATGATGTAGACTTGCCTGCTTCTAGTGATGAATCTGTGGAGGCACCGTCTTTATCTAAAGAGAATGAAGTGGAGGAAGTCGATCCAGAACAACCAGAAATACAGTTGGGGGACTCCGAAGAGGAGGAATATATTAGTGATCAAAATGAATCTGATAATGAAGATGTGAATGCTGAATTTGTTATATCTCCAACATCTGAAGAAGAAATGGAGAATGTTTGATTAATGGTATACAATTTTATCTGGGAATTTTAATACTCTGTAACTTTCTTTCTTTCACTATTTGATGAATATGCATGTATTTTATTACCAGTTGAAGATATGGTTCGAGGACGGCGTGGGACTCCCAGAGGTGGGAGGGGAGAGGGTAGCGGGAGGAGATTTACTTCCGTTTCACCACCGGTAGTAGGTATGTATACTTTCCCTTCATAATGCATTGTAGTATTTGTTGAAAATAATTCATTATGTATTTGTGTTATCTGATTATTATTTTCACAGGACCCACGACCTCTACACCGTTACGACCGACCTCTGCACCGCTACCACCGGTAGTAGGTATGTATACTTTCATGTATAATGCATTGTAGTATTTGTTGAAAATAATTCTTTATGTTTTTGTGTTATCTGATTCTTATTTTCACAGGACCCACGACCTCTGCACCGTTACCACCGAGGGATGCACCGCTACCACCGGTAGTAGGTATGTATACTTTCATGTATAATTCATTTGAGTATTTGTTTAAAATAATTCTTTATGTTTTTGTGTTATCTGATTCTTATCCTTACAGGACCCACGGCCTCTGCACCGTTACCACTGACAACGGGTACATTGACGGCCTATGCACCGCCATCACACATGGCGAGTGGATCTACACCTCCCCCAGCTGAGTCAGGTATGTTCATTTGCATATTTATGTTTTTTTGATAGTTTGTTTTATTTATACTATTTAATTCGTATAGTACGTGCTGATGACGAGGCGAGTCATCATGAGGGGGAGGGCTGTTGTAATGAGACGATGCGGGCAGTGTGGATAAATGAAGGGTACGTAATGCATTATTTTTGTTATTTATTCGTCATTGTGGTATTAATATTTTTAATTTCAGGAATAAAATAGAGCCAGCCCAAGCATCACAATTTATTACAAAGACAATTCAAGCACATTTTCCAGGCCCCATCCATCGCTTTGCTGATTTTCCGATGGGTGTTCAGGATTTATTGTTCTCTATGTTCTTGGTATTTATCTTATTTTATCATATTAAGTCATTTTCAATTATTATTTTAACCCACTTTGTTATGTAACATATAAATTTTTGTTGTTGTTAATATATAGAGGAATCATCGATTCACAGAACATTCAGATGAGTTACGTGCTAGATTTGCATGGACAGCTACTGCAAGAGATAATTTCAAACATCTTATGTACAATGCCCGAAGATATGCAAAAAAAGCATGTGCAAGTACTGATAAGAACATATGGAAGGAGCATGGGCCTGTGTGGATGAGAAAGGAGTATTGGACAGAGCTGTGCAACATTTGGGAAGCGGAGAAATGGAATGCCAATTCAAACAAAGCAAAGCAAAACAGAGCAGCGCATCCTGAAGCGAATTTACACACGGGTGGCTCTGTCTCCTTTGCAACACATAAAGCGAGATTAGTAAGTACACTTCTACATATATAAATTTTTTGTTTCTATTATGAAACTGTGATTTATTTGAATAACAGGAAGCACAGTTAAAGCGGCCAGCTCAATTTCATGAACTTTTTGATCGAACTCATAAGAAGAAAGGGACAAATGCTTACATTAGTGAGAAAGCTCGGGAGGTAGCGGTAAGTGTATACATTAATAGTTTTCATTTAAGATTAAATTGTAGAATAATTTGGTTTTGTTTTTTTTTGGTTTTTGCAGGACTCATATAGTAGACGAATGGATGAGAGGTACGGGGATGACAGTCAGCGTCCAGAGTTGGATCCTGCCATTTGGGTTGCAGCATCTGGGGCACCCAAGAAAGGACATGTTTATGGTTTTGGACATAGCTTGATTGATTTTCTATTTGTTAACTCTAAATATCATCTTACAAAATATAAGAATTTAGATTGAGGAGGGGAAAATATCATTTTCTTAACTCTAAATATCATCTTACACCTATCCTCTGGATATTAGAATCAACAGGCAGACTGTTCTGCAGGATTTTCCATAGGTGTATAGAGATTTTGGTTAGAACTGAAAGTGAAAAGATATGTATAAATTCTATTCACTTGAGTGGGGGAGGATACAGATCTATAAATATTCATAAAGCTAGAATAATATAAGGAAAGTAACATGTAGACATGAATAAAATATGCCAATTTAGGTGAAAAGATCTCCCCAAAGTCTGGTAACTGTCATGGCAGGAAGCCAGGAACAGCACCTCTAAGCAAAGGAAGGGCAGTTCATACAAAGGAGCATAGGTCATAAGTTACAAGAAGTGAAGGATATTATATATAGTCGGCGGCGGCCGCCATTGGGGCGTATCCCTGCAAGGGAAAGGCGGAGAAGATACCATACAGAAATGGCTATGGAAGTTACCCAAGTTCTTTTGAATGCACAGTCAATAGATTCAGCGGTTCGCAAGCATGCTGAGGAAAGTTTAAAACAATTTCAGGATCAAAATGTTACTGGGTTCTTGCTATCTCTTTCGAGTGAATTAGCAAATAATGACAAGCCTGTTGTTAGCCGTAAATTGGCAGGCTTGATTCTCAAAAATGCCCTGGATGCAAAGGAGCAACACAGAAAATTTGAGCATGTGCAGAGATGGTTATCATTGGATGTAGCTGTTAGGGCCCAGGTCAAAGGATGTTTACTACAGACTCTCTCTTCACCGGTGATTGATGCAAGATCTACTGCATCTCAAGTTGTTGCAAAGATTGCTGGTATTGAGTTGCCTCAAAATCAATGGCCTGAACTTATCAGTTCTCTCTTGTCAAATATTCACCAACTTCAGCCAGATGTTAAGCAAGCAACTTTGGACACCCTAGGTTACATGTGTGAAGAAGTCTCCCCTGATGAAGTTGATCAAGAGCAAGTCAATAAGATATTGACAGCGGTTGTTCAAGGCATGAGTGCTTCTGAGGGAAACATTGATGTTAGGCTGGCTGCAACTCGAGCTCTGCATAATTCTTTGGGATTTGCTCAGGCAAACTTCGGGAATGATATGGAGAGGGATTATATCATGAGAGTCATTTGTGAAGCTACTCTGTCCCCTGAGGTGAAGATACGGCAGGCTGCATTCGAATGCTTGGTCTCCATATCCTCCATGTATTATGAGAAGCTTGCATCGTATATGCAGGACATATTTAACATCACTGCAAAAGCTGTGAGGGAAGATGAGGAACCTGTTGCTCTACAAGCTATTGAATTCTGGAGCTCAATATGCGATGAAGAGATTGACATCTTAGATGAATATGGAGGGGATTTTTCTGCTGATTCTGACACCCCTTGCTTTTATTTTATCAAGCAGGCACTACCTGCGCTTGTCCCTATGCTGTTGGAGACACTCCTTAAGCAAGAAGACGACCAAGATCAGGATGAAGGAGTTTGGAATCTTGCAATGGCTGGAGGAACATGCTTGGGTTTGGTTGCACGGACCGTGGGAGATGACATTGTGCCTCTTGTTATGCCATTCATAGAAGAAAACATTAACAAACCTGAATGGAGGCAGCGAGAAGCAGCAACTTATGCATTTGGTTCTAAAATCTGAAATACCGGTCGGATGGCCGTGCCGGTCATTCCAATACGACCGGGGAGATGAAAGTGACTTGTCAGAACTGACGGAATCCAAATCGGATGCCCGGTTTGAGCTCGGCGCTCAAACTTCATTTTTAAAATACACTTATTTCAAATGAACTGTTAGGACGGGTCCGGGGGTCTAAAATCTGAAATACCGGTCGGATGGCCGTGCCGGTCATTCCAATACGACCGGGGAGATGAAAGTGACTTGTCAGAACTGACGGAATCCAAATCGGATGCCCGGTTTGAGCTCGGCGCTCAAACTTCATTTTTAAAATACACTTAGTTCAAATGAACTGTTAGGACGGGGCATTTGGTTCTAAAATCTGAAATACCGGTCGGATGGCCGTGCCGATCATTCCAATACGACCGGGGAGATGAAAGTGACTTGTCAGAACTGACGGAATCCAAATCGGATGCCCGGTTTGAGCTCGGCGCTCAAACTTCATTTTTAAAATACACTTAGTTCAAATGAACTGTTAGGACGGGTCCGGGGGTCTAAAATTCGAAATACCGGTCGGATGGCCGTGCCGATCATTCCAATACGACCGGGGAGATGAAAGTGACTTGTCAGAACTGACGGAATCCAAATCGGATGCCCGGTTTGAGCTCGGCGCTCAAACTTCATTTTTAAAATACAAGATGAAATTTGAACTTATATTGTGTGTGTGTATTTATATATATGAAAATGAGCTGGCTTAAACTATTGGCATACTCTTGTTAATGCTTGATTTCTTTATTAAGTCTTGTTAATGCTTGATTTCTTTATTAAGGATTTGATTATAATTTTTTTAAATGATATACAGGATCATCCGTCGCGAGATGTTGGACGAGACGACGACCAGGATGATGTTGGACGAGACGACGACCAGGATGAGACATATGTGGAGGATTTGTGATTTTATTTTAGTTGTGTATGTTGTCATTTTATTATTATGGATGTATGATTAATTTGTGATTTTATTTTAATTGTGTGTAATTTGAGGTTCGTGGAGATTGTGATCCGTGTAGTTGATTTATTATTGTTTTATGAAATTGTTATTTATCAGGTGTTTGTATGTGATGAATTTGAGATTTGTCGATATTGTTGTCTGTGTAGTTGATTTTATATTTATGTTATGAATTTGTTATTTATCAGGTAATTTATTTATCAGTTTAAATAAATTTTTAAAAAAAAAATAATGCAAAATTAGCGACCGCATGGAGACTGAATTGCGACCGAATAGCGACTATACGTTATATTTCTTTTATTAAATAATTATACTTGGCGACCGACTAGCGACCGATTAGCCACCGAAATTTAGCGACCGACTTGCGACCGAATTGAGACCGAATAAATCCGATAGGTTAATTTTATTTTTAAAAATACAACATAATTCGAGACCGAATAGCGACCGAATTGAGACCGACTTAATCCGATAGGTTAATTTTATTTTTTGAAATACAACAAATGTAGCGACCGAATAGAGACTGAATGGCGACCGAATTATTAGCGACCGGTCAGGCGACCGATTATAATCGGTCTCTGGTAACGACTGATACTGCGACCGAATTAGGTCGGTCGCTATATAGCGACTATTATATAGCGACCGACATATTCGGTCGCTAGATAGTATCTGTTCGGTCGCAATACAAATTTGCGACCGATCTACGACTGAATAGCGACCGCTAGGTCGGTCGCTATCCGCGATTTTTCTTGTAGTGTATGCAATTTATGAGGAGCATTTGTTTTAGATATTTTAAAGTTAAGGCGTCCTTACTAGATACTTTGAGGCCCACTTTGTTAAAACTTAAAAGTGTAGGATTAGGTGGAATATGCCATTCGACCCACATGGGTCGAATAGCATATTCGACCCATGTGGGTTGTGGGTCGAATATTTTCTATCCAATTTGAATTGTAACGGTCTCATTAGACCGTTCTCCATCAAAGTAGGTTAGGAACATCACCGGAGAATACCTCTTATAACCGGCTAAGATCGGCCTCAATCTTAGTTGACTTTATCTTAACCATTTAACAAAGTGGGCCTAAAAGTAAGTTTTCTTATATTTTCCGGTAAGTTTCCCAGGATTCACAGTGCGTCCTCTTACCAGGACAAAGAATACAAGACAAATTGTTATAGCTCTCTCTCTCTCTCTCTCTCTCTCTCTCTCTCATCCGCGATTGCTAACAGACGAGTCAAGAAGATGCCGTCCATAGAAGGGTTTCGTCGACCCTAGAAGAGAACGATCGGATTCTAGTGGTTTTTGTTAAGTAGTCATCTCGTCTAGGATATACACTACCAAAGGAGGATTGATGTGCTAAAAAATTTGGCACATAAAGATGTCTCCAACTTTGTACGGAGATCTAATAAGAGAGAGTGGATTAGATGACTCGAAAAAAGGGTGGGACAAAAAAATTTAAGAGAAAGAACAAGGGATCTACATTATAAAAGGATAACATAATGGGTGGAATCTACTATGCACCCGAGTACTCACAAGTATCTACATTATAAAAGGATGGTGACAAAACTCCTTTGTACCCTTTAGGCAAGTTTGATAACCGAATAAGACCTAGTTAGGGTGACTTACTCGGCATTCAACCCAAAACCCGACTTTAGAATGAGAATACGGTGCTCGGGGTTGAATAAGGGTAGGGCGGGTTAATCCCATGTAAGCAATTTGAGTCTTCACCCCCGAATGACGTATTCGGGGTCAATTAGTGAGATAGAAAGATTCACCCTCAAAAATCGTGCCCATGCATGACTCTCTCTTCGAGTGGCATACCCGAGCCAAGGGCGACGTATCATGACATGTTATCAAACATGCCCTTAATGACTTTTCAGAGTTGTCCTTGTGTTAAGAGACCTTGTCACCACCCTTTCATTAGTATAGAGATGCACAGGAGACCTCATCTCACTTAATAATGCCCCAAGTCTCTTTTATTTTTTTTTCATATTTATTGAACAAGGATAACAAGGAAGGAAACGGGAGATAAGAGTACATACATGTGCTTTTAAAAGTGCGGAAGAGCAGAGTCACTAAGTGAGAAAACCTACGACTCTCATTGGAGCTTGCAAGATTTGAACTGACATTCAGACCTCTCTTAAGAGAGAGGTGAACCACCAAGATATAAGCTTGGGTTCCCAAGTCTATTTTGCCGAGGCTATATATCTTTTAAAAGTCAATGAGACTTGACTTAGTTGGTACCTAACAACTATAGTACCACATTTTTTACTATCTTTTTTTGCCGCGCATTTCTGACATCCAATTAAAAAATCCGACGGTGAAAAAAAAAATGAACTTGAGTTTAGTGGTACTCCCAAACTTCATAGTATCAATTTAAGTTATTCAACCCAACCATCTAATCAGGTGGTGATCAGATAACCAAACTCACTCAAGAGTGGTAAAACGAATGACAAAAAAAAATATGGCATCGAAGCATTTCTCTCCTTGTCAGGGTTGTAGAATGCTCTCTTGGAAATCATGTATCTTGTTTTATTAGTATGTCAAGCCATCAAAAATTACAAGAAGTATATCCAAACTTGAACAATCCAAACAAAATTTGCAGAACATATCTTGTAGATATTTTAAACAGAGATTAAGAACCATGGATGTGTGAATGGGTGGCTGTGGCACATGGGTACTCAATCTTAAACAGAGATTAAGAACCACATTTTGTAGATCAAATCTTTGATCTCAGGCAATCTTTATGGCCCATGATGGCTCTCATCAGAACTTGTTCAAATGTGCATAATCATAAACAGAAATCACCTCTTCTTCTGGGTGCAAGCATGGAGATCATTTGATATTTTGCATGAAGCCCATCAATGATGAAGCAGAACACAATCTTTGGAAAGAGAAATGCATAGTGAAACATATACACTAATTACACCCACTAATTATATCCACGGATATAATTAATACAACACTTTTTTAAAATTTTTTTAAATGACCCTCACCTTAAACTATTTAGGCATAAATGCCATGTCACCATGTGACGTGACATGAAGATCAAACAAAAATAAATTTATCTCTTATGAATAATAAGAAACATTATTTTTTAGTATTCATAAGACTCAATTTTTTATTTTTATTCAACTCTCACGTCATGTCATCTCATGTCACGTCACCCGATAATGTGACACCGATACCCAGATAACTTGAGACGAGAATCACCGAAAAAAATTAAATATCACACTAATTACACGAGTGAGTATAATTAGTACATATGTTTCACTAAGCATTTCTCTTTTGGAAATGAATCATTTTCGAGAAATAGCCTTCTGCGATACCCTCCTTCACGATTCCCTTTTTTCAAGGCCAACCAATGGATCTGCTACATGATAGGAATATCGCTGAACTCAAACACAATGCCCCTTCTAAAACGATAGACTAACATGAAAACTACTTAATCTACCGACATGCGGTGCAAAAACGCAGTGTAAATGGGAAGGAAAAAAATAATTAAAAAAATACGAGTTAATCCAATGCAAGTAGGCATTAAGCCAAAGATTTCTCTACCAATTTTTGCAGAAGAAGCCCTTGGCACAATCTTCCTCCATGCCACCCTAACAATCTCTAGATGATTAAACACTCATCCAAACATCAAACGACCTCGTTAATTCTCTATCTTCTTCAATTTTGCTCACTACAAAGCGGAGGAGTACTACTCTCCTGATATATCTCAGAATAATGCTGTCTTAGCCATGCAGTGCTACAGTGTACAACCAGCCTTGGCCATGCAGTATGGTGACCATTTTTGTTACCTCGGAGGTGGAGAAAACGAATATCAGATGGGACTTTGAAGGAAATTGTTTGGAAACCGTGACCCGGTCCGTGGACAAGAGCTCAGCTTTCCTCTCCGTCCATTGTATAAACAGGTATTTGCCAGCTCTTGGTGTTCTTCTTGGGGTCATCTGTCAGGCTCAGGTCTGTCTCATCCTCTTTAAAAGTCTTCACAAAGGTTCTTGCACCCATCAAAATCAATCTCTCTATCATAAACAGCTGATAGTTGTTCTCGACCACGGGATCCAGTATGTGACTGTAGTTTGATGAATACGCCAACTTATACCTGCAAAATTAGAGAAGGAAGATGTGAGGGAACAACGTAAGACTAACAAAGACTGATAAACGATCAAACAAGATGCTGTATTGTGTATCCTTCCAGGATCCAGACGCTGGCACAAGGAAGCAAACACCGAGGTGAAAGGAATACATTGGAAGCTAATTAACACTCACCAAACATTAGAAAGAGTAGATCATAAATAGGTGCATCACAAACTGTTGGAATATTTGGGCATAGTCTCCTAGGCAATAATCCCGTATTGGTTAAATGAGTTGTAGTTCATGTGCTTATGACCCTAGGCATGTGTATCTGAACACCGCGGTTTTGTGGATTCAACATGATATCAAAACATGGTCTTGACCCAACTCTATATATTTCTTATCTTGTCACCTCTACCCAATTAATGTACACGGCCCATCTTGACCGTGAGGGGGAGTGTTGGAATATTTGGGCATAGTTCTCTGGACAATAGTCCCGTATTGGTTAAATGAGTTGTGGTTCATGTGCTTTATGACCCTGGATGTGTATCTCAACGCCGCGGTTTTGTGGATTCAATACAAACTAGCTACATTTTTAACTGTAAGAGATGCAGTTTCCTTTTCCTTGCTTTAACATTCTGAGGGCATGTGGCACACATCTCAATTAACTGACAATGCCCCTGTGACCACAAAAAAAAAAATCTGTAGTTGGTTGGCTGGACAACAAAGACTCACCTACATCATACTGCTCTATACGATACCAAGGGCTACTGTTTTCAATGTAATGTGGATCCAATATATTCCATATGGCTTATAATTGGTGCAAATCATACGAATTTGTCCAAATGATGGTAAAACAAAAGATACATACCCCTCAGTGCCACTGACTCAAAAAACATTAGAATATGAAAATGGAACAGCTCATATGACAAGTAGGGCGGTCAATAGGCCGGGCCGAGGTCAGCCCGGCCTGGGCCCAACTCATTAATTTTAAGGCCCAAGCCCAGCCTGAGCCCGGGCTATGTCGGGCCGGGCAAGGCCGAGCCCGACTTTTTCACAGGCACAACTTCAGCCCGGCCTGACAAACTAGCTACATTTTTAACTGTAAGAGATGCAGTTTCCTTTTCCTTGCTTTAACATTCTGAGGGCATGTGGCACACATCTCAATTAACTGACAATGCCCCTGTGACCACAAAAAAAAAAAATCTGTAGTTGGTTGGCTGGACAACAAAGACTCACCTACATCATACTGCTCTATACGATACCAAGGGCTACTGTTTTCAATGTAATGTGGATCCAATATATTCCATATGGCTTATAATTGGTGCAAATCATACGAATTTGTCCAAATGATGGTAAAACAAAAGATACATACCCCTCAGTGCCACTGACTCAAAAAACATTAGAATATGAAAATGGAACAGCTCATATGACAAGTAGGACGGTCAATAGGCCGGGCCGAGGTCAGCCCGGCCTGGGCCCAACTCATTAATTTTAAGGCCCAAGCCCAGCCTGAGCCCGGGCTATGTCAGGCCGGGCAAGGCCGGGCCCGACTTTTTCACAGGCCCAACTTCGGCCCGGCCTGACAAATTAAATAAATAATAATAATAAATACATATAAGAATATAAAATTTAATCTCGCAAAATTAATTAGAGTTTTAGATGTTAATTTGTTTAGAAAGAGAGTTTAATTTTTTAATAAAAATTGAAGTGAAAAAAATGGGCAAGGCCGACCTATGGCCCGAACTCAAAACCCGAGCCCGGCCCACGGGCCAAATCGGGCCAGGTTTTTAGGCCCGACTAAGGGGGCCCGTGGGCAGAAAAGGGCCCGACGGCCCAGCCCAAAATTGGGCCAGGCCCGTGGGGCCATCGGGCCGGCCCGGCCTGGCCCATTGACAACCCTGATGACAACACTAGAGCCTGGATGACAATGGTTGCATCATAATAATAGCTTGAATTTTCTCCGGGGCACACTTGCTGAAGGGGTACATCTTATCATTTTTGATCGGAGCATCAGATATCCATACCATTGGGCAACATTCAAGATAAAAAAGGGAAAAGACTGTTGAGATAACAATAAAAGGTATAGCAGTAGGGATGAATGAAAGTAAAATGAAGACAACCCTATAGAACTGAGAAAAGGAGTCAAAAAATCAGGTATGGGGGCTACCGTTGCATTAATGCCACTGACGGGTTGGGGGTAAGGAATTAAAGATCAGATTTTTAGAATCAGATTTGTTCTGGTTCCGGCTCCGGGCATGGCTTTGGGCAGAAATCAACTGGTTATTGCTAGTTGGTTTTAATCAGGGCAAGACCAGTTTCTGTTGGTTCCAATTAAGTACAGTCAGTTTTAATTCCTTGGCTCAAGGAAAAAGGAAATAATTATACAGCAATTTTAATTCCTTGGCTCAAGAAAAGGAAAATGACTATACAGCAAAATCACACCATCCTAGAATGGGCAGGGAAATAGACTTAAAAGGGCCTTTTAAGCATTGGATTAGGGGATTGCATCTTCCATAATACTGAAGGAGAGTCAATATATCGGATACCCATGGAGATGGCCTTATTCTCATATCATGTGGATGATGCTTTGGGTGTCAAGTTCTGGTAACTTTGTGAAGGTCAAAAGAGTACTCCGCCATGGCCAGCTCCAAGCCCCGATGAGAAAGGAGGGAGATGAGCAATAGGTCGACAGCCAGAACTTTAAATGGTTGAGAAATTGTGGCAACAACAATTAAAAAGCAGATGAAAAGAAAAAGGTGGCTTCTGCTGCTAGTCTAAAGTTGATATTCAGACTGAGTACGGTTGAGCATGATAAAATTCAACTAAGACATGATAAAATCTGATTAAGTTCATGTATACAAACCTCAGGTGATTTGGATATCCTGAAATTGGTGTGTTATGAGATATTGGATCTCTCTGTGTATCCTTGTGTATCTCTATACAGATTTCCCTTCTTTTATTTGAGTCCTCCAAGGAGTGGGCAAGGCTTACCGGACTTGCCTACTTAGGGCTCTTGTATGTGCATGTAATGAGTGCATCACCATATTGGAGAGGTGTGCCCTCCAGTTTCTCCACTCTTCCTCTTGTAGCATGGTATTAGAGCCATCTTCTCCTTCCCATGATCCAATCTCTGATCCGAGCGATCGGATCCCTTCGAGAAGTCACCCTGTCAACATTCCTTCTTAATGCTGTCAAATTCTGCTCCGGGCCTCTGTTCTGAAACCTTTTCCCCATCAATTGGGCAATCTCCCTTCATCACATCTCTCTTCATCCTGACAGTTCTGACATCTTGAGTTGCCCTCACCATCACCACCATCATCAACCTCTTCTGCCGCCGCCACAGTTGTCATTGTCACCTCCACCAGCCAATGACCATGCCTCTGGCTGCCGTCATCACTGCCAGTCTGCACCTGTGCAGACAGGGCACCATCGACCCTGCTGCCCTGTCCAGTGAGGGTGGAGGTCACAAACGGACCTTTCACAGCTCCATTCACAAATCTGTTAACTTACGTTAACTGGATCTGTACCCGACACCCGGATCCACTTAAGTTAAACCCGAAGATTGGTTCATTGTGCCGGCTCCATCTTTCTTCCTCTTCCCCTCCTTTTTCTCTTGCTTTGGCAGTCCACTGCACCAGCCAGCCCTCTTCTGACGTCAGCATCTGTACTCTTGTCATACTGCTGATGACAACATCCGTATAGATCGACATCAACACATACCTTATATCCATCATCCGTAAGGATTGACATCAACACATACCTTCTATCCATCCAGGGGTTTTTCAGCATTCTCATTGCATCCGCACAGTCTGTTTTGTCGTTCGACATTGTTTTTAGGGCATTCCTCTGCCATCACCATGACATCCCTCCCTGAAATTCCCAATATGGATAATCAGCTGACTGGGGTCAGCAATTATGTTGTCTAGGCTGCTACCCTGTGCTCCAACTTGCAGACTGTGAAGCTATGGGGTTATGTTGATGGCTCCATCATTCTAGGTATAGTTGTGCCCACCAGCTCCATTACTGTGTCAAATTCTTTCCCTCTAGTTATAGTTTTTGCAGCATCGTCACAACCTTCTCGTCAGCATCCTTCTTCTCATACTCATGATGATACCAATAGCCCTGCGGCTCAGCTCTACTGTTGCTATTGTAATGCTCAAGGTCATCTTCGGAATGCCTGCCCAAAGCTTATTCATCTTCAGCAAACTTGTCCGACTCGCCCGTTGTTGCCATTGCTGATGATAATTCCTCTCCTAAGGACACACCGGCCACATCTAGCATCACTCCCGATATGGCACAAATGGCAACCTAGTAGACTCAACTTGCTTCTCAGCTTCGGTAGCTCCTTAAGTTCGTTAGTCTCTTCCCTGAACCTTCAACCATGTTTACCAGCATTGGTACTATCTCTACCTAGATTTTAGACTCAAGCTTCTCACCATAGGACTTTAGATGGCTTGTTGCTTGTCAATCGCTCTCCTACTCCCACTCCCTTGCAGATACACACTATTGATGACACTTCACTTCATGTCCTTTAGTGTGGTACCATCACCCGCCAATCTGACCCTTCTGGATAGCTGACGCTTTCTCTTGTACTTCATGTTCTTAAATTTTCCATGAATCTGATTTACATTAGTCGCCTTGCTGATGCTAGATACACTATCCCCTTCACTTCTTTTTCTTGCTTTGTGTAGAATACACAAACTAAAGGATTAGAACCGGTTGTAGAATGGGCAGTTTGTATTGCTTGGAGTCACTACATCTTCCTCCATTGGTCATCACCTCCTTGCACCTTCATTTGTCTTTTCTGTCGCCGACTTTTGGCATCGTCATCTTGTTCATATTTTTGAAGCTTGCCTTAAGTCCTTGTTTTCTTCCGGTGTCCTAGGGACTAAGCAGTCAGTTATTCAATTGTCCACCTGTGAAGGTTGTAAATTAGCTAAGAACTGGCTCTACCTTTTTCTTCTCAAGAGTTTGTATTTCAGCATCCTTTTGATTTAATAGATTCTAATATTTGGGATGCACTTCCTTTGTCTTCTATTACAAGATTTCTTTACTATGTTAATTTCATTGATGATTGTACTCATACACTAGAGATCTGATCTTATGCACATTAATCATTAATTCTTTGAGATGGTCCACATCGAATTCCACTCTCCATATAAAGGTACTTTGTGCTAATGGAGCCTGCGAGTATCTCTCATTCGACCTTCGTAATATCCTATCTTCTCATGGCACTCTTCAACAACAATCATGTCCTTATATTCATCATAATGGCATTGTTGAACGCAAGTATCGTCATATTCTTGACATTGCTTGGGCTCTTCTAATTTCTACTTTTGTTCCTCGTAACTTCTAGACAGAGGTCATTCTTACTTCTATTTACCTTTATTAATATTACTCCATTCTCAATCCTTTTTGGATGCTCCCCTTACGAGTATCTTTATACCATGCCTCCCGACTATCAAGACCTTTGTACATTTGCTAGCACAGATTTTGTTCTTCTCCTGCCTCATAAGCACACAAAGTTGACCCCTAACACAGCCAGTCACGCTCTTCTTGGGTATAGCACAAACCACCATGGGTATCATTTTGTTATGATCTGATAGCTCGCCGACTTTACATCTCTTGTCAGGGCACCTTCTTTGAGGATGGTCCTTTCTTTGCCTCTTCCTCTCCGGATCTTTCTTTTTTATTTGATCCTCACCCTTTTCCTCCTACCATCATTCTAGGGTTCCCCCTTAATGAGCCTTCCCCTACTCCTCCCCTACCCACTAAGCCTTCATTACCTCCTCGGCCTCCCATTGTCCTTGTCTATAGTTGCCATCCTTATTATTATACAAATGTTTTTGTGCCTTCGACTGAAGATGTTGGCAACTCTGATGGATAAGCTTTGCTTCCCCATGCTCCTACTCTACCACTTGTCGATCCTCCACAACATTACCATAAGTAATAGCCTTCGTCTTGTTTTAGTTGACTCCTACTCTCCACAGTTCTCTACCTTCCTTGCAATCTTGCATACCTACCAACATAGATGGCAGTATCGGCCGAAACTGATACGTTTCGGCCCATATCGAAATCGTTTTGGACTTGCTCACTATAGCAGGTCCGAAACTAAAAAAAAATATTTTTAATGGTTTCGGATAGAAACCGTCCGATTTCGGTCCGAAACCGGACTTGCTCCCCCTAATTTTTTTCTTTTTGAATGTTTTGAACCGGTTTCGGCCGAAACCGAAATCGGTACATTTCGGTTTCGGTCCTAACCGAAATCGATACCGAAACCGGTACTGCCATCCTTACCTACCAAGAACCTTAGAACTATCGTCAAGCAATCAAGCTTCCAAAGTGGCAGCAAGTTATGGACGAGGAGCTTCGAGCTCTTTAGTAGACTCAAAGTTGAGATCTTATTCTACTTCATCCCGATGTTACTCTTATCAACTACAAGTGGATTTACAGGATTAAAACTAAGTCTAATTGCAATATTAAACATCACAAGGTTAGGCTTATAGCACAAGGTTTCACTCAAAAGTATGGCATTAAATATGAGGAGACTTTTACTCCAACGGCCAAAATGACCACTATTCGTACCCTCATCATTATAGTGGCTATTCGTGGTGGTCTCTTTATCATCTCGATGTGAAGAATGCCTTTTTTTATAGTGATCTTTCTGAGTAAGTCTAAATGCACCCTCCTCCTGATCTTTCGACACCACCACATTATGTTTGCCGCCTTCACAAGGCCCTCTATGGACTCAAACAAGCTCCTCGTGCTTGGTTTGATAAGTTATGTCATGTTGTTCTTGAAATTAGTTTTCAAGGGAGTGCAAAGAATTATGCTCTTTTTGTCCATGAATCTCCTCACGGTAGTGATATCTTTTTTATCTACATTGATGACATGATCATCACCGGACATCGCCTCTCTTAAGTAGCATCCCCATCACTAGTTTAAGACAAGGAAGGTGGAATCGGGGATCGGGACCGGATCGGCCGCCCCAAAACGATCCCGGCTGAGTCAGGCCAGCAGACTCGACTAGGGGTAGACATGTCCAAAAAAACTTAAAAAATTCAAAAAATCTGAAAAAATGGAAAAATGGTTACAACATAGTTCTATATCAAATTTAATGTGAAATAGTTGACATATGCTCACCATTTCATGAAATAGGAGACATACTCAAGGAAGACAATTAAAACATTAGAGGACCATAACTTAATCAAAACATAAAAGATCCCCCTAACCCTAATTCTAAAGAGAGAGAAAATACTTCTAGAGAGGGAAAGATAGTGTAAGAGAGAGGGGGACCATAGTGAGGTGATAAACAATGTTAGGGGATCACAAATTAATCAAAACAGAAAAAAATCACCCCCTAAGCCTACTTATAAGGAAAGAGAAAGTTCTAGAGAGAAAGAGAGTGCTAGAGAGAGGAGGGAGCATGGTGGGGTGATAAACAATGTTAGGGAGCCACAAATTAAGCAATATAGAAAAGAAACACCCCCTAAGCCTAATTCTGAGGAGAGAGTCCTAGAGAGAGAAAGACAGTGCTAAAGAGAGGGGGGACCATGGTGGGATGATAAACAATGTTAGGGGACCATAAATTAATCAAAATAGAAAAAAATCCTTAAGTCTAATTTTGAGGAGAGAGAAATACTTTAAGAGAGAGAAAGAGACTTATCTTTGAAGATCTCTTAGATCTCTTAGAGAAAATGATCCTAGATGAGCTTAGAAGCAATCTTCTAACAATAACCACCCTTGATCAATGATCATCCTTCAACAATGAGCCTAGATTGAGAGGAGAGAGAGAGAGAGGTGAAGGAGACTTGGAGAGCAAGGAGACTAGGAAAGTGAATGAGGAGAAGAAAGTGAAGGAGTGTGTGCGAGAGAGTGAAATCCCGGTCAAAAAGTCCCAAGGACCAAAGACATTTGGTTGGCCTTCCCCCCAAAGCCTTTTATTTGAAATTCAAATGGGGGACCATGGGCGGGATCGCCCGGATTAGGTTGGGATCGGGCAGTTTGACCCAATCCCGAACTGATCCCGCCGATCCCAGTGAAGGATCGGGACAAGGAGGCTCGTGATCGGGTCAGTTCACTGAAAAACCGATCGGAACGAACGATCCGACCCGTCCGATCCGATTCGACAAACCTTGGTTTAAAATGATAGACCTTAGACCTTTGTGCTATTTCCTTAGTCTTGAGATTGCCTATTCCTCTCATAGTCACTTGCTATCTCAACAAAAGTATATTGATGACATCCTTCATTGTGCTGCTCCCTCTGACCTTTGCATAGTTGACACTCATATGGAGCTTCGTCTCAAACTTCATCCATCTGATAGTGTTTCTTTGGAGAATCTTACATGCTATGGTTTGTTTGTTAGAGCTCATGTATTTGACTATTTCATGTTTTGACATTGCTCATATTATGCATATCTTAAGTAAGTTTGTCAATGCTCCCACTTCAATCCATTGTGTTGCACTCTTATGTGCGCTTTGATATTTGCGTGGCACACAATGTTTTAAAACCTGACCCGGAGCTTGACCCGGTTAAGTTAGTGGGTCACGGGTCAATGGTTTAACCGTTCGGGTTGACCCGTGACCCGTAAGACTAGAACCATTTATAATAATATTATAAATTGTCATAAAATTTTAAGATACCTTGAGTTAGAAATATGAAACAAACACTTAAACATATATTGTAAAAATTAAAACAAGTGCATTAAACAACCACTGAAATAGTCTAAAAAAGAATAAAATTTATATTAAATAAACATTACATATGACCATTTATCAACTACAATTAACATCTCATGATACACAAGTTTCATGGTGTGTGAAGTCAAATTTCTTGTTCATCTAAATTTTCATCTTCTTTCTTGTCTTCATCTCCCTCTTAGGATAAGATGCAAAATTCATAAATAAGCGGATAAGCAAATAACATTAAACAATATCTTGGATAAATAATTCAAATATAAACAAATACTTGGCATTTCTGTTTGCAATGAGCTGACTGCAATTTTCCTTCCAAATTGTTCATAGCATTTGTGAAAAACTTCATCTCCTATATTTTTTCATGTTAAATTAAAAAGTAAAAATTAAACAAATAAAAAATATGCCTAGGAGTCGGACCCGGTTGGGTCACTCCGGTTTTAGCGGGTCGGCCGGGTTGCACCGGATTGCACCGGGTTGACTGGGTTTAACCGGGTTTTGGGTCTAAAACGGTCTAGGCACTATTCTAACCCAGTTTTGGGACTGGGTTGTGGGTTAACCGGTCGGACCGGCCGATCCAGGCCGGGTTTTAAAACAGTGGTGGCACCATTCAACGCACCTGTTTATATCGTCCACAACCACTTTGGAACTTCGTGCTTATATCGATGCTAATTGGAATGGAGATCCTACTGATCATCATTCCACCACAAACTTCTACATCTTCCTCGACTCCTCTCTTATTTCCTAGCAAAGCAAGAAGTAGGTTGTCGTCTCTTGCTTCAACACTGAAGCCGTGTACAATGCTAAGGCTAACACACCTATTGAGATCGTTTGGGTCCGCCATCTTCTCCAAGATCTTGGCACCACTTCTCCAGCTCCTACTCCACTCTACTGTGGCAACCAGAGTGCTCTTCCGATCGCAGAAATTCTAGTCTTCCATGAGCAGGCAATACCTCTCTGGCGCTTCATCACTTCCTCGTATTTCTTCTGCCAATCAACTTGTTGACCTATTCACCAAGTCTCAAATGACTCCATGCTTCAGAGAGCTTGTTGGCAAACTCTCGATGTATGATCCCTCATGAGTTTAAGGGGAGGATGTTAAGAGAGATCGTATCTCTCTCTGTGTATCCTTATGTATCTTTGCACAGACTTCCCTTCTTTTATTTTGAGTCCAACTAGGAGTAGAAAAGGCTTGCTGGCCTTATCCTATTTAGGGCTCCTTTACTTGTATATACTAAGTGCAGTACCATAATGGAGAGATGTGCCCTCTAGTTTCTCTACAATCCTCCTGTCTTAAGAGGAAGAAAAGCCTTCCTTTTTTGGGAACGAGGGAAAATCCTCACCCATCCAGGAGATGGGCTCTCTCCCTACCCTCAAGGACCACTACCTGCAAGCCTATGACAAAGGGTTGTCAAAAATGCCATGCATTCAAAGAGAATGAAAACAAAATGCACTTTGCCATTCGACAATGACAAGTTGATTGATTGTCAACCACGTATGGATAAATCTATGTTCAAGTGTCAATGAAACCTTTGTCTACATCACCATTAGTCATATAATAGTACATCAGAGCTAACCTGGCAGACAGAGGTGAAAAGAATCCTGGCGTCCTTTCATTTGAAGCAATGAAGAGAGTCCTTCCAGGTGGGATCCATTTTGCAATCCTTTGTTGAATAAACTCTGGGCGAGTGTCTCTATCAAGGTGAGGATGCAAGGTTCGTGCAACACCAAATCTGTCCTTTCTGGTCTTTATTTTATCTCCTCGTCGGACATGAATAGCATCATAATCACCAAGGAGGCTCTTTATCTGTAGTGCAAGAGATGGTCAGATGGTGCTATCAAGTTGGACAACAGAGAAAATAACCACAGTGTCGGCAAGCTTCAAAAGAACCAAAATCAAAAGTTGTACTTATGGTTGCCATGAGAAAGATTAAAATGTTAAAGGCATAATCTCAAATCTGAATGTTGGGTTTGATGATCTCTCACAACATCACATTGTTATTTGCACCTGATGAATGACACTATAGTTTCCTGACTTATTGATACAAGTATGATATTTATCAGTCATATGGATGAATTAGTTGCTGGACTCTTCTAGCATCCAATTTGCTGAACTCTGATACGTGTGAATCAGCTAATTGTCTGACTAGGATTCTCCAGAAACTAAGACACATGCTGTAGCCCAAAATATCAAACAAAGTGAGCCTGTAGCAATGAATGGAGTCTTTGCCCCATAAATCCATCAAATTTCATATTTTTGTTAGGAGCTAAATATGCAATGTAGCAAACTCTTGGGATCAAGAGCACGACAAAGGGATTCTTGGATGGAATTGGCATATTGTGAATTGGGGGCTTGGTAGGAGGTAATATTCAGCCACTAAAAGTCAAGTCTATCACAATTCAGAAAGAAATCTTGACGCCATCTGAAACCCACATACTCCATATCAAACTTGCACCCAGAGCAACATTTCACTGAATTTGCCAAACATACTATGACATGAATCCATGTATGTTCAGCACCAATCTCCATCTAAACCTGAGCCGAGACAGAAATTAACAGATGGGATATTACTTCACATATATACAATTTATTTACATAAAAATTAAGAAAACTGCAGAGATGTGAATGTCATCTACTCAGAATGGAGACAATGCTTGAGGAGATGAGGATGTTCACATAGATGTTGACAAACTAGAGCTGGAATGATGAACATGTACACTGAGATCAGCCTGCAAAGCAGGAGGTTTAGTTCCCTGAGATGATTCCATATAGCTTTTGTGACATTAAAGTAGAACTTAGATGAACTTCTTTACCAAATATGACACATGTTATAAAAGCTTTGGGGGAAGGGAAAGAAAGACAAATTCTATGTCCAAGAAAAACTTTGTGAGGAGATAAGTGCCATGAAAGAGAGATTGTGTCCCTAATGGTCTGATCTGAAGCCAATTCAGGCTTAAATTGGAAAATCGTGCGGTTCAAGGTTCATCTGATCTTGAATTGGCTTATTGGGAAAGAAAATAGAATAATTTAGAGATCAGGAGAAAATTGGAAAATGTGAATAAAGAGGGGGGGAACGAAAGGAATAAAAACATGTAGAAAGAGTACAACAGTCCAGCTCCGGATCAAATCTCACAAGGACAGAATATAAACAGAAAAGGAAGAAAAGATGGGTATAGAAGAAAAGGATTGAAAAACAAAGAGGGAAAGAAAGGTTGTGTGCCACAGATGCATATGATGCAGGACAACATTGTCATCTGAACATTGCTATTGCAGGTCAATGGTATAAGCACCAGAAGAAGCTGAAGCAGTAGAAGCATTCACCAGGAGGAGCAGTCAACGTAGCATGAGAAACAGCAGCACTGGAAGCTGGTGTTTTCCTTGTTCCTTTCCTCTTTCTTCTTCCTGCCTGGCTGACAGTGACTGGAAACTAATTCTTGTTGACCAGATGGCCAGCAGCTTCCTCCTTCACCCTTCCATCTCTGACCATTTTTGTCTCTGGCTCTCGGCCGGATGTAAATCAAGAATTTATAAAACCTCAATTTCAAACACTACACAAACTGGTCCAACACACCCTTCTGGTCCAACACACCTTAAATTGGACTGATCTCACTGAATCACGAAAATCAGCCAATGTAGGTACTATAAAATTGGCTCATTAAATCTTAGGTTCCTGACAATGGGTCAATTTTCAGCATTTGACGCAAGCCTGTTAGCAGGGATATCCACTGAAGGACCTCCTTTGCTGATCAGAAATTTATTCACCAACAATGACATATGGATCAAAATTTTCGACCCTAATGAATTGGCCCTAGAAACTAAGGTGTCAATCTGAAACTATCCATCAATCCTATCTAGTAATCCATTTGGACAGTTCTTTCTCCAAACCTACCAAGCTCCATCCCACAGTTCATCATATAGTGTAAAGAAAATAATGTAACGAAGATATCAGTCACACACGAATTTGATGGAACAGAGTATTACATATCATAGGGTATAGCTTGCAGATTACCTTGACCATTCAAGGACACTGACTAGCAAGAAGTGAAGGCTTCACAGCAACAATCATCATTAATCGAAGTTGAACGGATAAGTGAAACAAATTCATGCAAACATCAAACGGGAAAAAGAACTCAACCTTTGCCTGTAAAGTTTGTTAAAGCACATACCATATCTGCGGCATCTCTTAGATTTTTTGCTGCCATCTTGGGCAGGAATGAATATGGAAGCATTATTGAACTGCGATTGTTCCGATCCTTGCACTCCATAAACCTGGACGATTATCAGTATCAAGACTAGCTCTTGAAGTTTGAAGTCACCTAGCAAAATTAAGTATTACTCATGCATATTGCCATCACAGTAAAACATTTTCTTCAAAAGAAAACACATTCTAGAGCAAAATAGCCAATTTCAAAGCGCACAAATATGAAGTTGAGGAAACAAAAGCTCACCATGAAAGAGGGCTTGCCGTGCGATTTATTAGCAGAACATCTGAAGAAGGACCATTCTCTTTGAGGTCATTCCGGCTGATTCCTTGAGCATTCACCAAACCTCGCTTTCCTAACTTCATACTGGTTGAAACCACTTGATACCACATCTTTGAATTGTCCAAAATTACAGGTACAGTCTTTGACATGAGCTCCAAATCATACAAAGAGTTCATTGCACAAGAATTTGCCGCCCATCTAAAAAGAAGAGAAAGGAAAACATAACAAACTTATCACCGAAGCATAACATAGTTTTCAAGAAAGAAAAAAATTAATGATAATTTTTTCAGAAAGATTTCAAGTACCAACTGAAAATGTACGAGTATCAATAATATGGAGTGATGAGCAACTATTCTTTTTTTTTTTTGAAAAGTGGATGGTATCACAAGTATATTATAAGGAAAGGGAATGAGCAAGTATAAGCTTTGA
This sequence comes from Amorphophallus konjac, assembly GCA_022559845.1. Classification (NCBI taxonomy): domain Eukaryota; kingdom Viridiplantae; phylum Streptophyta; class Magnoliopsida; order Alismatales; family Araceae; genus Amorphophallus; species Amorphophallus konjac. Next base: position 9,369,742 of record CM040120.1, read on the forward strand.
GCTCTCAAAAATCCCCTTTACAAAAAGGACCTCTCCACCAGCTTGGTGTTCCCATTTAACTCCCCAACAACAAAATAAGTGAGGAGTTATAATTCTCCACTTTACAAAGCTCTCTCGCCCAAGTGGCCACTGTTTCACAAACAAAAGACACTAACCTATCCTCAGGCCTCACTTCCCTCTTGAATATCCTATTGTTCCTTTCATTCCACAAGGCCCAAACTGTGGCATGGAGGATCAGCCATCATATGAAAGAGTCACCCTTCATATTCCAAACCCTATGCCACCTGGTGAAGAGCTATTGCACCCTCACAAACTGGCAAACCGGCTGTTGTAGCCTCTGTTGTAACCTCGTCCATACATTGCTCGCATAGGCACATCCTGCGAATAGATGGTCCGGGTCCTCCTCCTCCTCCCCACACAAGCAGCACAAGGAGAAAATGAGATGAAGAAAGGGAGCCACCCTATCACAGGTGGGAAGTCACCCATGAGAAATCCTCCAAAATAACACCTTCACCTTCAGAGAGCTTTTGGGAGCCCAAACCTGAGAAACATAAGAGTGCCGCACACCCCCCTCCGAAATGAGAGAGTGGATAGACCTGTCTGAGAAGGCCCCCTCTGTGGCCCATCTCCACGCCCAAGTTATGCCTTGTCACACGCCGACCGAAAGTCAAGAAGGAAAGACAATAGCAGCTGAAGCTGGTCCATCTCTTGAGTCTGAAGATTTCTTCTGAAAGTGGGAGCCCAAATACCCCCACCGAGTTCGGCATCCAAGGAGTAAGCCACTGACCCTCTAGGCGCCCCTGTAATAGCGAACAGGGACGGGAAAGCCTTTGCTAACATGAAATCACCACACTACCTGTCCTACCAAAAGAGACTCCTCCGCCCATCGCCTAGTCTGACTCGAACACTGGCTCGGATAAAAACAACACCCCGAAGGATACCTCTCCAAATCGGGGAGACCTTGTATAGCATGGACGGAAACAAATCCCACACTCTGGGAGTGGAGTAGTATCTCTGTCTGATAAGCTGCAACCATAGTCCTTCATCCTCAGTCTCAAGCCTCCACAACCACTTACAAAGAAGCGCCAAGTTGAAATCTTTGATGTTCTTGATACCCACTCTCCCGCCTTCCTTTCTCTTACAAACTCTCCCCCAAGAAATATCATGACATCCTCTCTCTCTATTTCCACTGCCATGTCAAAAGAATCTAACCTGATATATTCCAGTTTCTTCGCCACAGTCTTGGGGATCCTAAAGAAGGAGAGGAAATATGTCGGCAAGCTATCCAACACTGATCTGCACAACACTAGGCGACCTCCATAAGAGAGGAGTCTCGCCTTCCAACCTGCTAACATGGATTCATATTTCTACACCACTTGTCAATCCCTATAATGAAGAGCACCTGGGGACAGAGGCAGGCCCAGGTAAGAGAGGAAATTCCCCAACCTGACACCCAAATAAATCTGCAGCCCGCCTGAGAGTAGCAACCTCCATGTTGACCCCGACAATATGACTTTTAGAGTAGTTAACCTTCAGGCCACTGATGTCCTGAACCATTTGAAGCATCAACCTGGCGTCAAACATTAGTTGCTCCTCATCAAGAAGGAAGAGGATAGTGCCGTTTGCATACTGGAGGTGAGTGATACAACTACCCTCCCACGCTGGATGGAAGCCTCGTATAACCCTTGTAGCCTCAGCCCTCATCCACAATCTACTCAGAATGTGAGCTACCAACACAAACAATAATAGAGATAACGGGTCCCCCTGTCGAAGCCCTCTCTCACTCTGGAAGTAAGAGGATAACTGCCATTAATGAGGACGACAAAGGAAGCAGACGAGATGCACTCCCATATCCATCTAAGTCTGGTAGAATCCCATCTTCTCTAACATCTGAAAAAGACAACGCTAATTACCCATGTCATACGCCTTCTCAAAATCCAGCTTGAGGATCACTCCCCTCTTCTTTTACTGCTTCATGCCATACAAACACTCATGAGCGACTAGAAAAAATTCTTGTATGTGCCTTCCCCTAATGAAAGCTCCCTGGTAAACACTGACCAGTCCGCCAATGACCCTATTGAGCCTGGAAGCCAACACCTTGGAAATGATTTTATAAGTACTGTTGAGCAAGCTAATCAGTCTGAAGCCCACCAGATCTTGTGCGCCCATCTTCTTAGGAATCAGCACCAACATAGTTTTGTTAATACCTCGCAAGTGCACCCTGCCTTCCTAGAACTCTTGAACAGCACCAACAAGGTCTTGTTTGACAATGTCCCAACACTGCTGGAAGAACACCATGGGGAAGCCATCAGGTCTAGCGGCCTTGTGCCCGGCAGAAGAGAAGACTACCTGTCTGATCTCCTCTTCCAGAAAGGGACTCATTAGAGCCTCACTCTCAGAAGCAGAGAGGTGGGGAAGCAAGTCGTGGAAGAAGTTTGGCCTGCTCATCTACTCCTCCGAGAAAAGACTAGAGTAGAAATCAATGGCCAACCGTCCGATGTCCTCGTCCCTCTGGATAGACTGGCCCCCCACCTAAAAGGAAGCAAGATGTTTCATCCTCCTAGCCGACGCCATCTTGTGGAAATACTTTGTGTTCCTGTCACCTTCCATAAGTCATTTCTCCCTCGACCTCTGCTTCCAATAAATCTCTTCCCTAATGAGAATCTCAACGTACTAGGCACAAAAAGAGCCCCTTTCCTCCTAGCAGCATCATCAAGCAAACCCACCTCCTCCAACTGGTCTAGGAAGTCAAGCTGATGAAGAATGCTCTCCTTTTCCTACCTATTGGGCAGGCTCCTACCGACACCCCATCTTCTGAGCACAAGGGATAAATGCTTCAGTTTTCCAATCAAAGTGGCCACGAGTGTAGCATGAGGACTGTGCCTGTTCCACTCCCTCCTCACTAAGTCGAAGAAGTTTGCCTCTCTAAGCCAACACCTCTCAAATCTAAAAGTTTGGCTCCTCTCTTGACCTCTGATAGTCCTCAAGAGGATAGGCTTATAATTTGAGGTTGGCCTAGCCAAACTGGAACCCCACACAAAAGAAAAGCGGGCCTCCCAATCCGCCGACACCAAGAATCTATCCAATCTGGAGCACTAAGGAGTCGCCCTCAAGTTGCACCAGGTTAACTACGCGTTCACTAATCCAATGTCTATGAGGGCAACTTGCTGGATGAAGTCACAAAAGTCCTCCATCTCCCTAGCTTGGGTATGAGACCCGGTCCTCTCGGAGGCTGAAGTCACCGCATTGAAATCCCCACCCACACACCAAGGGTTGCCTGAAGAGAGATGGAACTCAATCAACTGTTACCAGAGCACGTATTTTCCTTCCCTATAATGAGGGCCGTAGACCCCAGAGAAGTCCCACAAAAAGTCATCCCTTAAACAACGAAAGTGAAGAGATATAACCCACCGACCTACCTACCTATGCTCCTCCACCTCGAAGGGATTCCACAACACCATAATCTCGCCAGCCCCGCCCGCCGCCAGAGAAGCCACCACTTGAGAAAGTCTCCCACTACCTATCTCTCTCATCAGCCCCTCCCCCTCACACTTAGTCTCATGTAAGCAGAGGATGTCTACCTAGTATCTCCTCACCATCTCCCTCACCACTCTCCTCTTCTCCCCTCCCGCTAGACCCCACACATTCCAAGACATAATCCTCATGGGGAAAGAAAAGTGCTCCCCACTCCTCCCTCTTGCTCTTCCCCCTCCACCCCTCTCTCTACTCTCACCAAGGATTTCTCCCTCTTGGCCTCCCTTGCCAGCACAGCAAGTCATCTCTTCTGGATCAGGAAAAGAGACTCCCGAATCCCCTTATCCACCCCCTCATAAGAGACACCCAACTTCCCGATCAACTGCATGAAGTGTTCCTCCATCAACCTCTTCACTTCGCCCATCAAAACTTTACCTTCCTCCTTGCTCGGGATGCCTTCCTCCTCCGACTCCCCAAAACCCAACAGGCCGACGATAGCATCCGACGCCTCCACCACAGGACCCTCCTGGGACATTTCTGAAGCCTCCCTGAGGACCAGGTCCATCGCCCCATCTACCTGTGGACCATCGCTAGCTGACAGCACTATCGCCGATGCCCCTGAAGAAGACGCAGGCAGTCGGCCAGTATCATAGGTGTCACTTGCAGCTTCTGCTACCTGTGAATCCACACTGCGCCCCGCCGGAGACCTGCGGTGACCCAAAGCCCCCGACCGCCAACCACGCAGAGAGGGCGTGCTACAAGAATCTCCATCCTCTCCCCTGAAAGCAGTGCCGAAATCGTGGGAGTAGAACGCCTTTGGAGGACGTCGTCTCCCCTGCACTCCTGGTCTGCCGAGGAAAGGACGGCGCACTCCTTGCCTCTCCCGCCATCGGCAGAGAAAATCCTCCCCTGTGCTCCCAAAGCAAGTTGGAGCAAAGGGTCAGTCCCCAGTGGGGGACGCCGATCAGCCAACGTCGGAGGGGAGCCAGCTGTGGATGGCCGGTTGGCCACCAGCACGGAGGGGCCCATCTGCGACCCTACAACAACCAATGGAATCGAGCAAGGGAGACAAGCCTTAGCGGTTCCCTGGGACCCGATACGCAATGGACTACCGGGTAAGTGACAGGTCCGATCTTTCAAACCGACAGCCGAACCGCTCCCAACCCGAACAACATCTGCCCAGTCAGAGGCATCAACGCAGGGCGGTTGATTCAAATTTGAATCGACCGCCAAACCAGCTCCAGGCCGGTCGCCTCCCACCTCTCGCTTGCTTCCCTGCAACCCTAAATCCGCCACCGGCGCCACCTTCTCCTCTTCTAAAAGCCACACCCTAATGACCACTTGAACCCCTTCGATGCCGATAGAGACGACTGTCGTGATCTCCGCCGGGCTGGCCACCTGAACAACGACAACCACGGCCGATCGAGAGCTCATGGGGAAGAAGCTCAGGGATCAGGCCACCACCACCCCGAAACCCCTGGCCAAGAAGGAGAGGCCCCCATGATCACAAAGATGTACTGGGACGCCATCGAAGACCACCCTACATCTTCTAATCGGCGGGTTGGGGAAAGTCCCTCTCGTCGGCGACCATCACTGCAAACGGGTCAGAGCTCCACCCACCGCCGGACAGCCCAGCTCCGCCAGCCCACATCTCCCACCGCTAGGAAGGAGGAGGAAGTAATTCTAACGATCTCCCACCCACTACCATACAAGGTTTGTCGGCCCCGCCGTACCAATCTTCCACTGGTACGGTATGGTACGGCACGATATTGTACCACATTGTACCGCTGGGTGCCAATAAGAATAAGCTACTTCATAAATATTATTATAGTAAAATTATAACAAAATTTCATGTGTGGCTCAGTTAGTTAAAGGGTGTCTTACTTAAACGGGAGGTCAACGGTTCGAATCTCACAAGTTTCATTAACTTTTGGCATCAATTTAGAAGAAGGAAAAAAACAAAAAAAGGTTGTTTGTGGGTTTCGAACCCGAAACCGCACCGAAAAAATGAAGACATTCAACCAACTTACCTATTAAGACATACTTGATATAAAATAAAATATCAAATATTTAAAAGATATATGTAGCGTACTGGTTATGTACCACGCACCTGTCGTGCCGGTCTCCAACTGGTAGGGTCCGATAAGTGCGGTACACAACGTACCGGGCTGGTACGTCAAACCTTGCTACTAGAAGCCTCCACCAGCCTCCTCCGGACCTCCTCGGCCTCTGCGCGTCCTTCCAGCATGGCGACGTTGAGACACCTCCACAGCCAGGCGTTTCTAACCTGCAACTCCTCCGCCGCGAGTTGACTAGCATCCAACCACCTTCTACTAGCCACTCAAAACGCCGGTGAACGAGGCCTAAGAGCATCACGATAGGATCGTTGGCCCCTTCTACCTCCTGTCTCCCTAGCAGGCCGCCCCCCCTAGCAAGGGATAGAACCGCTGGATGTGGCCACGACAACCACAGTTGTAACAGGTGGGGGGGGGGGGGGACGCCGGCCATCCGCCCCCCTGCGAAATGCACACCCCCCCAGAGACCCAAACATTGACCCAAAGTTTCTCTCTCTAGAAAAGCTAGAGAGAGAATCGATAGATTATCCGGCCAATGTATAACCCCTTGAGAAAGTCTCCCACCACCTCTCTCTCTCCGTGCAACTATTCTTCTTAAACGCTATTTTAGATTAGGCATATAAATTTACTTCCAAGTTGCATGAAAGTCAGATCCAATTAGGTCAAATGGCCGCTTTTCAGCATGTCAAAGAAGACTAGAATTACATGGACCAGAGGAATCAGACCAACATTAAGCTAGATGGTCTCTATTTCAAGGGCTGAATGCCATCACAAGGCATTGACATTACTTAAACTACTTTCATAACCATCAAGGGGACCTGCAATGGAGAAAGAGAAGGAAAAGAACAAGTAGAGAAAAAGAAAAGCTCCAGCCTGCCAAAGTTGCATGAGAAACAAAAGTAGAGGAAGAAGGAGAATCCATCCATTAGTGGACTTAAAGTGTGGCCCTTATTTTGGTCTAGGGTATGTGGGTTGAGTTTTCAGGGACTGAAAGAACTGAATGAAGTAACATGCCACCAACAACTTAGGAGACAAAGTTTATATTCACGATTCTTATATAAAACGATCAAAATCATTTTGACTATGGCTATGAGTAAATGTCTTGTTTAGGTCGCATTTTTTTTTGAAAGTGGGTAATACCACAATTGTATAAAATCAAAAAGAGTTAGGGATGTACAAATATAGTCATAAAGTTCCCAAAGAATCCCTATACAAAAAGTCACACTGAGACGGTGTGAACGACACTAGCCCCCAACAAAACAAAAAGAGATAAGTTGAGAGAAATCACCTTACAAAGCAACTCTCCCCATTCCCTCACTCTATCACAAATAACTGAAACAAGATACTCCTCAGCTCTAGTCTCTCTTCTAAAAATCCTACTATTCCGCTCACCCCACAAGGACCAAAAAGTGGCATGGAGAACCAACCACCATACGATCGCATCTCCTCTATGAGGCCAAGATCTACCCTAAGATCCGATGAGGTGGTACCTCTTCGTTTCATGAGCAATATAGCAGTCAGACCTCGAAGCCAATGCGTCCCACACTTCCCGCGAGTACGAGCAACCCACGAACAGGTGGCCTAAGGTCTCCTCATCCTACCCACACAAGGAGTCAGTCGACTGGATGCCAAGGACGAAGCGAGTCATCCGGTCACGAGTGGGGAGCCTTCCATGGGAAATCCTCCAAGTGAGGATCTTCACATTCAGCGAGCTCCTCAGCCTCCAAATCTGCGGGGCGAGAATGTGATGGGTCCCACCATCTAAGATAAAGGAGTAGGCAGAACGGACCAAGAAAGCTCCCTCCCTACTCCACCTCCAAATCTACGCATCCTCCCGGAGTGGGTGCGGGGCAAAATGAAGGAGGCGAATAAGGAGGTCCTAGAACTCCACCATCTTTGTCGGCCTGAGATCCCTCCTGAAAGTCCGTGCCCAGGTGCCCCCTGAAAAGCGGAGGTCAAATGCCAAAGGGTCAACAGCGACAACAAAGAGGTTAGAGAAGGCTGCCTCCAAAGAAAGCTCACCGCACCATCTGTCTTTCCAGAAAAAGCACTTGTTGCCTATCCCCACTCCCCAGACGGACATGAACGCCAATAGATATGATAACCTTGCAAGTCAAAATGCCACGCCAGATAGGGGAGATTTGGGACATGAGTGGAGAATCTAAATCCCAAACCCTCCTCCTACTGTACTACCTCTGCCTGATAAGGTTCGCCCAAAGCCCATCATCTCCTAATCCCAATCTCTAAAGCCACTTGCACAGAAGGCCAAATTAAAATCTCCCACATCCTTGATCCCTAATACCCCTTGTTCCTTACTAATAGCCACTCTCCTCTACCTTATGTCATGTCATCCCCTGCATCTCCCTCCACTCCCATACCAGAATCTCCCCTGAATAGACTCAATCCTCCACAGCACTGTCTTCGGGATCCAGAACACAGAAAGAAAGTAGATAGGTAAATTGTCCAGGACTGATCTGCATAAGACTGATCAGCCCCATATGATAGCAATCTAGCCTTCCATCCAGCCAATCTAACCTCATACCTTTATATAATAAGGAGCGAATCAGCACACCGCAGAGCACCTAAGGACAAAGGTAGGCCCAGGTAGGAAATAGGGAATGCATCAATCTGGCAGGAAAGACATATCATCCATATCATCCATATATGCGCCACCTGCAAGAGAGACATATCATCCATATCAACCCCAACAAGCAAACTCTTGTTGAAGTTAACCTTCAAGCCAGTGATCTCCTCTAGAAACTCTAGAAGAAGTCTAGCCACAAAAAGGTGTTGGTCACTCTCTGTCAGGAACAAAATAGTATCGTCCGCATACTGTAAGTGGGTCACTGCTACTAGTAATCAAATCAGCAACCTCTACTCTCTGTCACACCCTATTAAGGACATGAGCAACAAGAACAAAAAGAATGGGAGATATGGGGTCTCCCTACCTGAGCCCTCTACCATTATGGAAGTATGAAGATGGCTTCCCGTTAACTAGTGCAGAAAAAGAAGCAGATGAGATACAATCTCGGATCCAGCCAATCCACTTATCCTCAAAGCTCATCTTCTTCAACACATCAAACAGACAAAGCCAATTGAGTCTGTCGTAAGCCTTCTCAAATCTAGCTTTAAGACCACTCCTCCTCTGATTCTTCATGGCATGCAAACACTCACGTGCCACCAAAAAATTATCCTGTAATGTCTTCCCCTAATAAAGGCTCCCTGACAGCAACTGTAACGACCCGAGATCCGAGTACAGGAAAGGAACCGGCGCGACTCGAACCTTAGCCCGCCACCCACGAGCCCGAAGACTCGGAAGGGTTAAAGGATAGTGTGAGGGTACAAGAGAAGCTAAAATAACTGTAGGAATTAAGATAAATAATCACTAAATAGCTGCAAGGTTCAAAGTATCTCATGTCCAATATAAGAACAATCAACAGAAAGAAAAGTACAAGTATACGGGACATAACCCGGCTCTGACAACTGGCGACTAACCCTGACTACTGGAACCACGCTGAAACTCCGACGCGCCCCTCGACGATCCCGCCTCACCTGAAAACACAGAGGTGAGCCTCATTTCATAGGCTCAGTAGGGATCCCGCGGACCCCCACCTCGCACGAGAGAAACAAGACAACAAGTACGGTAGAAGCAACAAGCAATAATAAATAAACGGAAAAGCTCTCTACAACTAACCGTACCAAACCAACCGACCTCGAACTGGCGGGAAAGCAAGTCCGTACCTGCCAGGAGACAGGAGCACCACCCACTAGAAGCAAAGTCGGATGCGTCCCCTGATATCTTACACCGCGCCTCAGTGTCTCCTTACGACGTCCCAGGCGGAGACTGAGACACACAACAAGTATCACGAACAAGGACTAGTTGGGGTCGCGCTCGTCAGCGCGGGTCCGACGCCCCCAACCACGTGTGCACACACAGACCATGTGCCCTAGGTCAGATCCTCTAGTTGGTTCTTCCCTAAAGCCCGGACTCAGGCTGCGCGAAGGGGCCCTACGGTAACTAGCCTAACAACCGTCTCTCTCGGGTAAGCCGCTCCATCACCCCCGGGTGGGTCAGCACACGCGTGCTGTAAGAAGGCTACGACTAGTTGACATGTCACTGGAGGTAAGACTCTGACTCACGGAAACCACTGCTCGAAGGAAACGGAGGGCCGGTCAACCCAGGACTACCCTCAGCTTGGCGGCCCTCCCTGGACCGCAAAACAGGCCTAGCGGTCTCCCTGAGACCGCCAGGCTCGGCCAAACGGTCAAGCCATGACCGCAAGGAGGCGAGCCACAGGGGGACAAGCGGTCTATCGCCAGGCCACTACCCCAACCAAACGGTCCTTAGCGGACCGTGAGGCACAAAGAAACGGTCATGCCCTGACCGCAACCCTGCACGTGACTCCCAACGGTCGAAAACACGCACCCCGAGGGTGCTCTGACCAAACGAGGCAAACGGTCGGCAACCGACCGTCACCCCTAGGGTAGCGGTCTATCGCGAGACCGCAAACCCGTGCCTGACAGTCCCAGGCGGACCGCTAAGCCCAACCAACAATCAAAAATGCCTGGAGGCCCCCTGAGGGCCGCCAAAGGGGCCTAACGGTCCCTGGTAGGACCGCAACCCCAACCCGAGCACGGAAACGACGGGAACAGCCAAAAAAACCGATCCACGCCCCGATCATCCCCCGATGATGGGGAAACAAAGGGGAATCCATCCCCAACCCTCCTAGCATGATTCTACACTCATAGATCGGTCAAAAACCCCGAGAAACAAGAGATCCGGCGCTCAAACCCCAAACATGCATTTTCACCCTCCCGGCTCAAATACGCCCCTCACGGCCTCTCCTCGGGCTACAAATCACGGGGAATGCGGGAAAGAGGGTAAGGATCCGTCCCCCTACCTCAAGGAAGCTCGAAATCCGCAGGATCGTCGCCGATCTCGAAATCACGTTCAAAACCCCGATCTCCACGCCCTCTCGCGAGAGAGACACCGCCACGACCACCTCGCCGCCGCCGTCACCACCGCGTCGCCGCCTTAGTTCGCAGACCGTCACCGGAGGAGGAAAGGGCGCCGCGAGCTTGGACGGGGAGAGGACTTGCAACGGTCGGCCAGCTCACGGGGGAGAAAAAGAAGAAGAAAGAAGAAAAGAAAATGGTTATTTATAGAAAATCCGAAAAATATGAAAAATTGGAAAAATTGGAAAAAACCATTTCCTCGATCCTCGGAATACGCTCGACGCACTGGTACCATCCCGGAGTAGGAGAACGCAACGATTTACCCTACACAGGATTCCGAAGGCTCGTCAGGGAAAAACACGCGTAAACCACAAAACGCACTCCGGGACCTCCGAAAGTGATCCAAAACTCACAGATCCAGATCCGAAAAATGTCCGAAAAACCCGGGACATTACAGCAACTGACCAACCTGTCCATGACTATATCCAGTCTCCCTGCTAACAACTTGGTGATGATCTTATATGTACCATTCAGCAAACTGATGCGCCTGAAGTCTTTGAATTCCTGTGCTCCTAGCTTCTTGGGAATGAGAATAAGGAGAATTTTATTAATACCCCCCAAGTGTGCCCTTCCCTCCTGAAACTCCCTGACTGCTGCCACCAAGTTGAAGCTGATAATATCCCAACAGTGCTGGAAGAAGGTCAAAGGGAAGCCATCCGGTCCTGGTGCTCTGTCCCTTGTGAGAGAAAAAACTACCTAACGAACCTCCTCCACTGAAAAGCTCGGATTAATATCCTCCCTCTCCTCAGAAGACAGGCGGGGAAGAGGATCATCTGTTATCATGGGTCTGAACCGATCCTCCTCGGAAAACAACCTGGAGTAGTAGTCCCTGGCTAAATCCCTGACGTGCTCATCTGAAGAGATAGAGAGCTCCCCCACCCTAATACAAGTAATGATATTAACTCTCCTCCTCCCAAAAGCAATACGCTGGAAGTAAGAAGTGTTCTTGTCCCCCTCTCCAATCTATCTATCCCTAGATCTCTGTCTCCAGTATATTTCCCCCCTAGAGAGGATCTCTTCAAATTAACACCTCAAAGAGTTCTGAAGAGTCATATCCTTGGCATCTAGCAATCCTGCCTCCTCTAGACCCCCGATCTGCCGTAGAATCCTATCCTTGGTTGTCCTGCCCAAGAGGATTTTGTACGCCCCCCAAGTCTGGAGAACCTGTACAATGTGCTTCAACCTCAACACCAAAGTGGCCATAGTAGAGTGCCCAACCACCTAAGAAAACCACTGATGCGGAACAAGATCTCCGAATGGGCCGATTGCACTTAACCAAATTGCTGGGACTGCTATTGGGCCAGATTGGGGTTCAATTGGTGCTGTCGGGCCCACATTGTACCTTGGAAGCTTGGACCCCCTGTTGCTGCGACCTGGCAGGGGTGGGAGAGGAAAAGAACGAGAACGAGAACGAGAAGAAGAGAAAAGGAGGGAGAACAGGGCTACCAGCAGGAGGAGGATGGCCGATGGCGGTGGCGACAGGTGGAGGGGAAGAAGCCAGCGGTGATGGGGAGTGCCGGCGGACGAGTAGGGGCACGACGACCAGCGAAGGCGACACCGTCGAGCTGTGAGCGGAGGGTTGGGAAAGGGTGGTCCGACGGCGAGTAGGTGGCTGGCTCACATAGGCGACGGGGATGGCGGAGGACGGCAACACTCGTAGCGGAGGACGAATGGCAAGGGAGGGTGGCGCGCGGCGGTGGCGAGGGGAAGCTCAAGCAGAGCCCGCGACAGTCAACGTGGAGGAAGGGCGGTTGGAAGACAGGTGCATGTCGACCTGGTCGAATGGGTGAGCGGCAATGATTGGGGCAGTTCCGGTGGCAACTACAATCGTGGGCAGTGGGACGACGTTACAGGTGTTGCCGTTAACTTGCGAGATGGGGAAGAAGGCGTTGACGGGGGAGGGGAAGAAGAAATGTGCAATAGAAGAAGGGAGGAAGAAGACGGAGAAGCGCGAGTTAGAGAGATGAGGGGCTTCACATCTCGAGGTTTCACATCTCGCCTAGGGCTTCGAGCCCTATTCCCTTCACGAGAGGAAGAAGAAGACAGCTGCCATCTCAAAATTCTCAATTCTTCATCGACCTAAAATTTGATATTTCATCTTTATTTACAGAGGATGAAACCCTAATGGTCCTCCTCACAGACCAAATGACCAAAATATCACTAGGACCAAAAAAAATAGTGTAAAATCGCACTAAAAATTACAATAAAAAATAAAAAAACCGAATATTAGCTCAAAATGCACTCAATAAACTATAAAAAACTAGAAATTTAATCCTACTCACTTATGACCACTAGAATAGAGTCAAATAAAATAAAAATACATAATAAAAATAAAAATGATGCCAATACAACTCTAATCGTCTGATGTCTCGAGTCTCGTTTCGCATTATTCTCCCCCGGTTTGAAAAAACTCGTCCTCAAGTTTTGAAGTGCCGAAGTATCCAATCAACAACCAGGGAAGCGACAAATCTATGCACCGCGAATAACTCCATAAAGATAGCCAAACTAACAAGCCGGAGCGAACGCGTAAAATGTGCCTCAAAATCACACCATATCATATCTGAGATACGCTCCCGAAGTAACATGACATCTGGTGGAGCAACTGACGAAGCAACCTCAAAGACAATGGAATCAATCAAGTCGAACCAAAACATAATAAATAAATCTTGATCCCAGATATCATCGGGAACGACTGTCAAAATGCTCTCAAAGGATGAGTCCTTCAAGTGCGGTGGTTGAAGAGTACAACTGGACCCATTAGAGTCTATGGTAGCATGTCGCTCTGCCATCCAATCTCATCCCAGACTGATATGGCAACCGCTTGAGGAAATAGTGCACCACGCTCCATCGAAATATTTAAAAGGTTTTAATGTGCTATTACCTCTGACGTGTCGGTGGAACTCCACAAAAGTCTCTTTCCCTTCAACAATAATCTCACCAGTTCTCAACAATGAATCAACAATGGACTTATAAATATAATTATAGGATCAATATCCTTCTAGAAATACTGTAGTAGGTTCATTGTTTGGCAAAAATATTTCAAAGTCAAAGACCATCGCATGGAAGATTTATCTCGGACCCCGATTTAATGGAACAAATCGGTTTCCTAGTCTCTAATACCAAATTGATGCGGGACAAGATCTCCGAATGGGCCAATTGCACTTAACCAAATTGATGGGTCTACTTTTGGGCCAGATTGGGCTTCAATTGGTGCTGTTGGGCCCACGTTGTACCTTGGGAGCTTGGGCCCCCTGTTGCTACGACCTGGCAGGGGTGGGAGAGGAAAAGAACAAGTGGGAGAAGAAGAGAAAAGGAGGGAGAACAGGGCTGCCAGGGGAAGGAGGATGGCCGATGGCGGTGGCGGCAGGTGGAGGGGAAGAGGAGAGCCAGCGGACGAGTAGAGATGCGGCGACCAGCGAAGGTGGCACCGTCGAGCTGTGCGTGGAGGGCTGGGAAAGGGCAGTTCGACGACGAGCAGGTGGTAGGCTCGCATAAGGGGATGGCGGAGGACGGCGGCGCTCGCAGCGAAAGAAGGATGGCAGGGGAGGGCGGCGCGTGGCGGTGGCAAGGGGAAGCTCAAGCAGAGCCCGCGGTAGTCAATGTGGAGGAAGGGCGGTTGGAAGACAGGTGCACGCCGACCTGGTCGGGTGCATGACCGGCGGTGATTGGGCCAATTCTGGTGGCGGCTACAACCGTGCGCGGTGGGAGTGTGGGACGACGTTGCAGGTGTTGTCGTTCACTCGCGAGGTGGGGAAGAAGGTGTTGACGGGGGAGGGGAAGAAGAAATATGCAATAAAAGAAGGAAGTAAGAAGACGGAGAAGAGAGAGAGAGAGAGATGAGGGGCTTCACATCTTGGGGTTTCACACCCCGTCTAGGGCTTCGTGCCCTATTCCCTTCACGGGAGGAAGAAGAAGACGGCTGCCATCTCAAAATTCTCAATTCTTCGTCAACCTAAAATTTGATATTACATCTTTATTTATAGAGGATGGAACCCTAATGGTCCTCCTCGCAGACCAAATGACTAAAATATCACTAGAACCAAAAAATAGTGCAAAATCGCATCAAAAATTACATAAAAATAAAAAACCCAATATTAGCTCAAAATGAGCTCAATAAACCATAAAAAATTAGAAATGTAATCCTACTCACTTATGATCACTAGACTAGACTCAAATATAATAAAAATAATGCCAATACAACTCCGATCGTCTGATGTCTCAAGTCTCGCTCCGCATTAACCACGCTCCCCTAACAGTGTCCATGAAGTCTACCTCCCTGAACCAAAATTTCTCAAGCCTGAAGAGGAACAGCATGTCCCGAGTTTGACTGGTCTTCAAGTGTATGGTTTGTGGTATGACACCACCCTAGTCAGCAGAAGCACCTGCACATGAGGATAATGATCCTCTCAAACCACGAATATCAAGAACCTGTCCAACCTCAAGCAAGAAACCTTTGCTCGCATGTTGGATCAAGTGAAGAGACCATGTGACATCCCAATGTCCAGCAGAACCGCCTCCTCAATGAAAGCAGAGAAGCCCTCCATTTCCCCTGCATAGCCAGTCTCCCCAGACCGCTCCCAAGGCGCAGCCACTGCATTTAAGTCTCCTCCCACACACCACAGCCTCCCTGAGGAGAGATGGAGGTTGATCAACTCCTCCTAGAGCAGCTACTTGTCCTTCCTTCCTTGAGGGTCATAAACACCAGTGAAGTCCCACGAAAAGCCATCCCTCACATTGGTAAAATGACCCACTCACATGCCTATCCACCATCACTTCATCCACCTCAAAAAGGTTCCAAAGAACCATAATGCCTCTAAACCTACTTAACTGTCGGGGCTACAACACCCATAGTAAGTCTCATCCCCCCAAGCTCTCTCACGAAAGACTCACCCTCCCCTTCACACCTAGTCTCCTGAATACAGAGAATGTCAATCTTACACCTCCTAACCAACTCCTTCACCGCCCTCTTCTTCGCTGACCACCTAAGCCCCTTAACATTCCATGAGACAATCCACATGAGGACAATTGTTACTCTCCTCCTCCCCCTCACCTCCCCCCTCCTCCTCTCTTCTCTGCAAGGCCATTTCTTCCTGCCAAATAGAGGCATACCGGGCTGCTGTTGATTTTGCTAAACGCCCCTTTGACATCCTTATCAGCCCCAACTTCAAAGGAAAACCCCACCTTCTCAACCAACTCCCTCACCTTATCATCTATTAACTTTTCCACCTCCCCCACCACCTCTCTCAACTCCTCCCTGTTCAGCCGACCCCTCCCCCCTTGTCACCTCACCCATAGTGAGCAGTGCCACCAGCCCTCCCGGCAAGGCCGGAGGCACAGCTTCTACCTCCTAGTGTTCATCTTCATGAAGGAGACCCGCAGAGCCCAACTTGACTATCTGCAAATCGTCCGCCGGTGACAGGGGGTGGACCTACATCGAGAAGCTGTCGGCTGTGAACACAGGGGGCGGCCGGACAACAAGGATCGCCCCACAAGAAGGGGCCTGCTGGTGCTGCGACATTCTCTGGCCATACATGAGGTCACCGTCGCCCCTTCCTGCCTCAGACAAGGCCGTCGATGCCTCCACGATCCTCCGTTTCCCCTTCCGGTCGACAATTGCAAGGGGCGCCTTCACCGTCGCGAACTTCCCCCTGCCCCTTGCCACGGGAGGATAGAGGAGGACAGAGGAGGATGGAGGACTGGACGGGATGTCGGAGCTGACCACCGGCGGTGAAGGAACCAGCTGTCGATTCTCCTGCCAGTGACCGGGACTAAGAAGGAGCCAACCCCTGCCGGAGAAGGCACCGCAGGGCTCCCTGTAACAAAGCAGACATTCGGGTTGGGATGATGACCGCAAACGGGTCTTCCAAACCCATTTACCCCAACTAAATCGAATTCGGGTAAGTTATTCGGTTCCCACACTGAGTCCCAGGCTGCCATAACCGAATCCACCCGCCCGCTAGAAACCGGCTCACCCCCATTTGAAAGCCCGCTAGAACCCGGTCCAGGCCCACTCGGCCTAGCCCGCTCAAGTGAGCAGTTTGAAATTTGAAACGCCACGCACTGTACTTCTTCCTCTAGACCGGGTGGTGGACGCCCTAACAGTGCCTGCCGCCGACACTCTTCCTTCATCACCTGCTCACCAACGGACACCCGAACAACCACATCCCGATGCCCAAGAGAGAAAGTGATCGTTGGAGGTGCTTGAACCGCCCCCGGAGTTACCACAATGGCCTCTACGGTCAGAGCCTTGCAATATGGGACAACTTGCACCGTACCGGCACCCAAATCTCCAAACAGCCTGGCTAGAAAACTAATGCTTGCATCATCACAGAGGCATAGCAACACCCTTGCGAATCTAACCCAGTAGGCATACCTCGCCGGAGTAGCGAAAGTACCCCTTTCAAAGAACCACCTCTGAATCCGGAGGAAAGAACCATCGGCAACCAACACTCCGGCATCAACCGCCTCCTGCACTCCAGCCGTAGTGGCAACTAGACTATTCCTAAGCACCTCCGAAACAGCCTAGGGACCATCAGCCCCCCCATCGACTGCCCAGCCACTCCTTAGTCTTGACTGCATCCAGGCTGCCTTGGAAGGGGGAGATCCAAACACACCTGGTAAGCCAATGAAGACAATCGGACATACTCTTCGGTGCGAGGCCTCCCAGATGCAGTGGCTCGCAGCACACCAGTGGGGGTGTAGCCACCGGCCTCTACCTAACCACCTCAGCGTAGGACCTGACCCCTCTCACCCCGCCTGTCTTCGGCCAAGAAGATCTGAGGGGAGACCTACAGAATCTTTGCAAGTGCCCCCATTTCCGGCAGCGAAAACACCTGGGTCCAGGGCCCAGAGCCCTGCCGGAACCTCCCCTACAACAAGGTCCACCACCCCCGAAGGGCGGACGGTGCGCCCCGAACCCCCTGTCCATGACTTTACGCATACATAAAAAGACTTTGCTAAAGTCCTTGCTTGTAAGCATCAAAAATATCTAAAATAAGAGCATGCTCTTAAAATGAGGTAGGAAATCTATAGGAATGCTTTTAAGCTATTAGTCCTTTTCAGAAACAAAAAAGACAAATTAGGATGGTTTTGAGGAGGGACCTCGGTACAATGGTAAGGTAACTCCATCCTGACCAGGAGGACACAGCTTTAAAATCAAAAATCGTCTCTGCAAAAAGTACGGAGAATGTTGCATAGATCAGACCTTCCCCGAAGCCTGCATTAGCTAGAGCCTCATAGCACTAAGCTACCTTGTTGAACATTTATGAGTCAAATATGCAGCCAAAGAAAACCACATAGAAAACCACCATGCAACAAATGGCTTTTCCCTGCATCCTACGATTCCTTTTGGGGGGAGTCAAAGATAAGCCTAGATATCATTAGTTAAATTATGTGGAGGGCAGTGAGCTTTGAGCCCCAATGCAATTCTGCGACGTGGGCTAAAGGCTTCCATTGATATATACATATAATGCAATTGTCACTCCATCCTCAGCAAAGAGAAGGCTTCAAGGCACAAACCACTCTGAAGTTTACGGGGTGTTTGGTTACTTTTTTGGACATTTTCTCTCTCAAAATTTATTTTGAGGAAAGAATGGAGATTAAGCCCTGTTTGGAGCACCTCTCCTAATTTTTAGCGAGAGAGTTAACCCTTCATTAAATTTCCCCAAATAAAAAACAACAAATTACTTATATTTTTTTTCAAAAGAGCCAATCTCTCTCTCCCATAACCACCTCTCTCTCTCTCTCTCTCTCTCACACACACACACACACGTACCACCTCTCTTTCTCTCCCTCCCAAAACCACCTATCTCTCTCTCTCTCTCACACACACGTTACCACCTCTCTCTCTCTCTCTCTCTCTCTCTCTCTCTCAACCACCTCCCTAATGAGCAGCCTTCTTCCTCCCTTAAATATTATTTAGATTTTACCAAACAGGTCAAAAGTTGAAATTCAAAAATTGTGAAAAAAATCACAGTGAAATATTTTTCAAAGGAGAAATAGCCTTAAGAAAAAAATTGTTCCCAAACACCCTATTAGGTTTCTATTTGTTTTTTTCCTCACAGTGTCTTACACTTGGTTCTCTCTTTTATTCCTCTTCATCTACTTATACAAGGTAGACACTATAATGTTATAGCATCACACACCACATACAATGCCATAGTTCTCAGACTATCAGTAGATTTCTGTAGAAGCACTCTTATTTTGTGATTTCCTAGTTGAACCAGGGAAATACATTACTCATGGCACAAAAAACCAACCGACCCTTACCGAAAACTGCTGAATTAGTTCAGAATTGGCTAGGATTTGTCCAGTGTGTCTGTTATTGATCTGACCACTAAAACTACATGGGCAGGTTGGAACCTGACAGAAATGGCAACTGAGCAGTAGCTGGCTATCAGAGCTGGACACTGCAACAAATTGAAACCGAATGGATTTTCCAGGTCAGAAATGGAAACATGTGGGAACAATCTGGTTTGAGATTCTGGTTTTTACTTCTTGGAATACCATGTCAACACTATCTTACAAACACTGCCAGCGTCTCAATTTGTGAAAGTTTGACGGAAATGGATGTTTCACTAGAGCACAATCTGTAGCTCTTTTCTTACCGAACAAATAACAAAGCACATCTTTGATAAGTAGATGACAACACAAGCGACTTAAGATGGAAAATTCAGCACAATTGTAACTAGACGTATTCAGCATACAGCAAAAAGCTAATACAACCTGTAAAGCAGGATATGGAAAAATCAAATGAAAACTCACCTCTCCTCTGCATTATCATCAGCAGATTTATGTAGGATCCCCTTCTTATTGTGTATCGGGTTAATGCACATTCTGGAGGGCATCACAAATACTCTGACAGGAAGGAGAGAGAGGAGGGGGAAAAAAGGACATCTTTAGAATCGGTATAGATCCTGAAAGGGCAGTCATCCTCCACAAACTGAACAAGAGTATTCTACAAAGTGAAAGAAGATTTGAGCCAAAAGCACACCGTGGTCAGAAGAATAACATAAATCCTCCTCATTACCTGTTCAGGAACATAGCCTCCTCCAGGGCGCACCGGAGGCTCGACTCCTGGTGTCCCAGCCCCTCGCAGGAGTCGCAGTGCTTCCCGGGGCAATCCACCCTGTTCCCCCAATACAAGTACTTCCTCTCCAGCCCATCCTGCCTCTCCTCCTCACTTCCGAGCCTCGCCACAGCCGATGCTGCCCCCGGAGCCGACGAAATCTGGGACGAGGAGAACACCCAGAACAAAGCGACGGCCAGAACGGACGCGGCCAACAGTAGGATTGGAGATCTGGGCCTGTGCTTGTTGCTGCTCCTCGCGCTCCGGTGGTTCGCCATAGGATTCCCGCCGCTGGGAGCTCCCTGCTGGGGAAGGAGGGTGGGGGTGGACCCCTTTCTTCCCCTGTTCACTTATTACCCTCTCCCACGTGAAAGGAAGAGGCTCGTGGTCCAGCAGGCCATGCCATGAATATGATGGTAGTGTCAAAGTTATTTTCTGAAAAAAAAAGACACATGTATGTATTAATAATATTTTTTATAGGTAAGTGTTTTTATAAAAAAAGATTTTTTTACATGAATGGTTTCATTGTTAGAGGTCAATTTATATAAAATTCATTCCTAAAAATATATTAGCATAGCAGGATATCACTGTGCAAATCTTAATAATATAAAAATATTATTTTTATTTACACGTATATCATTTCTTTTTAACAAAAATTTATCAAAAACTCATATTTAAATGATATTTATGTACTATTTAAATTAATCAAGTGAAATTTCTGTTAATATATTTTTAGGAATAATTCTTTTATAAATTCACCTCTAACCATGATTTTTATGTAAAAATCTCTAAAAAAATAATAAAGAGGAGCCGAGTATTGAACCGGAGACTTTCCCCTTGTGAAAGAGAGGGTGTCCACTCCTCCAACGATGAGGGACACAAATTAATATTGTTAGGTGACTCGGAGTAAGTGACTTGGTCACCGGATTTTTATTTTTAAAAGTTGGGTTTAATTTTTAGTTTAATTTTTATCTCTACTGTTATATGAGGTAAATTTATTTTTCCTTGATCTCTATGTCATGTCACGTGGTGATAATATAACACTCACGTCTAAGTAATTTGACATGGGAGTCACTTAAAAAAATTAAAATTAAATGTTACACTAATTACACATATTGCAGTGTGCATTTCTCTAGAATAATTATATGAATCAGACAAAATTATGATCACTGTTATGCAAAAAGAATATATTTATGAGGCAATAAGCATAATATATTGAATTATATTGTCCCCATCATCGAATCTTATAGATACCTTAAGAAAAGGAAAATGTAATTCCCACATCTAACTTCACATATAGGATGAATTATACCAGAAAGAGGCTGCCACTGACCTCAAGGTACCTCAATATGCTTAAACCTTTTTTTCTGCAAGCATGCCAGCCTCTACCTCCACCCACCCAAATGCTTAAAGCCCCTTTGTTTAGGATTCTTTATTACCAATGGAATGACATAAAAATCCACCTAAGTTACACCTCACACATTATTAGGGATTTTTGAAAACAAAAAAAATCTCATTTGTTTCATGCCTCCCTCACCTCTCCCTCCCTCATCTTAAATACCAGATTTAAGAGATTTAATGTTAGGTTCAATGCTAGGTTCAAATATATAATGGGGGTTTAATGATGAAATTATGACATATAAAATGAGTTTTAAATGCTGTTTTTGCATCTTAATCCACCCGGAAACTCCATTTGTGGGGATTTTTTCAACTCTCTCTCTCTCTCTCTCTCTCTCACTTAAAAAATCTATATGAATGCGGAAGTCGAGAATAAATATAATATTTAATTAAAATTATCATTTTACAGTGTATGAAAATTTAATAATTAGAATCTCTCCCAACATCCCAACGGATGGCATAGTTTGCCGATTCGGTCCGACTCAGGCGTGCCATACAATATCTGAAGAAATCCGATATGCTACAGATTATCTCCAAGATCGGCCGAGTCACAGTGAGGGAGAGGGAGAGAGAGGAGATGGTGCACGTCGAGTTGAACTGAGTTGGTTATAACTCGGGATCAGAGAAATTCCGATTTGATACGGATCGTCGAATCGACGAAACCTTGACTGATGATGCCTAATTGCAGACCGACACCCTTCTTAATTCCCGACCTGAACATCGAGACCTCAACCGCATCACCCAAAGTACTGTTGGACAAGCTGGGGCCATTATTGCAGACCGAAGGCAGCTCTAGCTAACTCCATACAGCGGCTATATATATATATACACATACGGAGGAAAAGGAAGAAGACTTTTCATAGAGTAGGGCTCACAGCCAGGGAGGAGGATGGATCGATGATGAAGGCATGCATGCATGGTGGGTGGTGGGATTAATAAAAGCCAAGTGGGGATGGGAGAGACGAAGAACTCTGTAAGGCCAGCTGATCCAGTTCTTGCAGTACGTACCACCAGCTAGAGGAAGCAAGAGCGATCTTATATGTATGTATGCTTCTGATATATACTTGTATTGTACTACGTACAGTACTCTACCTACAACATTCTCCCTCATCAGCGAATGCAGCCCCTGTCTTCGTCCGCCATATATGCCCCGCATAGGCTATATATATGAAGCTCTTCGTCAGGCAGAGCCCCGCCTGCAGGTCAGGTTCAGACGCGGCCGGAACATGCAGAGTAAACAGTGGGTACGTGCATGCACCAGGGGCAGTATATATACGTAGTGATGAACTGAACAGTGGTACTAGATCTAGAGGTAGCCCAGTTGGCTATGTAGATCGATCACAGATGGGATGCTGATGCGCGCCAGGAGAAGGCATTCATTCATTGCTAAACGGACAAGATCTCGCGTTAAGTTTTGAGCCATCTGATCTAGGGCGATCACGGGATGCGACCACTCCAGATTAGGATTATGCCGAGAGGGAAGAAGATGATCAGGGGGTTCAGGGTTATAACCCCAGGAAAATATTTCGATACTTAAGTCAGCGAACGGTAGAAGCAAGGTTCGAAGGGGCAAGAGAGAAGACGGGTACGAGATCGCTCTCCACCATTTGAAGTGGTTAAGAGTGGACTTACCTTTCCGGAGGGGTTCCTTGAGTTTATATAGCGGCGGGCTCCCTTGCCAAGATAGCGGATGTAGGGGATCCAGAGGACGCTACGTCCGTCAGAAGGACTCTTCTCGACTAAAGACTCTCACCTTCTCCTTATCCCCTGGGCCCCCGTTCCCAGATAACAGCGCAACCCTCGTTGGGATAAGAGTTAGCAGCGAGAATTTAACCCTACCCCGTTAAGGAGTCTTGACGCCGAGTTAATCCATGGAGGAAAAGAGGGGCCCTCCCTAGTCTCACCGGACCGCTCGGGATAATCTGTATACTTTCCTCTGGATGTGAGGGGGGTCGACCGACTTGGCACCGAACTAAGACTCGATGTGGGCGGAGCAGGCTTTGGTCGAATGAGGCCTTAGAATAAGTGGGCCCGACTGGGCTGTCACTTGTTGGGTCAGGTAGATTTTGATGGGCCCTTTGGGCCTCGTGCATAATGGGCTGCGAATTTCTCCCTCTCCAATGACCACAAATAATTAAGATCAAATATATTCAAGGTCCCTTCTTTCATCCTCCCCATCGTCATGGGGCTACGTATGAGCCGGCCGGTGGTCTGGGTGGACGATCGAAGAAGCCGTATCCTTATACATGCCACAGAAGGATCCTCATAACTTAAATGCGATGCATGTTTTCTCGATGCAGCTTTTTATATAATTTTATGATGATCTTAATTTGGCTAACAAATCTATGTCCAGGATGAACTACAATGAAATGCAGGAATAAGAGGATCTAACTTTTGAATCTTATGGTGATCATCTGTCTTAAGTTACTTTGTATGTATTTTTAGTTAAGGGTGATACTATTCCTTGTCCCTGAAGATGTATACTCTCTATCATCACCTCCATTAATTAAGTGATCTTTAAGGGCCCTTTTGACGCACGGTTAGGATGGCAGAGTCGATGTGAGAGAGCAGTGTGGGTCCCACCGCTCTTTCACACGTAACGCTACTAACCGAGGTCGGTTAGCACACTCGACCCGTACAAGTAAGATTTTCCTTCAGTCAATGTGTTTAGAGCAGATTAATTGATATTCTAGTAGGGTTAGTACTGACCGGTAAATTCATGTAATAGAATAAGCAGAACATTCAGAAAGAGTGTGGCACACTAGCTAGAGGGTTTCCTATATACTTCTGTATAATCTATAGTATTTCTCTTTGGATGTCATGTGGGGGGATTACTAATCATCCATGCATGCAGCTGATTAACTTGGTTATGCTACAGTTTTATTGCATGCATGATGGTAGGCATTATAAGACAAGACTGATGTGATCATGGAAGCCGGGGGATCTTCTATAGAGGGCATTGGATTTATTTGCTCTGTAATGTTCAAGCTTTGCCAGGTGAATTTCCGTTTGTGGCTCAAGGGCATGGGTCTATTTTGGGGGAAGTTTCAAATTTATATTTCGTTGCCAGTGATTGTACTAGAAGAAGAATTTAACTCGCAAGTTTTGTAGGAGTTTATATACATTTGAATGCTCCTTTAGATGGTATGACTTAAAAGGGAGAATACATATTGCTCTCCCGACAAGGGGCCTCTGAACTTGGAATATTCATTTGAATAGGATGCAATAATCGTGGTGAGTGAAAAAAGCAAGGTTTGCGGGATCGATCCGACATTATGCGTACCACACGTGTCGAATCGTGCCAGGGCAAATGCGGTACGGCACCGGCATGGTGGTATGCACACGGTCCAGCAAACCTTGTCACCCACAATAGTTGCGGCGACCGAGGGGGAGGGCAGTCATGGTATAGCGGAGGTGCCAAAGAGAGGGGAGATCATGGTTTTACCGATCAATCTGGTACATCTTGTACCGCAAGAATCAAATCGTACCTAAGAAAATTCGGCACGGGTAAGTCATGGTACGCACAGAGCACGCACCGGATCGCCTGCATGTACCGGTGCGTGCCGCAACGTATCGAGCGGTTTGGTATGGTAAGCATGCCGGTGCGTGCGATCCAACACCCGATACATGCTGGACGCCTTCAAAATGAGGGTGATGGAAGCCTCTGAGGTGTGGGTGAGGGGCGAGTCCTAAGATACTGTTGCGGTTCCAAATGGTTCTGCGGTGGTTTGGGGCGGCGAGGTAGGGATCGACGAGGGCTCCGTCAATCTCCAGAGAGATCGAGGTGGCAATCTCGTTGGTGAGGAGGTGAGGCGAGGCGGCCCTAAGTAGCCTCGCTCTGGCCTCACGCGCCCGGCCATCCGCACAATCTGCATCATTGTGTCGATGGTCATTGGAGAGTTTAAGCTCCGCTCTTCAACACCCATCTCCTCTCTCTCTCTCGTGCGAACAACGATCGTGCAAGCCCATCCTACGATGGATAGTGACAAAGGACATACGATATGTTGCAGGGGAACACTGAAGTGTTCATTTGGACTATTCCCGACAACAAGGAGATTAAATAGTAAATTAAAATTTTTGTTTAACTCAAAATTTGTTTAGATCTATTATTAATTTTATTTAAGTTTGTTTAATTTTAAGAATGAAAATACCCACTCCTCCAATTCTTTTGTGTTATTTTATCGTTTATTTAAAGTTTTTATTTAAATTGATGTCGGAAGAATAAAAAGAATAATTGTCGAAGAGAGAAGAAAATAGTTTGGATTAGGTAAGGGAGAGTGAGTCTTAAGAATCTCCGTCCTCATTTGAGAATTATTTAGGGTGAAATCTCCACCCAAAGTAAAAACAAATGAGTCCAGATCACGTTATATTTTTCAAAAATTAACTTTTCACTTGTAGAGAGTTACTCGAACAAAAAGTGTCACCTTTTAAAATTTTAAAAAGTTTGTCTAAAAAGAACTTATTCTCTCTCTAAATATTTTTAAGAAAAAAAATTCAAAAGTGACCCACATTCCCAAACGCACCCTCAAAACTAAACTATATTTTTGATGCAGATGAAAAGCTATGTTAAACTTTGTTATATATAACATTAGTTTCGGTAACACATGAATATCAAGATTAACAAATTATAGAAAATCTCCTCTTCATAGAAATATAAAATTATTATTGACGACACAATAATCAAACACCTACTTTGACTATATGAAAACACTAGCAACAATGCATCTTCGATTCTTGGACTACCCTTAAGTTTGAACCTTTTTAAAATGGACAACACTACTTCCACCGACTAACTTGTTCACAAAAAGAAATACACCACTATTGAGGACCCGGGGTGGGTTGGATGGTAGAAGACCTATGCCAAAGAAGCAGGAGGTCCCAAGTTCAATTTACTTCGGGGGGATTTTATCTGGTCATGTGTTCAATCCTCGAGGGATATCTTCTTGAGGGGTGCATGACTCGGGATTTGGTTCATCAGGTTCCTCATCACCAAAAAAAAAAAGAATATATCACTACTCCCCTAGATGAGGGTTCCCTGACTACTAGTCTTCTCGATATCTCAAGATTACGTTTGGAACTGATGTTAGGTGTGAGAATTTTTTTCAAAATCACTAGAGCCCTCCTTGTTACTAGGTTAAGTAAGGACCAAAATCACTAGAGCCCTCTTTGTTATTAGGTTAAGATAAGGACAAATGACACATCCCACCGCTTTTCTTAACCGGGCTCGAGTAGGTGGTCTTACCCCATTCTTTCGAATCAGTTGTTCCACCATTTCCTCGTATTCTGACTTTACCTCGAGTTTGCAGAACCCACCAAAGTCGGGTGCAACTGACAAATACGCCACCCAATTTCGACTATTCGATTAACAAAGCGGACCTAGAGACATAGGAAATTGTTGTGAGACAATTTTTAGAGATTTTAAAATCTCCTCTCATTTTCCCCATCTATTTTTAAATCTCAAAATTAATATAAAATAAAAATTAATGTGACAATAATATATTTAAAAATAATTTTGATAGGATTAGAATTTCTTTTAAAATCCATCCCAACATTCGTTACAAACGCAACTTAAGTACGTAACTACTGCAGGAAAGCCATCTCGCGATTGGATGTAACACATAAACGGGCAGGGGAGTTTTTCTTGGCAAGGGGGTGGTGGAGTCCTTGTCCGATTAGATCACCCTGCGGTTCACCGGCAGAGTTTCGAGGAGAGGAGTTTCGTTAGCGAGGTCGTGTATCTCTTAAAAAAAATATAAAAAGATTTATTTTTATTTTGAGAGAAATTATAACGGGATAAAATTTTATCTTAAAAAATATGATTAAATAGATTATCCATTCTTAATTTTTATTTTAAGAAAAAAAATAAAAAAATATAACCAAACACCCTGTTAATATTGGAAACAGTGAGTAGCCTTGGTATTCAAACTCTTTTTTCTTTACATAAAAGATGGGACCTTTTTACAGATAACAGACTCCACTTAAGTAGGTATCCTTTGGAACCTCGGTAGGCTTTTCAATTTCTCATGTGGTAGTGTCTTCCTTGGATCCAGGTAGCACTGTTTGGATTTGGTTCATGCTAGCCTGCCATGCAGCTACCGGCCATGGCCTCCTCACACGCTTAAACCTTCTTCGGCATATGATCACCTCAATTCTCAAATGGGTACCCAACAATCTATGGCCATCAAAATCCCACGTCCACCCAGCTTCTGCACTACAAATCGGCATCGCTAGCTACGTGCCTAGCAGACCCAGAGCTTGGATCATGTCCAAGGAACATTGCTGTTCATCTGTCGTCGGCGGCCAAACCCAACGCCGCACCACTGTTTCCCTATAACTGCGGACAGAGAGCCGGCCAAGGTAGGGTCTACCAGAAGTAGAAGAGTGCACAGAGAGAGAGAGAGAGAGAGGCTGGTTGGTGGTGGCATTAAAAGAGGCAGAGTAGCGGTGGAAAAGGAAGAACTCAGGCGGCTGCCACCAGCAGCAGCTGCAGTAGCTGCTGCAGCAGTAGTAGAAGCTAGCACCTCTCTCCAGTGCTTGCACTACATGTCACAATTCTCCCTAGACCGCAACCGCAGTCTGTCTGTTCCGCCATGGGTGTACAGGCCACCAAGCTATATCTTCGGACGGCAGAGCCGCGCAGGTCAAAAAGGGGGTGCCAAAACAGCGCCAAAACCGGGTCATACCAGGCGGATTAATTATAATTAAAATTAAAAGGAGGTGCTGCAGGAGGAGGAGGAGAAGCCGTTCATGGCCATAACTATGAGATGAATGAAACGGATCTCTTCTCTACTTCCGTTACGTACCCCTCTACTGAGTACTGGGTGGTGGTCGAAACTCTAGTATAGAAGGATTTGCATATTTTTAGAGAGGCGGCGCAGGGAAGCGAGTAAGCAGTAGCTGATGACCTTTTCGGTGTCCGGTAACATTAATGCCCAAGGTCTCATCCATGGCGCGCTCTCTCTCTCTCTCTCTCTGTATGTGTGTAACAGTCAACAGAGTCTTCTCTCTCTCTCTCTCTCTCTCTCTCTCTCTATATGTGTGTGTAACAGTCAACAGAGTCTTCCCCTTTTGGGAGTAAAAAACGTCGTCTCGAGTCTCCAAGCGTGAGCAATGGCTGGGCAGAGAGAAATGGCAGAGGCAGGAGAGAGGACTGCCACAGAGATGGAGAGACAGGAGAACCTTTTGACCCGAAAAGGCAGCAAGGCACTCATCTCTATGCCCGCCATGATAAAAGGCTAGTGAACCCCTTTAGATCCCGTTACAGTTCTAACTTCCTCTCCAAAGCTTTCTCTCTCTCTCTCTCTCTCTCTCTCTGCGTGCTGTGTCAAAGAAGGAATAAGGTGGGTGTGAAGAAAACTCCTTCTCCAAGTGCTCAACCAGTTCTATTTTTTGAAGTCTCTCTCTCTCTACCCTCCCTGTGTTTTCTTCTTGTGAAAATGGGGCTCATGGCGGCCTCCAAGTTGGTAACTTGTTGCCGGTATGAGTGGTGACGGCGGGTTTTCTTGCAGGAGGCCATGAAGAGGCGGGACATACCCGCGTTTGGCAGCTGGAACCACTGCGAGATGCTCCCCGCCGCCCAGTACTCCGCTCCGACTCCTCCGGCAGGGCTGCTCCAGGGAGTCGCCGGCCTCCACGGCGGGTATGCTGGCGGCGGAGGCCAGCTCTACCCTCCCCATCTCCCTTATGCCTACTACTACTGGCCGGACGCCGGGGAGGACCTCTTCCAGGTCCCTCCAGCGGCCCCGGTCGTCGTGGCCAGCTACCCTCGAAAGGTCTCTTCTTTCACTTCCTCTTTGATGTCACCGGGGGGGCTCCTGTTTCCCCCTCTCTGTGGATAGGATGTGGTTGTCGGGTTTCTGGGTTCGCGAGAAAGTAGCAATCTTTTTTACGTCGGATCGCAGGTTAGGAAGGAAGCGACCGCGGAGAAGCAGCTGAAGCGTCGGAAGCAGCTGCAGCATCGGAAGAAGGGGGAAGAGGAAGCACCGCAGCAGACGCAATCGCAGAACAAGCAGGGGAAGGTGTGCGACTGTAATGCGGCCGCCCAGCAGCCCCCGAGGCGGCTCCGGGCCGCCATGGCCGTCGACGAGGACCTCTACAAGGTCCCCCCGAAGCTGCTCTGTGAGAAGTCCAAGAGGGTGAGTACGTACACCCATGGCGATGAAAACTTCAACAAAAAAAATAATCTTCTTGTTCCCTCTGCTCCTGCTCCTGCTGCCGCAAGCTCTTCCTCTGAAACTTCTGCAAGGAAGAAACTTGTGTTCATTTGCACTAGTTTTTTTTCTCTCACCCTGTTCTCTCTTCTTTCATCAGAAGAAGATGGTGGTGAGCGACTTCTGGTCAAGGTGCCTGGGTCTGAGCTGCATCCCATGAAAGGAGATCTCAGGATTGGATTCCTGTGAAGTGAATCCCCCACCCCCCCTCCCTCCTCTTTTTCTTCCCTTCCCTTTCTTCCTCTTTGTTGGTTCTGAAACCTGGATATGTGAAGGGGTGGGAAGCACATACACATTTTGTAATGTTGCAAGATCGGATTTCAGCAGTGTGGATGTAGCTTTTCTTCAGCAATTTGGACAAGCTTTGCAGCATTGTCTGGTGAAAGAATGGCTAATCAGGATTTCTGCTTTTCTGGGTTCAGCATGGTTTCAGATATTCTTGAACATACCAAAGTAAAAAAAAAAAGAGAGCTTCTCAAAGTATGAGTTCCATTGATCTTTTTCCAGAATTGGGTCCCACCATGCTATTTCTCCTGAAGGAGGACTAGATCAGCAGCTTAATTACATTTTACAGGTGGCCTGTGAGAGAAGTGAAGTTAAAAGTTTAAAACAACTGCATCACAACTGAGTTTTCATCATATACACACATGTATAATCATAAGTATTCTTCACAGACATAGAGGAGCTCTTTTTTTTCTCTTTTCAAAGAAATACCTGAACAAAATCATGTAGATGGAAAAGATCTTGAAGTTTTGATATATGAATTTTTTTCTTGTGATACGTTTCAAAAGTTAATTCCACAGTTTTATTCAGGGTCTCAACTCTCCAACAAGTTTTGGGCATCTGGAACAGAGGACAAGCCTTAAATAGAAATTTCATTAGTCATCTCCTAGAATAATAGGGGTGTTAACGGATCGGATTGGCGTGATCTAAAATTCGATCTGGATCTGATCGGATTGGCACTCATTTCGGATCGGAGATGAGACTTTTGTGATCCGAAATGGTTGATTTTGGATCTGGAGAAGAGACCCCATTTCGGGGGGAAAGGTCACCCATATTCATGTCTTAAAATTTGTTAAATTTATTATTATAACAAATTTAGTATACGTGTAAACTTGCAATAGAAATAATACGATTTAAATTTTAAACTATCCCTACCATGATACCATCCATTTAGTATTGATTGTGTTTCACCTAAGATTAAGAACGAGGGGAATAAGAGAGGGGATAAACTTATCCTCCTTGTCCCTAATCTTAAGTAAGGTTAATTAATCTCGTCAAAAGAAAAAAAAGTGGAATAATTTATCCCCAATCCATCTTCTCTTTTTCTCCTGTTTACATCTACCAATTTGTAGCTTATGAGTAAAGATCACTTATTTTAAGATAAAATTAACCCACACCCAACATAACCCAAGACTCTAGGGCGAGTTTGCTAATCGGGTGGAGTTAGCACACTCGACCTCAGTGGGTCGAGTGCGTTAACCGAACCCGGTTAGCGGCGTTGTGTGTGAGAGAGTGGGGGTCGAGTGCGTTAATCGACCCCGGTTAATGACGTTGTGTGGGAGAGAGTGGGGGTTGAGTGCATTAACCGACTCCGGTTAGCAGCGTTGTGTGTGAGAGAGTAGGGGTCGAGTGCGTTAACCGACCCCGGTTAGTGACGTGTGTGAGAGAGTGGGGGTCGAGTGTGTTAACCGATCTCGATTAACGGTGTTGTGTGGGAGAGTGGTGAGACTCACGTCGCTCTCTCACATCGACTCCGCCATCCTAACTGTCCGTCAAAGGAGCCTTAAAAGGCTCTCTCTCTCTCTCTCTCTCTCTCTCTCTCTCTCTCTCTCTCTCTCTCTCTCTCTCTCTCTCTCTCTCTCTCTCTCTCTCTCTCTCTCTCTTCTCTTCTGCACCGATTATAATATTAAGATTTTGAACTTAAAACATGTATGTCCAAACTAATACACTAGCGCAGCATCCGACACCTCACTACTTATTAGTCTACCATATCATCATATAACATAGTGAACGTTTGATAAGGGGCCCATTAGTTGGTAATTATGGAACTAACCACATGGCTAATCTCTGTACTTATTATTCTGTTTGATGTGCATAGGAATGCACCGTCAATTTTTCATCATTAGCGCTTGGCCACGATGGCACGGAGCCTCACTAGCTACTCAGGGTACGGTGATAAGAGAGACACCACCCACATGTGAAACAGGGACGGGATTTCCCTGTGAAGTGGTGCAGCTGCGTAACGGAGGTGCGTCACATTCCTAGTACAGTGGAAGGCTGTGGCAAAAAACTATTGGGCCACTGTTGTATAAAAAAAAAAAGTAAAAGAAGAAGAGAAAAATAACAAAAAAATAAACAAAAGAGGAGGAAGGACCCGGCGCAATGTGCCGGGTCGTCTTCCTTCTCTAGCGTCTCTCTCTCCCTCCTCCACCAGCGTCTCTCTCTCCCTCTCTCTCGCCAGAGGTGACGAGGATGCCCGGGGGAGCTCGGTCCTCCCCACGATTGGAGCGGGAGCCATACCCATAGGGGTTGGTCGCCGATAGCGACGAGAAATGTCCGCATTTTGGTGGGGGGGGAGGTGCCCGATTGTCGGCTTCCGTCTTCCCTCTCCACGAGATGACTGGAGGTGGCGGATGCCCAAGTTACCTCGCCCTCTTCCACTTTGATATTAGAATACCACAACCCGAGATGGCTTATTCTCCGGCGTGCACCAGTTTCACCGGTAGCAGATGTCTATTGATGAAAATTGACTTTGGGTGACTTCACCATAACCAGAGTCGATTGGGATTTGAGATAGGGTTTGCGCAAATACGTAATTCGAGTGTCGCTGGTTGAATACGTCACTCGAGGTCGATTAAGATTTTCCCGAGACGATAACATATTCGACCTTAACCCATTATAATATCAAAGTCACCCTTAGTTATCAGGGGTCATTGCACTCTTCTATTGTTACAGGCGCATCATGGGATCTAGTCTAATATGAAAGAGTACTATTTGCTGCACACTCAGTTGTATAATATGGGTGAGATGCCTTTGTTCTTATCCTTTAAATAGGTTAAGTTAGACCAGTGGTTTTATTAGTTTAATTAGATCAACGAGAAGAGTGGGAGGTAGGACATTGCATACTTGATGCAATCATACATAGGTTATCATGAGTAGAGTAGGCCCGATAATTATTCGTTTAAAATTCGAATCGAATTCGAATTTGTATTTGTTTAATCAGATAATTATCTAAATAACATATCTGACGGATAATTTAATTGGATATCCAATATCTGATTATTAATTGGATACGAATTTGGATATTGAGATATCCACGTTGGATATTGTCCGATCGAATATGAACCCCTAGATTAAAATATAAAGATACACATATTCCATATATAATTAACTCAAATCTAAATATATTATTTGATTGCTCTTTTTTACCCTTTTGTCTCAAAATATAATTTAAAAATAAGAACTCCACTTGCACCCATTTGATAAGTTATCTCCTATTTTTTAAGATGAAGTCTAATCTTTTGATAACATCTCCCAAAATAAAAACAACTTCAACTCTTTTTTTGAGAATATAACTAACGACGCTCTCACATGGCTCATACAACTCACCTCTAAGCAGGCCTAACAGTTATCCGTTTAAAATTTAAACCGAATTCGAATTCGTATTAATCAGATAATTATCCGAATAAAATATTTGATGAATAATTCGATTATTAATCGAATACGAATTCGAATATCACACTATCCACTCCGTATCCGATCCGTTTATAAATCTAGTGCATCGGCGGATCTCATCTCATCTGAAAGAGGAGTCTTGGTAAGATGTTCTGCATCTCACTCTTCCCAATGACCCAGCAGCGAGTATTATCCCATCTAAACAGACCCACAATCAAGGGGGAAAAGGGATAATTGTAAGATTAACATTTTTACTTCAACAATTATAAAATTGGCATGCTCATTAACTATTATTATAAACAACATTCTTGAATGAATATAAACACAAAATTGG